>OU426987.1:239543768-240143768 GCA_911387755.1 Chrysotoxum bicinctum | reverse complement strand
ACTGTTTAACGGATAATTTAAATTTCATTGAAAAATTCGGTCGACATGACTAAAAAAAATTATAACTTAAAAAATGTTAAAATAATAAAACAAAATCTACTCCACCCTCATTACCTTTAAGACCATGAAAAAGTTCCTATCAATTCTGCCTCTCTCCTTCATGACTGTGCTATTTATTCAATTAATTTTTAAAACTCCCGTTTACCGATTGGCAAGGCCTGATTTACCCTTAATAAACATAAAATTGTTGAAAAAAGCGATTTATTTGTTGTTATTAATTTTATGTTCATCCCATTTTAAGTTTTGCTTCGCTTTTGTTCACATGATGATAAATTTGCCAAATAAAAACTTACGACAACGAAACATCAATTGCAATAAACATAAAAGCCCCCCTAGAAAAAAGACCGCAACCCATCGAACACATTAGAGGAGAGCAAACGTATTCAAAAGAAGAACGAGCTTGGGAGGTTAATAATAAAGCGCAGGGTTGTACGACAACCAACAACAGTTACTATAGAGCATTTTTATTAAAAATGTTTTCAAACTATAAACATTACCATCATCAATTACACAAGAGTCGGGCTAAAAGAGCTAAACACGATGACTACATACCCGACCATGCTCGTGTAGGTATAGTGCAAATCCCTGGCGAGCTACTTGGGGCCAATTTTAACTCACAACGAGGTTTTAACTTGTGATGTTTTTTTTTTTTACTTAAATCTCGGTCTCCTCATATTGAGGGTTTCGATCTCATTCCCATAGATGGCCGACAAGCCCCTTAGTGGCACTCTATTTGTGTGGAAGCTCTCATGACCATGACGTTCGGTATTGAGTTGCGACAATAAAATTGAAATGAATTATTATCGAATGTTTGTGGGATTTATTCGACTTGGAGTGAAGTTTTGGTCATTTGTCGGTCGCCAAGATCTAAATTTACTTTTATAATAGACTCCTGGCAATAAGGCATGGTTTCTGCCCATTTCTGGCCATTTTGGCAGAGGAAAATACAATTAAAAAAAGAAGAAAAAACATTTCAAACTGTATAAGTAAGTACCCTCCAGACCGGGCTACATTTTAATAAAGATCCACCTATGGAGGACATTTATATGAGGCAATAATTTGTATTACCCACCCGGGCTCATTGTCTCACTTTTCGAGGATTTAAATTGCAAAAAAAAATAAAAGAACACCGATTGTAGCGCCACTTGGTGCTACTCCTGGAATCAGACTATCCTTTCTTCACATCCAAGCAATAACGATGATGACGCCACCACCGACCGCCCGCCACAGCCGGCGACAAAAGAAGGTGAATATGTATATTTTTTTTCACGACATTACAAGGAGGAGTGATAAAGTCGTGCTCTTTAGCGGGAAGTTTTTTTCCCTTGTTTTTGAACATATCCTCACAGGGAACAGCTTTACGAAGTGTTTAATGAGAAGTAATGGTAGGGAACATATGCACATGTACCAAGTAGGTACTGCTTCTTTTAATATTTTTTTTTTTGTCGGCTTCGGCTTCAAGTGGCTTCCCCAGGATTTAACTTGTTGGAGTGCATGGATTTTAATGTGGAATACTCGTGTAATTGACAGAAATATTTCAACGGGAATAATAAGTTTAAGTAGAATCCTTCTGATGTGGTTAATTTGTAAAATATTATTCGCATAAATGAAGTTGATTCATCTGTTCGGATTAGGGACGATAAAAAAATGATAATAAATTATGGTATAACAGCCTGGAGATCATCTTAAATGACCAATTGCTTACTTAAAAAAAGTTTTAAGAAGACTTTCGCACTCAGCGTGACGAAATGGCTCTAGGATGAAATTTGGTACTTTCTGTGTCGTGCCCTCCATTGGACTTCTTCGATCCCGAGCTAGCGGACTGAGAGCTTTGATGGATGTTTACTGTACTGAGGCTGAGGGCCGGATGATTACTCAATCGGATTTGCGCCTGTTTCAGCAGCAGTCAACTTTGTTAAACTCCTTACAACAACCTCGAGAACATTTTCTTGATACACTGTTCCACCTGTTTTCACACCGTTTTCACAAAAATGCAGTAATGTCACACCTTGATCTGAAACACCTCCACCAAATCATTACAGAAGTGGGGTAGTGTCCGCGCTGGTCTCTTGGAACAACGTTATGTGTTTATTTTTTTGATGACGCCGAATAAATTTTGTTATTCTGCTTTTTAAAAACTTCTTCTATATACCGAAAATTCTTTAAACAGAATACTTTTGCGTGCCACTGCAAAAGCCTTTTGTTACTCTCATGTCTATTTTTTTAAAGTTTAGAGTTGAAATATGTCTCGGTTGATCGACAATAGGCTTTCATATCGATATCTTCCCTTAAGAATGTATTAAGCGCCATTTTAAAATTTGTTTCGTCCAATAAAATACACACAAAAATAAATAAATGAGACGTTTTATTCGTTTCCTGAACAATTTTAAAAATGTCGCTTAATACATTCTTACGGGAAGGTATCGATATGGAGATCATCTCGAATAAGTCTTGACGTGGATCTGGTGGATATATCCAATGTTTCCAATGTTCTTCCGAAGAGGATTTTTTCGAATTCTTTCACGCACAGCTCCAACTTTGGCAGTCGTTCGAGCAATGTGTGAACGACCACTTGTTAGTCTGGCCTCTCTCTACTTCTGAAAGTTTATTCAAACGACTCATGGCTCGATAATCAAATATTTAAAAAGTTCAAAAAATTAGTTCGAATTTTGTCCACACTTATGCAAATCAACTTATCACGATGACTCGATTTTCTTTGACGCCCCACACGCATTTTAACTAATCGAAAAGTGTAACCAAGCTAGCTTTCATTCTTTGCTTATATAAGGCACGTTTTGTGATAGTTAACAATATTATTCCTACTGGAAGTTAAGATTAATGTGCACATGAAATCGTGTTACAGAACTTATAACTAGACTAAAAACTCTTGGAATTTAAAATAAAAAAAAGCCATTTTCGTTGTTTTCAAGTCGAAGTTATAAGATACAGAATGTAGCTTTTTATATACATATGTACCTACATATGCATGTTTTTGTAGAAATAGAAAAGACAAAAGAATTCTACACGCCATTTCGTATGCCTGTCTGCATAAAAAAAACGGCTTGTTTGACTTTGTTTAAACTAGGTAGGTATCATTTTTAAACTCTGAACATATAATTATGTATGTTATGCTTTCGAAAAGAAAAATAGGGAAGACGAAAAAAGTGGGTCTGTAAGTTCGACAATTTAACCGATTTTCTTTAAGCAGTATCTACGTTTTCAAATTCTGTTCTTTTTTAAGACAAAAAAATAACGGTACTTGACAAACCAATTTTTTTCGAAGTTTTATAAAATATTTTTTTTTTCGAAAACTGTTCAGATTAAAAAAATGGACAACATTTCATTTAGTTAAAGCTAGGTAATGCTTGAGAAAAAGTTTCCGAAAAATGAATTATTAATGGTACAACACTTACAAGCATTTTATTTGTTTTTTGATTTTCTGTTGTCCACTTTTTATGCTAAAGCTTATCAAAAGTTTAAATAGTATTGTGTATTCAAATTTCCAAAAAAAAAAAAATATTTTTAGATTTCAAAACCAAAATTTAAAATTTTTGTTTTCAATACTGAATATTTACGTATTTTTTAAAACTTGACAATTGAAAATTTTTCATACAATCTACAAGATGAACGAAAAAAATGTTGAAACTAGTTCCTCAAAATCGTATTTTTCTCAAATTTTGATAATTTTTTTCTCTCAATAAAAAGAGTGTTGAAATTAAGATATTGCTGAATGTACCGTAGAACCAGTTTTTTAGATTTTAAATTTCTTATTTTTGGCATAACGGATTTTAATGAATGTTTTTTTTTTTTTATAGAAAAGCTTCTAAGCAGTTTGAAAGACATTGAATTTCAAAACAAAAATAAATTTGGTTTTTGAATTTTTGAAAATGATCCATCCGCTTAGTCCAATTTTGGCATACTCTTTCTAATATTTCAGCCGAATAAATGCTTCAATGTTGGCTTCCAGAGCGTCAATCGAAGCGGGCTTGTCGCTATAGACATGAGCCTTAACATAGCCCCACAAAAAATAGTCTAGAGGCGTTAAATCGCACGATCTAGGCGGCCAATTGAACGGCCCCAAACGTGAAATAAACTGTTCACCGAACTCGCCTCTCAGTTGGTCCATTGTTACGCATGCTGTGTGGCAAGAAACCACAATTAATGCAAGTCAAGCTCTTCTTTTTGCCCATAAAAAGTTTGTTATCATCGCACGGTAGCGCTCACCATTCACAGTAAAGTTGCGATTCGCATCATCTTTGAAGACATACGGCCCAATGATTCCGTCAGCCCATAATACGCACCAAACAGCGACTCTTTCTAGATGCATTGGTAGCTCTTACAATGCTTCTAGCTGCTCTTCACTCCAAATACGGCAGTTTTGCCTATTCACGTATCCATTCAACCAGAAATGAGCTTCGTCGCTGAACACAATTTTTCGATAAAAAAGTGGATCTCCGGCCAACTTTTCAAGATCCCGTTCACCAAAAAATCCGGCGTTGTTGTAGGTCGTTCGGCTTCAATTCTTGCACCAACTGTATTTTGAAAGGCTTCACACCTAAATCCTTCCTCAAAATTTTCCACGTAGTGGAGTAACAGAGGCCCAACTGCCGAATCGATAATTCTCGGTCAGCACTAATACTGGCCGACACAGCTGATATATTTTCCTCAGTTCGCACTCTACGTAAGCGTGTTGGTGGTTTAATTTCCAACAATGTAAATTTGGTGCGAAATTTAGTCACAATAGCCCGTATAGCCGCCTCAGTAGGTCGATTAAACTGACCATAAAATGGAAGAAGCGCGCGATGAACTTTCTTAACAGAGCACGCATTTTGATAATAAAATTCAATAACTTGCAAGCGTTGTTCGTTTGTAAGACGATTCATGGTTAAATTATTGACCAAATTGAAGATGTTTGACAGTGACACAAACACGAAATTGCTGTCAAAACCAGTGTTGCCAAAAGAAAGTAGCAACAAAATCACTCATTCATTCCTAAACTTTTTAGTCTTACATAAGAGTAAGATCCAGTCTTGTATTTTATTTCCTTTTTTGAACCTAAAAATAACTGTACCTACCAAAGTATAAGTAATTTTATGATTATAATCGAAGGTTTCGAAATATATAAATTAAGTTTTTCAATTAACTGTTTAGAATTTAAACCTTCCAACGAAATTTTAGCGAATTTTATGAAGAGTTAATTAAGCCAATGTTGAAAAGATTCAACTTCGACAACTAGGATTATCCCAAAACTAATCGCTAAACAAAATTCAGTTAATGACCTATCTTTTCTCATGGGACGATTTTCTAATTTAACCAAATCTGCGAATAAGGAACGCATTAGTTCAGAATAAAAGTTCCCCTTCTTTTTCATTTGCATCAATTGCATCAATTTTTTGCTTATCATTAACCTCCTTAAAAGTTTATTTACTATTGTATGTTCAATTGTTTTTTATTTTGAAAATTCAATGTTTTGGAAACCACAAGCTTAAATTTTTTATCTTAAAAATTAACAGTTTTTTTATATTATCTTCTATCTATCTAAACAAAAATTGAATTTTATCTAAAAATAATGATACTCACCATACAAATGTTTTAAATGGATTTCGAAAATCGTATTTCTCTCAATAACTGCATCTAGAATTTTGATAAAACATTTTTTATTTCGGTTAATTTTTACAATCTATAATTCAGTACAAACAATTTTGGAACTAAGATATATGACTTACAGTACCTATCATAGAACGATTTTTTTTTTGTATTTTCGCATTGACGGCTTTGCCGATTTCGATCAAAATTTTTATACAGGAGCGGCTTTGAATTTGAAATAATATTGTATATGCAAATTTTCTAACAAAATATTTTTTGGGTTTTTGATTAAAAAAAAGAAATATTCAATTATCTTGAAAATGGTTGAACGATTATTTCTGGAAATTATAACCTTAAATATATATGTATTATTTAATAATATTTAAATTAGCATAGCGATTTTTTAAGGAAAATTTCGTACATAAAATAAATTTAAAAGAATAACTCCTCTCACGATTTTTTCTTAAATGGCTGTACCTTCCAAACGATAAGTTTGTAAGAGCAAAATTGTTTGAACTTTTTTTTTGTAGGGAAGTCAGTGATCTACAAGTTTTTGATGAAATACTTTTCGTTAGTATTTACTGTTAAGTAAAAACCAAATCCCGAAAATGCATCCCTTGTCTGATACACTGCCGAATTACGAATTGGGAACAGAAACTGTATCCCGTAATTTTAGCGTTACCGACCCCTTGCTTGCTTAATAAGAACAATTTTTATTTTTAGGAGTTTTTTCTCATAATCTTGCAATACGAATATATTAATACATATTCTCAAGATAGTCCGGTTGATCAGGCTCAGTTTTTCAAGATTATTTTTATATACATTTCATTATTCAATTATAACCCTTAAAAGTATAATTCAATTTCATCAAAATACAATCGATTTAAAATCCTCTAACAGAAATTATTCATTCAACAAACCAGAATATATATTTTTAACAATTAAAAAAAATAAACAAACCAAATTCAACTGTCCCAAAAAAAAAAATTCCCCAAAATATTTAGGAAAATAATGATTTCATAGGAATGCCCGTTCCGTGGTCACATTTTTAACCAGTTCAACAAAAATTATGAAAGGTCCTCAAACGACATAAAACGTTACTCGTCTGTCATGCCAAAATGGGTGGCATGCAGAGTTTCTATATATATACAGAGAATAGTTGGATCATAGGGTTATGGTAGACGCGAAGAACGGCAGCTTGTCCAGTCGGCACAATAAAAGAGATTAATGAATTTCCACCTGGAATAAATTATTTATGAATAACGACAGAGAGCGGATCGTCCAAAAGAACCACTATAAGTCCAAGTCCATTTATATCCAAGACAAGCCTCTAAGACCCTCTCTCTATCACTCTCTATCCCTCTCTCTCTCCGGTAGCTCGACAAGAATAAAGGGAGACAAAAAAAAGAAAGAAAAATTGAAATTATCGGACTCATTCAACAAACTGACTTCTTTTTCCGTAAATGATTTCTTTTTGTCCGGTAAATGTTATTTGTTGAAGCAAATCCTAAGAAAAAGAATATCCTTAGGAGCGAGACGACCCAAAAGGATATGCAATTCGGAAGGTATAACAAAAAAAAATAACAACGACGAATTTTTATTAATATCCTTTCGTTCCTCATTTTGGAGTACTCAAGAGAGCACACTATACTTACTCATGCGATGAATTTTCCCAAGAAGGACACACACATAGAATTACCATTTCCAACTGGACAGACAGGACGACGTCGATGAGGACGAGAAGGATACCTTGTTGCCGCCCCGAGGCCTCAAAGACTATTAAATGAGAGAGAGGTAGAGAATTCTAACGAATGTCTTGTGAAACGTATAATTTGCCTAAATGTGGGTATTTATTATTATTATTCCGTTCTTCTTGCTACCTATCCGAGTCGCATAGTATACTCTATTCAGTGCTCTCGGTATCCCCAAAAAAGGTAAAGGTTTAAGGTAATGTTTGGTTAAGGGATTCGGAGGAATTGCAAGTGGTTTTTAAAGGGATTATGTTTCAAAGAGTTGCTGCCGTTTGGATTTAGGGTGTGTCAACTGGTGTAACAGTTGATTCCTTCAAAATATATAGGAATGATTCGAGTACAACAAAAAATGCAAATCAGAGTTGAAGTCTTCACCTGTTTTTTTTTATTTTTTTTTGGTCTTCAGGTGATAAATGACTGCTTATGAAAGTGGATGAGAACTGAACACGTATTTTATTTTGGAGAAGATGTCCTCGTTAAAATTCTATTTATCAAAAATTCTGAAACAGAAGGCTTGGAAGGTTATTCATGAGAATCTCTTTTAACAGGGTGTAAGTGATATATCAAACAGCAAAGAAATGTCGTCGATTAAATCGAAAATCCTGTTTTTTTTTATTTGTCAAATTCTGAGGCTCCATTTTACCCCATTGGATCAAAAACTAATGAAAGGGTTGGTGGAGTTGTATACTAACTAATAATTTTAAGTCTATCTTTTCGTCTTCCCAATTACTGTAGCGTGTTCCAGGCGGAAATTTTGATGATTAAAGAAATCCTGTCTTGGCTAAGGAAAACGTGATATCAATAAAAGATATCCTCATCTTCTCGGATGGTCAAGCAGCTTCTACCAGCTCTAAAACAGCCCTCAACTACCGATCGTCTCTGATGGAGATGGCGGACCAGTTTAACATTCACCTCTGCTGAGTGCCGGGTAACAGAAACATAGGAAATTGTAAAGCTGAAGAAATAGTGAAACAATGATACTTTTATTGCCAGATAAGGCAAATATATGTATTCCAATTGCTACGTGTAAAATTGTGTTATCGCAAGATGCTTTACAGAGAACAAAGAATAGGTGGAGAAATATCACCACCTGCTTTGCCAATGATGGCTGATTCGAGCAATACTGGATCTGAAGCGCTCTAAAGATTTAATATCTTAAAGCAGATGCGACATAGGCCCCGTTCGTGTTTGATAGGCAAGCACGCAAAGTGGATTGGTTTTTATTCTAAAAATGTCTGCAGAAGCTGCATGGACGAAGAAGGGAAGGAATCGAATATTCACCTTCTCTGTACATATCCCAAAGACATACGAGTAAACACCATCTAGGAGATTTTTATAACAATGATCTTAGTGAACTTGCAAATATAGAGGCGATCTCGCTCGTTTCATAAGGAGCTCCAATTGGTTCAACGATTAAGGAGAAAGTATCCTAGATCAATGTGGTATCAGAATGGACCAAATCAAGGTCTTATTGTGTCGTATCTCCTGCTGACAGCCATGTCAACCTAACCTAATAGCTTCTTAGTTGGTATATGTATATTCCTTCGTCAGTGGGTTACGGTGTAGACCAGCAAATGCGGAGTATTTTTTTTTTGAAAACGCTTCATCTTCTTCATTGCTTTAGGTGATAAAGTAAACCAGATGGAAAACGAAAGGGTCGGATAAGTTGTTTGTACACAGGCAGCTTGGTCTTCATACTTGTTCCTTTCGCCTCCTGAGGAGCGTATGGACCAAGTTCAGAGAATAGTTGATTTTCCAAACATCGAGTCTGCATGCTCCTTGAATTTAATTTAGTTGAAAAAGTTGATCCCAAGTACTTCGTTATGATTTGTGTGTTCTTCAGTGTTCCCTGGAAGCTTTAGTTTAATCCCATCACAGCGGGTTACGAGTTTAAATAGTATTCCCCTAGGTTTTTAATGTACTCCTGCACTCTCCTGGCAGCAATTTCTGATGAAAAAGTGTTGGCTTTTGTGTTGGAGTGATCTGCAAAAAGCTTCGTTATCGTATAAATGTAGAAATGTTATGTTGATTATCGGATAGAAAGCTTAAAATCGAAATAAAATAGTTCGATAGTTTTATTCAATTAAATTATTGTAATTTTATTTAATTGTGAAATAAAAAAATAAAAAACAGAAAAATGTGTACCAAAAATTCTGTCTGTCGTTTTTGAGACAAACCAAAAATTTCAAAAACTCAAATCGATTTCTTCACAGGGTATAGCCCTGTGCCCCAATTAGCACCAAAGTTTGCCATTTTTATACTATAACTTGTTTAAACCTGTGATGGGAATTAATATGGGCAATTGTGGACATTCTCACGCATCCGTTTTCGATTGAGTTCAAAAAGAGAAGATGTAATAGATTTTGGTGTGTGTTTTACTGTGTTTTACTTCACTCACTCAACCACATCACTCATGCGACACCATCTACATTGAGCCAAGCTAGGCAGATTGTTGAATGGTGCTAAAACAGCAGCTAACCCGTCGTATGATCATCCGGCCCCCTTGTACCATTAACCTCCGTCAACGCCTTTAGTATGCTAGCTCGCGGACTAAGGAATCAAACGAGGGCACAGCACAGAAGTAATCGAAGTTCTTCGCTTTGAGAAAAGAGATCAAGTGTTGGATTTTTACTTGCGACTTATAGGTACTAATTATAAGGCAAGTTATGCATTCGTAAAAAAAATCGAACTCGAGATTTTGATCAAAGTTGACATTACGATGATAGCGAAGACTAAAAAAGTGGGTCTCGCAATTCTGTCTGTCTGTCTGTCTGTCTGTCTGTCTGTCGGTTCGACTACAGCCTAAACGGCTCGGCCGATTTTCTTCAAATTTGGTAGATATGAGTTTTAATTTTTTACCCCCGGACGTTTTTTTTTTTTTTTTTTAAGACCAAAAATAACGGTACCTGCCATACGATTTTTTTTCGAAATTTTATAAATATTTTTTTTTTCTCAAAAACTGTCCCACAGAATTTTTTAAAAAAAATTTGAAAAATTTCATTTGGTTAAAACTAGCTAATGGTTAAAAAAAATTTTACAAAAAATTGTTATTTTTGGTAGACCCCCTGGGTCCATTTTTTTTGTTTTTGATTTTCTCGAAAACGGTACGGCCGATTTAAACAATTTTTTTTATGCCAAAGCTCCTCCAAAGTTTGAATATTATTGCATATTCAAATTTTCAATTTTTATTTTTTTGGATTTTTAAAAAAAAAATCAAAATTTTTTTTTGGAAACTCAATATTTCGAAAACCCTATGCTCGATTTTTTTCAAACTTGACAAAAATAAGTTTTTTAACATAATCTACAAGATTTGAGAAAAAAAATTTTGTTTCATCTAAAACTAACGGTACCTTCCATACAAATTTTAAAAAATGGTTTTCGAAAATCGTATTTTTCTCGAAAACGGTTCCGAGAATTTTGCTAAAATTTTTTTTCTTTTGATTAATCTTTACGATCTATAATTTAATAAAAAAAAATTTAAATCTAGATATTACTGACTGTACCTACCATAGAACGATTTTTTCGAATTTTGAATTTCTCATCATCGACATAACGGATTTTAATGAAATTTTTTATAAAAAAGCTCCAAAAAAGTTTAAAAAACAATGCATTTAAAAACTTAAGAAAAAATATTTTTTCAATTTTTAGAAAAAAAAAGTCGTTTTTTTTTTTGAAAAATTCGATATCTCAAGAACGGCTTATTATTTTTTTTGGAAATTAGACTTTTAATTCGTACAATAATTAAAGCTTAAGGTTGGCGTACCAAAATTTTTTCTTAAAAATGTTTTAAAAATTTTGTACATAAAAGCTTATTTTTTTAAGGAACCACTACAACGACTTATAATTTTTGTTCTTGAATAAATTCATATTTGCATAGCATTCTGTTTTTATCTCTTACTACTAAAAGAATTAAAAAAATTAATTCTATCCTTATGAACAGTTTTCTCTAATAACATTCGTTTTTAAAATTCCTAGTCTATTACATAGGAGCAAGTTCGTGCGACCCAGTCGTGCATTTTATTTACTTGCGACTCATAGGTACTATAAGGCAACTTATTCATTCGGAAAAAATCGAACTCGAGATTTTGATCAAAGTTGACATTACGATGATAGCGAAGACCAAAAAAGTGGGTCTCGCAATTCTGTCTGTCTGTCTGTCTGTCTGTCTGTCTGTCGGTTCGACTACAGTCTAAACGGCTCGGTCGATTTTCTTCAAACTTGGTAGATATGGGTTTTAATTTTTTCCCCCCGGACGTTTTTTTCTGTTTTTTTTTACGACCAAAAATAACGGTACCTGCGATACGATTTTTTTTCGAAATTTTATAAATATTTTTTTTCTCAAAAACTGTCCCACAGATTTTTTTAAAAAAAATTTGAAAAATTTCATTTGGTTAAAACTAGCTAATGGTTGAAAAAAATTTTACAAAAAATTGTTATTTTTGGTAGCCCCCCATTTTTTTGTTTTTGATTTTCTCAAAAACGGTACCACCGATTTTGACAATTTTTTTTTTGTTTGCTAAGGCTCCCCAAAAGTTTGTAAAGTATTGTGTATTCAAATTTTCAAAAAAATTTGTTTGGATTTTTTAAAAAATTAAACATTTTTTTCAAAACCCAATATTTCGAAAACCAAAGGCTCAATTTTTTTCAAACTTGATAAATAAAAGTTTCTCAATATAGTCTACAAGATCTGAGAAAAAAATGGTTTTCAAAAATCGTATTTTTTTTCGAAAACGGCGTCTAGAATTTTGATAAATTTTTTTTTCTTTCAATTAATTTTTATGATCCTTAATTTAATAAAAAAAAATTGAAATTAAGATATTACAGCTGCTATGTAACCATTTTGTCAAATTTTGATTTTATCATTATCGACATAACGAATTTTATTGAATTTTTTTTTAAAGAAGTGCTTCTAAAAAGTTTAAGAAACATTGCATTTCAAAACTTAAAAAAAAAAAATATTTTTTGAATTTTTGGAAAAAAAACGTCATTTTTTTTTTTAGAAAATTCGATATCTTAATAACGGCTCAATATTTTTTTTTTGGAAATTTTTAAGATTTTGTATATAAAAGCTTATTAATATTATAAGAATTTAAAAAAATAATTGTATCCTTATGAACAGTTTTCTCTAATAACATTCGTTTTTAAAATTCCTGGTCTATTACATAGGAGCAAGTTCGAGCGACCCAGTCGTGTATTTTATTTTCAGAAGTTTGTCAATAGGTGTGTTTTTTTGGTAAAATTATCCGTAGTGAAGTAGGATTTCCCAAAAAAACGTATCCGCAGTTGTGCGATTTTTCTACTTTAAAGTTGGTACCGCTGACTAGTTGTCAAATATTTAATTGAAAAAAAAAAAAACAACCAATAACTTTTTGCCAAGTAATTTTCATGTTTCTGAAAATATATATAGAGGTTTTTATTTATGAGTTTCAATTTAAATCATTTTGTATTTAGTTTTTCTGTTCACCAGCCATTCTTCATAAAGCAGAAGTTTTGTTTGTGAATTTTTTTTTTGTTGACAATTATCACCCCCAAAGTTAAGGGATCTGTTCGCAGACTTTAGTTAGTTTTGGATTTCTCAACAGCTTTTTTCATAAGAAGGCTTTGTCGCGCTAGTAACTCTTAAATGTCGCTGTTTAACTAAAGTATAACAGCTAACCACGACATTTCGCTCCTAAAACAACGCCTTAGTTATTAAACAGCTTTCTATAAGAGTTCGACACCAACACGATACAAAATGCAGCGTTTTTCTTATAAAAATGGTTTTCTAAAAAAGACGTAAACTCCCAATGGAAAATGCTAAACAACAAACTACTTTTCGTACTCTACGAACATGCCTTCGAGATACAAAAGAGTTTTCAATTGTACCAACATTTGTATTCGAGACTCGAGCAAACGTCAACATTCTATCCGCAGTTGGATTCTACTTCTACTTTTATCGGCAGTGAAAACTTTGTATTTGTAATAAGTATAAAATCTTACTTCACTACGGATAATTTTCCCAAAAAAACACACCTAATGTCGTCAAAAAACACTGTTCTCAATGATTGTGCTCGCTGGTCTCCACAGCTACGACAGTGAGTGTTGTAAGGAATGTCTGGCTTCGCTGCATTTTCTCCTATTGGTTAGTTTCCGCTACAGGTAGCAACGATCCTGGTTATGTCTTGCCTGGGTCTGCTCATCAGATCATGCGTTCGGGTTATATTATAGGTGGGCCACATCTTGATAGAAATAATGCAGTTATTATAACTGCTGCACCTGCAGTTTGATTCGTTAAGAAAGATTGAGAGAATGTTGCCCTTTATTACTCCGAGCAGAATGTTGACTCTTTCCGTAACGAAATAATGAAGGCCTGGCCAGCTCGTCTGCCTCTTTATTTCCCATTGATGACACTATGATCCAAAACCCAGATAGGAGTATTGTACTGCTTTGACGCTTTGACGGATGATGTACATGTATAAATTACTTTAATAGCCGCCTGATTTATCTGAAATAACAGCTGTATTCCGGTTCTGGTTTGGATCTTTTTTGCATCCTTCCCTGATAGCCAGTAATTCAGCTTGGAAAAAACACTTGCACGCATTCTACTATCAAGATATTTAAAATAAATATATACATTGAATGCAACTACGTCTCATAAAAATCCTTAACCTAATTACTAAAAACTCTCAATCATTTCTGTATGCGTGCTAGCAGGAATCTAGGGGACATTCAATTTTCTGCCAATTCCGAACGGCTAATATTCACAACTTTTCTTGACAAGAGATATTCTTGGACGATTTGATACTTCACCGCAAAAGGTAGTACACCCTTGAAAAAGTTCTTTGTGACGTTACGAATATAAAATTTTTAATTAAACGTAACAATATTAAAGACTTAAAAATGAAAGTGAAGAAAACGGCTCATTTTTTTATCAAAAAAAAAAAAAGGTGCGTATACGCCCGAGTGTTCACTAAAATAATGCATACATATTAAACAATTAACACGATTAGATCGCTCCAATTTACTCTGATCACGTGACTTCGGTACCACGATAGGTTGCTAGTCGGCTTCTGAATCCACACACAGCTTAGGTCTAAAGTTCAAGTCTTAGTGGAGGAGACGAAGCGATTATATTAAGACTTAGCACCTAAAAGAAGATTATGCTTTCCTACAAATCCTTTGAAATGTATTAAAACTATACTTTATGATGATTTGCAGATAAAAGGCAATCACAAATATGCCATGTCATAATTTTCAAGTTTAAATTTGCCTTTAAATTTTAAAAATATTTATTTTTTCCTTAAATCCCCGTAACTTTGTTTCTTTCCGACTTAGTTTTAGTTTTAGTTTTGATGTTAAATTTGTTGTTTTTTTTTATTTCAAAAAAACTACCAACTATGCTGCCAAAGAAAACACAAGCATAGCAAAGTTGTAACAAATTTACGCACTCACTGTGAAATTGCTTCGAGATTAATTACTCCTAACTCTGTGGCAATGGCACATCTACAAAGCGACACTAATAGTCACCTGGTAAGGTACCATACCCAGTTCCCAAGTCCGGTCGTGATTTGTGCCAAACTATATACCCTCTAAACTACAAGTCCCGGCTACAAATTCTGTAATAATTTTCCGCTATCTCACATTTCCCCCATCCACAAAAAAAAAGTGAGAAAGACATTATACTATATAATGTAGGTACTTGTTTGGTGTGTGTTTTTAACGACAACAAAGGTTTTACTCGTACGTTCGAGGATATCCCAAAATGTATTTCTTTATTTTTTCCGGTCACAATAAAAGAAACCATAAACAAAACCAAGTAGAAAAAAACCGAACTCAAGAACAAGAAGTATTTACAAGACTCTTGTTCTGTTGCCTAATTTTGGACATAATACTTTTTATTTGTCTTCAAAAGACAGAAAAAAAAAGTTGTTGGCATTTAGCTGGACTGCCAAGAAATTAGACAAATTTCTGTGTTGCACTGTTGCCATTTTGATTGTTATCAATGAACACAGAACGACAAAGGAATAAATAAATCATTCAGTGAACATCTGTCAAAATGAAGTCTGAAAAGTGTTCACGTTCATGCTTTTTTTATATATTTTTTTTTTTATTAAATAGAAGGTTGAGGTTTTTAAATGAATGTTTGAAACGAAATTCTGTCTGTTTTTTTTTTTGTTAATAAAATCGTTAGCGTTGCGTTTTTAAATTCAATTCATTTTAGCTCTGACATAGTAATTCAAGTATGAGTTTAAGGTGCATACCAGAAAACTTGTTGTTATATGAAGACACATGGTTAAAACGTTTAAGGTTGTTTACGTAACGAATAATCTTGTTCAAGATAACATTTAAATTTCTTTTCAATTCTGAACTATGACTATAAAATACCTGACAACTATATGTAATTATTGGAATAAATTAATATTTTGTATGTGGCAGTCCTAGTTTAGTTTGGAGTTGAACCATATACCTACACCGAAAAAAAAACCTTGGTAAAATCAAGCACGAACCTTGTTTGTTTTTGCGTCAAACACGAATATACTTAATTTGAACAAGCTGGCATTTTAAATTTTTTTGTTTAAATGATACAATTTTCATTGTTCAAATCAACAATGCCATTGTCAATTTCGTGCTTAAACTATCACTAAAATAATAGTAACATGAGCATAAACATTGTTAGCCAAAAACGTTTGTGATGCTAAGAACATGAAAATCGTGTTTCCTTCAATATGCAAATGTTGGTGTGACAATATTGTTGTGCTCGAATTAATACGAAATTGAGCAGGATCGTTGTTGATCAACAACGTTTGTGATGTCAGAAACATGAAAATCGAGTTTCCTTAAATATGCAAATGTTGGTGTGACAACATTACATAATTAATTTAAGCATTATAATTTCAAAAAAAAACGTTTTTAAGTTTTTTATAGTTTGTATGTACCTATTACTTTCAATTTTTTAAATTTTCAGAACATTATTGTTGTCCTTTCTTCACATGCAGAATTCACCATATGAAGATTAAAAAAAAAATCCTTTTTCATACGAGAATACTCACCACTTTTGATTTTCCACCTGAGAGTTCCGGGAAAAGGAGACACAAGACACTGTTATAATCAATTTTTTTTTCAATTTTTATTAAAAACAACAGAATTACATTTTTTTTAATTACAAATACATTTTTTTAGTATTTAAATATATGTAAGCTATTTTCTTAGTAATCTAAGCAAAACAAAATATTTTAAGTATACATACAATCATAGACTGTTGGGAGTCCTTTATAGTTGGCTTGAAATATTTCCGTTTTCGGGATAATCCTTCAACTTTTAAATGCCTTGTTGATGGTGGGAGTGTTGCATGAAGCAAATTAACAATAAGTACATCTTCTGGTGCTAATACATATAGGGAAATGTTAGTTTAAACCAATAAATAACTTAGAAAAAGCAAGGTACATTTTGAAAAGTTTTGTTAATTTAAGTCCCTTAAAAGTCCTAGATAGAATGTATCTTTAACTTTTTCATTAAAAACTGGACCAATAAGTGATTTAAAATCCTCTCAACGCTCTATCAAAGAGTTCGAGTTGGTTGGATATTTGCTTGCGAAGGCGGAACTGATCTGAAAGTAATACAAAAATAAAGTAAAGTATGGCTATACAAAAACGTTCAATTCATAACTAAAAATTTAAACATAATAAATGTAAATGAAATGTAAACCCTTATTAATACGTTAAGAATTAAAAATTTACCGATGTTATTCCAGCTGAGTGTTTTAATAGCGGCCAATCATTTATAAAAGAAGGAAATTTTAAAGTATGAGCATCTTTTCATCTTAGTGCATACGTGTTTTTCCATTTCCATTTCACTTCGTCCCACGGTTCATTGTGTAGCTGGAGCCATCTCTTGTCAGCAAAGCAGTTTTCTAAAGCATATAAATAATTTTAATAGCCAAAAATTACAACTAAAAATAAAGAATCTCCAAGCCGATTAGCAAAAAAAAACATAACACGCTTGTATAAGAAACTGCTTACCTATAGGATCTTCAAGCTCTTCTTCTGAATTTAAATTGGAACAGCTTTCTTCTTCCGTGGATCGATTATTAAAGATGTAGAAGCCAATTTTTCTTTATCTTCGTTATAAAATACCCTTTTTAAATGTCCTGGGTTTTTGCTTAGTTGTCTTTTTTTTCACCAACTTATTAGTTTTTGTTTCTATTTATTTTTGACACTATTCTTTTGTTAACTTTTAGATTTACATACATATATTATTTATTTATTTTCACTCTTCACTTTAATCGCGTGCACACTCATCAAAAAAAGCTGAACTAATAAACAAGAACAAGGAAACACATCAGAATAAGCACAGGAGTTGAAACTCAGTTCTGCAAGGATTGTTTGTTGTTGGCTAAACAAGAAAAGTATTCAGTTCGAACATGATCTTGATACTTTAAAGAAGAAAATTTTTCAATTGAACATTTGCGTGATACTTTTAATTCGAAAAGTATTCAAATCCAACATATTTGTGATACTTTAACAACGTTTATGTTTCCTTAACAATTCTGTTGATTGGTTAAAGATAAACATTTTCAACCAAGCAAATTGGTTATAATTCAACAGCGTTCTTATTCGTTCAACAGTTGTTAGTCAAATTTCTGCTGTAAATACCTGAATTGAAATTCCGTTATGGGGCACGGCGTTTGTTGTGGGCTAAATATTAAAAGTATTAAAATTCAACATGTTTGTGATACTTTAACAACGTTTCTATTTCTTCAACATTTCTATTGATTGTATTTTCTGTATTCTGTACTTTCCTAGTATTTCAAGAAAAACAAATTTTTTCTAGATATATAATTAAACATATTTATGATATTTTCTCCCGAAAAAAAAATCAACTAAGACCGATTTGAGATTTGAATATGATACATTGTTTGTTTTAATCACAAACATGTTGTTTTAATCACAAACGTTTTAGTTTTCGTAATATTCAGTTGAAATGTAAATTAAACACGTTTGTTGTTGATTAAGTATAAAATCAACAATGACATTGTTGCTTGAAAATAAGAAAATATTCAAATCAACTTCAAACATGCTTAATTTAAAAAAGTTTATGATACTTACCCAAAAAAAAATTAATCACGGCTGCATCGTTGATTTGAAAATGCGATCTTGTTTGTTTTTATCACGAAACTTGTTTAAATTCACAACTATTGTTGAATTATTAATTAACAATGAAACATGTTTAAATCAACCAAGGTTTTTTTTTTCGGTGTAGATTATTAGCATTTTCAACTTACTGGCCTCCAATGTGTATACGAAGAAAATTACTAAGATCAAGCTTTGCTTTGTAAATAACCAAAAATTTTAATTGAATTGGGCTTAGTCACAAGTTATTCAACTCTGACCATCGCAAAATACTATCAAGTTAACTTGCAACTAGGGCGAATCTGTGCATCATCGGCATATAAATTGATGAATTTTAAATTTGCACTGGAAGGAAGCAAAGGCCACATAATCGATCCTTGAGGAACTCCAGAAAAAAATTCCAAGAATCCAGAAACACCGCTTCTTTATAATTTATTGAAATGAACATTTAACTTTTATTTTCGTTTTTCAACCGAGAATGCATCACATTTAAAGAAAAGTCTAAGTAAATTAGCTTTTGTCTAAGTAAGGAATTATGTCTCCGCTGATAGCAATGAATGAATTTCATTTCGGGATCAAATCATTGCAACAGTCTTGAAAGAGTCCCAGTTTTGTCTCACTTTCTCAGAGTCGAATTCGTTCAAGGTCTTCATTCATTCGAACAACTGCTTATTCAATAAATCCAAGAATATATGTGACAGCATTTATCGACAACATCCGGAATATCGTCGATAAAAAGTGAGTACAGAAATGATCCCAAAACAGACCCCTGTGATACCGCAGAGTTTACCAAGAATTTGGGGAGAAGAAACACTTTCAACTTCTACAATTTCTACTCTGTTTTTAAAGTGAAAGGTCTAAAAACACTATTTACACTAGATCGTTTAAAACTGTAAAGGTGTGTCCACACCAAAGAAACATCTCAGGAAACATTGTTTAAAAAACGTTTCTGAAATGTTTCCCATTTGTTTAAAAAACATTTCTCAAATGTTTCTGATTTGTTGTTTTTTTGGTGTGGACGCTTTGAGAAACATTTCTGAAATGTTTCTTTGTTTCCCATTGTGTTCAGATTGAGTTGTTTCTAAAATTTTTCTCGCCTGTGTTGTACTTTAAGCGCATGAATTTTTTTTTCTACTTCATCCTTATCAAGATTTATATTTTCGCAGATTTCAGATATATCATTGGCTTTTTTAATTTTATTTTAAAAATTTTCGTCAAGAGTGGATCCGAGCGTCCAGATCAAAGAAAACATTTAAGAAACATTTCAGAAATGTTTCTCTGTTTCTGAAATGTTTTTTAAATGTTTCTGAAATGTTTCTGAAATGCTTAAAAAATGTTTCTTTGGTCTGGACATACCTTAAAGAAGTTTACGTTCAAAACTTTGTGGGGTTAACTGTTAAGAACGATGATCATAGGGAATTTTGTGATAAATTGTTTATATAAGATATACATACACATTGTGAACAAGATGTATTAAAAGATTTAAAAAGCATGTTAAATAGTATGCATGACTGTTCGGTCCAGTCTTGAACTTGATCTTTTATTTAAGAGAATGGAATTTTAAAAATGAATGTTAAGGTGTGTCCACACCAACGAAACATTTCAGGAAACATTGTTTAAAAAACGTTTCTGAAATGTTTCCCATTTGTTTAAAAAACATTTCAGAAATGTTCCTGATTTGTGTTTTTGGTGTGGACGCTTTGAGAAACATTTCTGAAATGTTTCTTTGTTTCCCATTTTTTCCAGATTGAGTAGTCTGTAATTTTTTTTCTCGCCTGTGTTGCACTTTAAGCGCATGAATTTTTTTTTTACTTCATCTATATCACAATTTATATTTTCGCAAATATCAGATATAGCATCGGCTTTTTTGATTTTATTTTTAAAATTTTCGTCAACAAAACTTTTTTCATTTCATACATTTTTATTAATTGGATAACATTCTCGTTACTCCACACTTTTCGCGACATTTTATATTTATATTAATAACCACTCACGCACTTTCTACCTATGTAAATGCTTGGGAAACAAATAAAGTTTCCCATTCGGAATGGGAAACGGAGAAACAATTCATAAACATTTCAGAAATGTTTCGCGAGCGTCCAGACCAAAGAAAACATTTAAGAAACATTTCAGAAATGTTTCTCTGTTTCTGAAATGTTTTTTAAATGTTTCTGAAATGTTTCTTAAATGTTTTTGAAATGTTTCAAAAATGTTTCTTTGGTCTGGACACACCTTTATAATTAAAAAATGTTCAGTGTTAGTTTCTGAAAGGCTAAGACAATTTTTTTTAGTAGTTGCATCTAAAAGAAGAATGCCATATTTGCCAACTTGAAATCGTTAAGATAAGATTTTTAAGAAATCATCGATAGACGAAGACAAAAAATAACTGGCCCATTTTTAAGATATCGAATTTAAAAAAAAAAACTTTGTAGAAGCTTCTGTATATAAAATTCATTTAAATTCGTCACACCGATAATGAGAATATCAGAAATTAAAAATATGCTAAATGGTACGGTATAAAAATTAAGCAAAACAGAAAAGAATTTGTCAAAATTCTAGGTGCCGATTTCGAGAAAAAAAAAAAACGATTTTCGAAACCCATTTTTTTTTTTAAATTTGTATGGTTTATTTACATCTCGTAGATAATTTTAGAAAACTGTTAATTGTCAAGTTTTAAAAAAAAAATCGAGCATGTGGTTTTGCAAATTTGGAAATTTTTTGATGAATTTTAATGAAATTTTCAGGCTATTCAGATTGATCTTGTGGGTAATTCTGAAATGTTTTGTTTTTGCCAATTTTGCGTCATGTTTCGATATTGCGCACAGGAAGGCAGCTAACCTATAAATATTTGCTAAAACTTTGTCAAATAACAGTCATTATCCATCCATAAGAAGTCACCTGGCTATATACAATAAATCATTTCTTTTCTTCAATTCAAAACTAAGAAGAAAGTCAAACTTAACCATACACAGAGGAGTATTCGACCTCAAAATCCGGTCAAAAATTTTTTTTTTGTTTTTCTTATTGGAATTGGCCTAAAATATTATTTTATAACTTATGATGCATTAAAAAGTTATACTGAAAAAAATTTTCGGGTTAGATAAAAATAAAATTTTTTAATTAAGTATTTTTTTTTTTCAATTTTATTTAATTCATTTTAATTATTTATACATGAAATTTTTTCGTTTGTTGCTTTCCTTAAAGATCATTTGAATGTAATTCGGTTATATATCTAAATTAAACATAATTTTTTAAACAACAAAGGGCAAATTGACTAAAAATACCTCAAGACTAAGAAACCCCATTAAAAAAAAATGTGACAAGATGGGTGACTTTTTTTTATGTACATGAGATGACAAAAATGTACAGTTAAATATAAAAGAAAAATTTTTGCCCGATCGTACCCGGAACTATAACAAAAACACTTTTTTTTCCACCGAAAATTACATAAATTTTCATGTTTTTCTATGCATTCTTGTCATCTCAATTTTTAATACTTTATCAATAAAATATATGGAAATTTCTGTATTAAAATAAAGTACATACCTTGACCTTAGACATCCATTAGAAATTTTTCACAATTATCACAAATCTTAATAAAAAAAACAGACTTCAGTGTTAATGATTAGAAAACAAAATAAGCTTATTTGGCGTGAGCTTATAAAATTGACTAGATTTAGACTAAGATCTTGAGGATTAGGGGGTCAACAGTTATTATTTGAAACCGGTTTTAGTTAGCATGGGTATTGAGGAATGCAAAAAGCAAAAATTAACAGGTCGAATGCGATTTTTTTTTTTTTTACTTATGACCGGATTTTGGGGTCGAATACTCCTCTGTGCCATAGTAAAAATCGAAACATTTGAAATTTTGTTTAACCAAAAGGAAGACCATAGAAGGTCTTCCTAGAAAATAAAAAAAAAGGATTTGCACGCTGCTCGTAGAGAACTGGGACTCATGTAGTCAACTGTGTGTGTGTTTTTAATTTGCAGGAATGAAGGGGTTATTTATTTTCTGCTGAATCCGAACGTCTCAAATGTGAGACGCTTCGTCAGGACAAGACATACTCTTGGACGATTTATCAATTCTTCTTAAGACAATTTTTTATAACATTTTAAGTGGAATCGACTATTCAAATTCAATCCTCCGGCGGAAAGTCAATTGCACCTATCACTACAAAAAATAGCACTACAGAAACAACAAAGATCAATGAATTTACATTAAAACTTTTATAAAAGTAGAACTTATTTGAATTTTAAATAGTTGGGCAGTGATGCGGGAAAAAATTATTAGTAAAGGTCAACAATTTTAGATGTTTCTTTCTTCGTGACCTTTTTAAAAAAAAAAATTATAAAGAAAAACATGATTTTTTCAACAATTTTGGTTTCAAAAAATGACAACAACTGATTCTGAAAGTTTTTACATAATTCCAAAAATCCAAATTGCACAGTCAGATTCAATTAATATTACTCAGAACAGTTTTGAACTGAATTTTTTTCGTTGAAAAGCAAAAATTGCACTTTTCTGTTCAGAAAAGGCAAGACCATTTCCACTGCATAAATTTTTGTAAGAAAGGAAATATTTAAATCTATTTATTACTCTATTTTTTGTTTTATATGTTTGTTTTTAATATTTTTTTTTTTTTTTTTTTTTTTACAGACGGTGAACCTATAAAACTCCCAGACAATCTTGAGAGTTTGCCACGTGCCGATAGCTTTCCTTCTCAACGACATCGTTGGAACACAAATGAGGTAAGTTAAATATATTAAAAAAAGTTATCTTGCTAATAACTAAGTTTTCATAATTTTCAAATGAAAGTCTTGCTTGTCTAAAGAAAAATGAATAGCTACGTCAGCATCATTTTAACATGAAAATAAAAATAAAAATATGATTTAGTTCAACAATCAGAGTGAACATAGAATTAATTTAAATTGTTAAAATGTTTGTTTCAATTATATCAATCAGAGCGAACATAAAATGCATTTAAATTGTTGAAATTTAAGATGTCGCTTAATTCAATTGTAGATATAAAAATGTGAATTATGACATTTGTCATTGATTTTGAAATAAATAAAAGCATAAGCGTTTTATTCACTTTTCATTGCTGCGCTGGCTAAAAGCTTTATCAAAACAAGCCTATTATTACTCACAGCGTTGTGAAAAAAAACTATGACAAGTCACAAATGGTCCACTTTTCAATATTTCAAGGTTGAAAAAAAAACTTTTAACTGGGCGTTTCTTCATATCAAGATCCAAAGAATGTGATAAAGACCTTAAAGGACAAATACCAAAATAAATTCGACTTATTGATTCAGAAACCGAATCACAATAGCTTAAATCATAATTGATTTGTGATGTTAAATACTTAACTTTTTGATGTATTCAATCATTTGCCAGTTTAAAACAATCTTTAGGAAATTTGAAAGATTAGTTTGACAACATACCATGAGAAAATAAGGTTAAGTTTATTAGGTTCATCCCATCGTTGTATGTTATTTTATTATAGAATTAAAACAACAAATAATTCCATCAGACCAAATTGATGAAAATTATATAATAAAACGCCATCTGCATCAAGTGATCCTTGCGGAACACCACAGTTAACATAATATGGACTTGAATTACTTTGTTCATTTGAAACCTTTTGAAACCGATTTTTAAGATTGCTTCACAAAAGTTAAAGAGTTCTTCAAAAATTGATTTCTTTTTTCTTAATTTAGAAAACAAATTTGTGTTCAATACACTCAGAGACCTTAGAAGAATCTAAGAGAACTATAATACTCAACAGATTTTGGTTAAGAGCATTACGAAAATCAGATCAGAACTTTAAAAAAACAACTAAGTTTGTTGCGACAGCAAGACTGCCATTTCAAAAAGAGGAATTTAACAAGCATCTCAATAATTTGATCAAATAACGGCAGTAAACATATTGGTGTAAAATCGAATGGTACGGAAAGATTATTTCTTTCTGGAATAGATATATGTATGTAGTTATTGCAATTTTCTCAATTGCCCAGTGAATCCATTGCTATAAATACAAGTTTTCAAAATGTATTTCATAAATCATCAAAAGCTTAGCGACGTGGAATTCAGCCCCTTTACATTTCTATAAAGATGCACACGAATGTCAAACTTATACTATTACCGCCTTTACCCTAAGATGGCGCTCCCTGCGCATAATATTTCACTTCATCGAAAAACAGTGTAGAGGCTGAAGTAAGTAAGCATAGTCGACTCCGCTGAACTGAATTACCGTAATTGCAGGAAATTTAATTTAAATTTACCAGGGTACTGAATCACAAGAATTACATTTGTCAAGAACGTAAAAAAATCGACTTCATCTTCGTTTCAAACGCTCATCTACAATGACAAATCGATAACCAGCTCTTTAGAGAAGGAAAATATACTTGCAGCGCATTTTGCTGCTAGCTCCACATTGCCTGCTAGCAACATTGCCTGCTAGCAACATTGCCCTCTTGTACTTGAGAACGTAAATCATTCAATGGGACAGGTATATTTCCGCACTCGTACAGTTGCAAGAGCCCTTCAAGATCTTGATATAAACAAATCCGCTGGTCCTGATGGTACGAGTATACCCCCCATTCTTCTGAATAGGTGTTCTTCATCGCTAGCAAAACCATTGCGTAAGCTTTTCCATCGCTCCTACTGTTCTGGAATCTTCCCTAGAAGATAGAAAACAGCATATGTCCAGCCTGTTCCTGAAAAAGGTGACCCTTCCTCCCCCTGCTCCTATCGACCAATCGCACGTACGTCCCTTCATTCCAAGGTCATGGAATCGCTGATAAATCATCAACTCAAGAAATATCTCGATGATCGAAAGCTTCTTAATGACTGGCAAATCGTTCCACTTGTGATCTTATGGCATATCTCACCGAAGAGTGGAACATATCTTTACATTGTTTTGGAGAAAGTAAGATTATTCAAGATCGTTTAATACATGTTGTATTGGACGGTCTTAAGTCTGATCTTCAAAAAATAAATGCTGGTGTTCCCCAGGCCTCCGTTTTGTCTCCGACTCTCTTCCTCATTTTTATAAATGATCTTTTTCCTCAAATTTCTAATTTACTTCATTGTTTTGCCGACGACTCTACTCTCAGCTTTTCATACTCGTTCGCAAATTCACGTCTATCTTCTTCGGAAGTGGAATTGCAATGGTATCGTATGATAAGCTCATTAAACTCTGATCTTTACAGCATTGTTAAATGGGGTATAAAAAACCATGTGAAGTTTAATGCTTCGAAAATCAATGCTGTCTATTGTCGTTGAAGCAAAATGTCCTCCTTATGCCATTGCCGCTGAATGGCACTTGCATCGAAGAAACCGAAAAGATCTCAGTACTCGGTATGTATGTTAATGACGATCTTCATTGGAATGATCACATTCTCGAGACCGTCAAGAATGCTGCTAAATGCTTAGGATTTCTATATCGATGTAAGCAATGTTTCACCCCTTCTGATCTGGCTACAATTCCTAAAGTCCAAAACTCGAGTATAACTCACACCTTTGGGCAGGCGTAGTAAAATCTTCTCTCCATTTATTGGATAGAATTCAGAACAGAGCGGTTAAACTGATTGGAACTAAAGTTATCATGGATTCATTCCCATCTCTTGAACACCGTCGGAATTTTTCATGTATTTCCCTGTTTTATCGCTTCTTTCACAAGCAATGCTCACTCGAAGTAGCCAGTTGCATTCCTCCCCTTTATCAATTCACCCGTGATACTTGCTTCGCTAGGAATGCTTATCAGTTCATCCTTGAGCCTAACTTTGGTCGTACCGTCAAATATAGAGATTCGTCTTTTAGGGCAGTACACCTCTGGAAAAAAAAATTTTCACAGCGACTAAGGATCAAACCCAAGACCCTCTGCATGACAGTCTAACTAATTCCCTAACCATTAGGCCAAGGGGTACCTATCCTCTTCCCAACTTTTCAATTTAAATGATGTTTCATAAAAAAAAGCTAAAAATATAAGATCCATAATGATGAACAAATCTCCACATAAAGTTTTTAACACAATTTTTGTATTTTAAATAAAATTAAAAAACTTTCGAGCTATAGCAATTTAAAAAAAAACTACAGTCTTTTACAATTTCACTTGTTCTTCCTAAGTAAATACCAAACTAACAACAAAATTATAATCAGGAAATTGCATTGTGCACATCGAAACCAGGTAAAATCAAAATTAGGAGTTACTATTGCTTCTTGCACTTATTTTAGTGTCCAGAGTTATGTACGTGCCACAAAGAGTTTTGGCGAAACTTTTCAACCTCAGCCAAAAGTTCGTGTCGGACATCAGAGAAATCACATTCCAAATGCCAGTAGTCGGAATCACATACACAGACATATCTGTATGGAGGAATAAATGTTTCGCCAACCGTAACAATATCTGCGTAATTTTATTTATGCCCGAATTTACCTTCATTATTATTATTATTATTTCCCATGTCCTATAGGTTTTTTGGTGTCCTGGACCTTTCTGTCTTTTTTATTTTTTTTTTTTAATTTAGTAAACTTGTTCGTACCACAGAGAAAGCGGCTTTTGGCTGCAGTTCATTAACGGTGTTGAACTTTACATCTGGAAATTTTTATTTGCGGTCGCTCTTAATTTACAAGTAAAACAGCGGAAAAACTTGGTAATACCCTATCTCTGACTATATACGACGACGGGAATACTCGTAGGTATGTTCTCATGCCCTTGTGCTGCTATGCTGGTTCGTCGGTGGTACTGGTGCAACTTGACTTTTGAATTGGACGCGCAAGCTGAAAAGTTGGTAAAACACAAACACAACTCAGCCAGCTATGTCCCATTGCTCATTCCTGCCTCCTGAGTCCTCCTGATCCTGCCACATCAGAAGACAGGGGTTAACATATTTTTTATTGGGCAATATTGCATTCCAGTGACTAAAAATATTTCTACGAGTGAAATTAAAATTCGTTCGTTGCTCGCCGAAAGTTTTCACAGTTGGAGATACATTTCCACTTTGTTGTTGTTCTTGTTATTTGTGTTGGCTATTTTTTTTTTATTTTTATTTAAGTGTATTTTTGGAATCGCTGCGTGTTTGGAAAAGGGTGAGAAGCTACATTCAACTTCACCCCATTCGGTTAAACAAGCCATGAAGATGAATTTTAATTTTTAAGCATCACCGAGAGTGGTGGTCGAATTGAATACAACTAAATGTTAAATTAAAAAACAAACAACCAAAAAAACGAAAAACCGAGTAAAGATATAAGATTCATAGTTGCGTTTGGGTTTATCCTTGATTATCCTTGCGACGGGGTGGTTTGGTTGAAGAGCGATGTTCATCCCCGATGGAGAACAAATAACATGTCGATTAACTTAAGTTTATTACTAGGGTAATACTATATTAAATGGCATGGCATTGGAAGCGGGTGGATGGCTGGGTTTTTGTTGCTCCAAATGTTGGATGATTAAATATAAATCCTGTTGCACGCAGCTTCTAGTGGTATTTGTTCAGATTTATTTATTCTGCTGCCTGGGGTTTTTTTTCATGAACATCAGTTAAGAATAAAAAAATAATTCCGGTGGAATTTTGATTGGGCTAAGGGCTGATTTTAAAAAATTAGTTTTATACCATTTACTTTTCTAGACAGAATTGTTTCTCTACATTTTTCGGTAGGAATGAGTTGGGTGCTATCAGGCTGCTCTCTGTTAAAACCTATTGTATCGAATGGCTCACTACATTCACACCATCAAATATCACATTTATATTATTACACTACACCTTTATGTGTGAGTAAAATAACTATGTCAGTATGAGTAATATACCCTGAGATACATACTCAGTCCTTGTATTGAATTCAGTCGTTAAGGTAACGTCTCACAGTACAGACAGCATTCGAGAGATAGTTAATAAAAGATATTAATAGTCGGGTTTTTACATATTTTCCCGACTCTAAACAAATCCGTGTTTCATTTATTAAAACCCTATGGATTACAGGTTCGCGATTATACACCTACATATGTAAGATTACCCAGCATCCTGTAAATGACAATCCCTTTTTTATAAAATTTATGAATATCAGTTGGTCAAACAATCAAGGTAGCGGAGCACGAATTTGAAGTGGTGCAATCCTTTAAATACCTTGGGTCAATAGTAACAGCCGATAACAATATAGAAGAAGAAATACGCGGGCGGCTTCTCAAATCCAACAGAGCCTACTATAGTCTGTCAAAGCTTTTCAAATCCAGAAATCTCACCATAACTTCAAAACTGCTGCTGTACAGGACCATGGTCCTGCCAGTACTCACATATGGATCCGAGACTTGGGTGCTTAGCAAAAGGCACTCCGACCTCTTAGCTGCGTTCGAGAGAAAAGTCTTAAGGAGAATTGTTGTGAGGAAGGACGATTCCGGAGACGGTACAATCATGAATTGTAAGCAATCTACCTAGAAGCAGATATCGTGACAAAAATTAAGCTCGGTAGACTCCGGTGGGCAGGGCACCTAGCTCGCATGAGACGACAGCGTGGTAGACCATGCTTGCGCTGGAGAGATGGCGTAGACCAGGACGCCCGAAGCCTTGGGGTGCGCAACTGGATGGCGTCGGCTAGAGACCGGGATAGGTGGAGAGACTTGTTGAAAGAGGCCAGGACCGGAACCCGGTTGTCGAGCCGATGATGATGATGATGAATATCATATTTAAACCCATCCAATACGATTTGTATTGGGTGGTTCGTTAGGTAAATTCCAATACAACGAAGAAGAGATTCATCAACAGCGTTGCCAAATTGCTGATATTGTAGGAGATCTACTGCATTTTTAAACGCACCCGGCCTCTTTGAGTATTTTGAGACTTTTAATTTACAAATGGCGAAATTATTTATCAAATTTTAATGATTAATTTAAGATTTCCCAGTTTTTAGTTTGTATGTCTGTTTTTCAAAAATATTCTTAACATTGTTCAAATTGATAAGCTTTTTATTTTTGTTTTTATAATAAAAAATCGACTTCGGTAAGGTGCGATCTATTGGGTTTCTTACTTGCGACTTATAGGTACTATAAGACAAGTTATGCATTCGTAAAAAAAATCGAACTCGAGATTTTAATCAAAGTTGACATTGCGATGATCGCGAAAACTAAAAAAAGCGGGTCTCGCAATTCTGTCTGTCGGTTCGACTACAACCTAAATGGCTCGGCCGATTTAAGACTAAAAATAACGAATTTTTTTTCGAAATTTTGTAAATTTTTTTTTCTCAAAAACTGTTCGACAGATTTAAAAAAAAAAACAAGATATAAAAAAATTTCATTGAGTTAGAGCTACATACAGTGACGAGCAAAAGTGGTCAAATGTTTTCGCCTACTTGAAAAATTGATTTAAAGTAAGAGTTTTTAATAGAATTAAAATCTTTTTTTATTTTTGTCATATTGTTTATTTATATAAATTTTATTATTTATAATAACTTTTTCGAAAAATAATATATTATACGAAACAAAAAATATTCCATTAGTTTTTAGACTTGTCCAATTATGCACGTTTAATATCAATGATTTTTCTTTAGTATTTAGTCCATAAACCTTTATTTTTAATTACTTGGGAGCAGGACTTTGGCATACTTTCCACCAAATTATAAAGAAATTGCTCTGGAATACGGACATATTCCTGCTCCATTCGTTGCCAAAGCTCCTGAGTGTTTGATGGGTGATTTTTGTGCTGCCCCAACAGTCGCTTCACAATTGACCATACATTTTCAATTGGATTGAGGTCAGGGCTTTGTGCTGGCCATGTCATCGTCGTAAACTGTTGATTTGTCAGCCATTCCAAGAACATTTTTGACGTGTATTTTGGATCTCCGTCCTGCTGAAAAGTTATTTCACAATCATTGAAATCTGTTGATGCAGTGAAAAGTGGTAAATTTGGCTTCAAAATGTCCAAATATTTTTCTTTGTTCATGATGCCATTGATTTTCACCAAAGGACCAACAGAGTTCCACGATAAACAGCCCCAAGCCATCACCGAACCTCCTCGATGTTTCACGGCCTTTTGAACTTGATGTTGTTGAAGTGGTTCTCCAGGACGTGACCAATAAAAATATCTACCATCCGTTCCTATTCTATTGACCTTCGTCTCACCCGACCAAATGACTTTTTCCATTGCTCAATGGTCCAGTGTTTGTGCTTTTTAGCAAAAGCTAACCTGGCTTTAATATTTTCGCTGAAAGCAGAGGCTTCTTCGCTTTCTCTTTAGCGTTTAACCCGATTCTTTTGATTGCCCGGCATGCAGTCCATTCACTAACTGGCTTGTCTATGCTTTGGACTGCCTGCTTAGGTGTTTTGGATCCACAACTTCTCAACTCTCTTTCCATTCTTCTAGCTTCCAAATCAAAAAGTAGTCGTTTCCGTCCTTTTTTCATTGGGGGACATCGATGTTTTTCTATTTTTTTTAATATTAAGCACAGAAGTTTTTGAAATTTTCAAAATTTTGGACACTTCACGCGATGATTCACCACTTTTAAGTATAAAAAAATAGCGCGGTCGACGGTATTTTTACAATTTTTTTTCATTTTGACAATCAGCTTTACACGTTTTAAAATGAACGATTTACCCACAACAAACTATCAAGAAATAAAATTATATTAACTGTTACTTGTTAAATAACAGTAAAACAAACAAAGCAAAATAGAGAGGAACATCTCTCAATGAACAAACTATGTTAAATCTCTTGAAACTAAAACGTGCATAATTGGACAAAACCAGAAAATTATTATTATTTTTTTTCTCTTTGTATAGCATATTATTTTTTGAAAATTTTACTATACATAATAAATGTGATTTAAATAAACAAAATAAAAAAATATTTTAATTCTATTAAAAAATCTTTACTTAAATCAATTTTTCAAAAAAGCGAAATCATGTGACCATTTTTGCTCATCACTGTAGGTACTAGTTGAAAAAAAAATTCCGAAAAACGAAGTAGAAATCGTAACTCATGTTTTCTGACTCTTAAAGTACATTTACCTTATGTTTGTAGCTCTTCCTCAATTCACTTAAACTAAAATATAAAATGTGTATGCTGTTTTAAATATTTGAAAAGAAAAAAAACTGAAATGAATGACCGAAGAAATTTATTAAAAATAATTTCTATTTTGCATTGGCTAAGAATTTGAAAGGTAAATAAAATTTTATCAAAATCGCTTAAGCCGTTTACAAGCAATGAATTAAAAGCCATTTTTCTCCAATGGTATGCTTAGCTGGTTAAAATGATTTATCTTTGGATGCATTTAAAAGAAACCTAGATTCTTCTATGGGTGACACAAAAAAACCTTGAAAAATTATTAACAAGAGCTTGTTTTCTACTTGGTATTTAGTATTGTGTTCTTTTTATCGAAATATCCGTGAACTCAATTCTTCAGTTGGAGGCTTTCAAACCACAAAAGCTTATTCTAAAAATAAAAAAAATATTTGTCTAGCCTTAATAATAATCGTCTATATATCTATGTTGTTATACATTTTTCAGTATACACATTGAATTTTTTATCTTGAGATTATTTCTACTGGCCTAAATAAAATCTTCAACAATGATCTTCATATGGCTGTTCATTCTTATTAAAAATGTCTTGCACGTTTGGTCATATCACCTTGAATAAACGTAGTCACCTCTTTTAGGTTATTTTCTTCTTTTTTTTTAACAAAAAAAAAATATAAAACCTCATTCAAAAGCACTGTCCAAATATTTGCCTTTGTGTCAAGATATAAAATCCAATACTAATTTGAAGATGCTATAGCCCCACAATTGCCTCGAACATCAACCACTTTTGGACATCTTTCAAAAAATAATAACGATAATAAATTATAATTTACACAAAAAAAAGGCTGACTGAAACACGAAACAGAAAAAAAAGATACTGCCCTCCGGTTCAAGACAAAAATGTTTCTTCTGCGAACTTAACCTCTTAAGCGCCACAGATAGTTGCCCGTTATTGAATTAGCATAATAAATGCTCCAAAGGTAGGCAGTCTTCCAATTTTTATCCCGCTTCACATATTCCAGAATTTTTTTGAAAAAAAAAAAGTCGAGTCTCAAATCAAAAAAGTTCAAATATGCTGAGCTTCAGAAAGGAAAAAAAACCAAAACCTTAAAATATTCACGTTTCCCTTGTTTGGCCGTCGACTTCGTATAGTTGTCGTCCGTCCACTCCTTAAAAAAAAAACACGAATCCACACAATGGAAACTGAAGATGCTGCTTTGACAATATGTATACTAGCATGTGGATGCCACATAAACGTCTTCCTTTTCCAATTGGCAGTGAGTTTGCTTTGTGGCAGAATTGAATGGTTGATAGGGGGGAGGAAGTCGAAAATTTTCGAAACAAAAAATTGCGAACCAATTTTTCCCTAATCGAATAAACCTAACAGCAGGTTTTTGTTCGTTTGCACACAACATACTACTATATACATATGAGACAAGTTGAATAGGATGTTATAAGTTTACTAGCTGGAGACTTCCTTAGACCGGAGAACCGCCTTTCGTGGATTGTTGACTTGGCCGTGGATCTGCATCACACCACACTTGGTTGCACATTTGGGACTGAGTTTGTGATTGTGGGTGCTATTTAACTGGATTCGTTTTAGGATAGAGGCAGGCTTCATCGAAGGGTGAATAGTTTAAGAAAAACAGGGGTCCTAGCCGAAGTTAAGATTCGCAAGGGAAAAATTTAAAATACTTAAAGAATTTTTTATCTTAAAACGTTTACGTCTTTAAATATGTTTATATTCGTCAAATAGAAAATCGTGCTCGATATTATAACTAAATTGTTTCTTATTTTTAAAGATACTAATTTATTATGGCTAAGAAGCCAATATCGTCGTATACGGTTCCTGGATATGAGTCGCAACTCCCTCCAACTCTTGCCTAGTTGGGCTGACTCCTCCTCGACTGTCGTTCTTCATGAACTCCTCAGTCGTCCAGCTCTTCTTCTTTCTTGAGTGAGCGGATTCCACTGCATTGCATGCGCCGCAATACAGTTGTCGCTTTTTCGAAGCGTGTGTCCGATCCACTGCCACTTTCGACGTCGTATAATTGTGTCAATAGGTTCCTGACCCGTTTTCCTGATGAACTCTTCGTTTGATATACGATTGGGCCAGAAAATCCTAAGGAAGTTTCGTAGACATCTATTAATGAACGTTTGCAGCTTCTTAGTGACACCTACTGTTACTTTCCAAGTGCTGAAACCGTAAAGTAAAACGGATTCGACGTTGGATCGAAACAGCCGTAGCTTGGTTCTTAAGTTTAGAGAGTTATTCCTCCATATATTTCTAAGCATACCGAAAGCAGCCTTTGCCTTCCCGATTCGACTGCTGATGTCCTGTTCGGTGCCACCCTCGGTAGAGATGATACTTCCAAGGTATTGGAAACTCTGTACTTTCTCTACCGGTTGTTGAGAAATATTTATGAGAGAAAATGACTGGATTCCTAGGCTGATCATCTTTGTTTTGCCGGAGTTGATTTTCAGCCCCACGATTTCTGCTGCTCTCGCCACCACTGTTGTCATTTCGTGGAGATCCATGATCCTATAAGAGTGCAAGCATACGTCGTCCGCATAGTCAAGATGTTTCAGCTGAGACTTCAGAGTCGCTTATCAGTTATCACCAACAGAAACAATATTGGTGATATAATGCAACCCTGACTAACTCCACTTTGGAATTCAAACTCTTCTGACAGCCTCCCTTCGTGCTAAATGTGACATTTGGATCCATCATAAGTTGCCTTAATAATAGCTATTAATTTATCCGGGATACACCTTCTGCGTAAAGTAAGCCAAATAAATTCTCTATTGACGCTATCGAAAGCCATCTCAAGATCAGTGAATAGCAGGTGAAGTGGGGATCGGTATTCGACGCACTGCTCAATTATGATCTTTAAAGTATTGATATGATCAAAGCATGAGGATCCAGTGCGGAAACCTGCTTGTTCGGCATCAAGTGTGGCTTCTAGATATTCCCTGATGCGTTCCAGTACTATTTTCGCTAATATTTTAGCAAAGGCAGGCAGGACGCGAATCCCCCTCCAGTTTTCGGGAGCTTTTTTATGGAGCTTGACTATCATTCCCTTTTTCCACTCATTCGGAAATCCTTCGGAGACTTAAGCTTTCTTTATGAGTGGATGCAGGAGTTTCCTCGATGTCGTTGGCGCCGGTTGTATAAGCTCTGCAGGTTAGGTTTGTTGAAGTGAGAATGCGGCAAGCCGTATAACCTCACCCGGATCTCAACGGATCCATTGTGGTAAATGGGGAATAACTAAGTGAGATGAGCCCTCTTCCACCTCTTCGTTTTGACACTCTCTGCGCAAGTCAGATCTGCTGGTGCCCATTCTGCTCATGTGGGCTCCCTTTAAGTTCTGACCCGAATGGATTCTAACTTAGAAAGACAATTAAAGTCTGCTAAGCTTCAGCTGCTTTTTCTTTAAAATATCTGACCAAAAATTCCTTGAAACCGGACAGGTGTCAATTGTTGACTATCTGTCGTTTGCGTTCTTAAGAAAACTTTCGTGAATTCTATATTTTTCCTGCTCCAGTGGCATAAGTACTCAGGGTACAATTTTGCTCGGTTCAAGTGATAAACCGTTTTTTGCCAGTTCATCAGCCATTTCATTTGCATACATTTCACGGTGTCCCGGGACCCATCAAAGGCTGACTGAATTTGCTTCGCCGAACAATCTTACTTGTAACTGACTACGGCAACAAGGCGAAATGGCTCTGATTGCTGCCAGGCTATCTATGAAGATATCAATGTTCTTCTCCGTCAGTCCACATATGAAAAGATATTTTGCGGCCTCGCAAACTGCCAGCACTCCCGCTTAGAAAACACTACAAAAGCTTGGGAGCTTTAACGATCTTTTTATGGGGACGATTATCCGACAAGATGCCTGACCCTACCCCAGCATCCGTTTTGGAATCGTCTGTGAAGACCGATACATGATTTGCGCTTATGATCCCGATTTCCATCTGTATTTCCCTTGTTGGAATATTTGTTAGTACCTCTAGGTGGAATATAGTCTGTTTAAATGTCTATGTCAGTAAAGTTTACAATGGTTCTGTGACCAAAGTGGCCTCTTTTCCAATTTAAGTTTGGAATGTTTCGCTTTCTCCAGTTTCGTCTTAAGAGTGTTGACATTAAGTCCGCAGCTACTGGCCCAATTACTAGCTTTTCAAGGGCTGTTTGTAAGAGCTCGCACCGGGTGGGGACAAATTTTCTTGATACCATTATCTCTATATTATCAATGTACGCCACGACTTTAACGCCGCCTTGCTTCTGGTTTACGACCAGAAGCCAAAAAACAAGACACCTCCTCGTGGCGTTCCCCTACACGTCCTAACCTTAAGCTTGCTGTCATCCATTTCTGCATTAAAAATTCTAGTTTGAAGCATGGAGTCAATCCAGTTTAACAGCATAGAATCGATGATGACAGATTCTAGGGCTTGTAGTATCACGCCATTTTTAAGATATGTATTAACGTATATTCCTATTCTACAGTTTCTCTTAAGTCTTAAGTATTTAAATTCAGAAACGTTTTTGTAGGAACTCGCTATTTGCTCGGGGGATTTATAGGAGTGTTCACATTCTCCAATTTGTTTGACAAGCATGCTGGAGCATGGAGCGGTCACATTATCAAAATCAAACCAATCATGCTGTGTTCGTCAAACATATTTGAGAATGTTAACGTTTCTAATGGTACAGGAAAATATGATGCTTCAGTTTGACTCTTAGAACATGATTTACACGATTCTTTTTTCGTTCGTTTCGTGTGTCGTTTTTTTCTTCGACAATTTGTGTAAGGGATGTAGAAACGTAGCTTCTTCACCTCTTTAACAATATGTCAAAAAGACGAAAGACAAATCAACTCGTGTCAAACTTCATTACAGATTAATTCAATGTTTTAAACAAATGATGGACGTGTTATTCTAAGCTCCGGAAAAAAATGTATTTTCAAAGTTGACATTTAAAAAAATTCGAAAAATGTTTTTTTTTTTTATTTTCTGCTCCGGAAAATGGAAAAATCATAGATTATTTTGACACTGGCAGTTGCTTCCTGCTCGAAATATTGACAGAAAGTCAGTATCATACCTCCGCGGAACGAAATGAGTCGCTTTACGCTTGAACAACGTTGGGAAATATTGAAAACTTATTTCCAAAGTCAGTGCTGTGTAGCCAGGGGCGTATTTACCCTAGGGCTAAAAGGGCTACAGCCCGGGGCGGCAAGGCTGCTAGGGGCGGCGCAAGCTAAAAGCAAAATGGCGCAAGCAATTGGCCAATTAATAATATTTTTGAAGCGATTGAATTTTGAAAGCATACAAGCAAAAGGGCGGGCGCAAGCCACCCATAGCAATTGCCCAATTCATAATATTTTTGAAAGATAAACAAAAAATACAAAGATTTAAAAATATGCGATTTTTTGAGTTTTTCAAGCATGGCAATGTTTTTAGTGCCGTGAGTGTCCGGCTGTGAGAGAGTTCACTGTAACATGTCACTCACTTTTTTCACCTTTTACTATTCTTATTTTCTATAAACTATTTTTTTATAATTCTTTGGAACAAATTCCGATGGAGCGAAAACATTATCAAAAAAAAAACACTTGTTGCTATGTAGCTCTAAACAAAATAGGCTAGAAAAACTTTGGCTGGACGGATCTTAATTTTTTGTTTCTAAACCATCTACAAAGAGTATTAAAAAAAATATAAAAATCCATCGAGCCGGATTCTAGATATAAGGTCAGGATCATGACTCATTTTTTTTTAGTTTTGGCTGTTTCGTGTCCCTATTAATACAAATACCCTTCACATCGTCAATAGTTCTTAACAACTTAAGAAATAATATAATGATTGTTTTTTGTACAATAGTTAATAATGATGAATAAACAAAAGGATAAGTATTATTTCAAAAACTAATGGAACAAAATTTTAGTCGAATTAGTACGATGTTAAAACTATTTTAGTATAATACTAGGTTGAAAAAACCATTTTGCTAATTTTAATCAAATTTTATCTTTTTATGGTGCTAACTTCATATGCCTCTTGCATATTTCAAGATGTCAAAAAAAGGTCTGTATGTCTGTTTTTGTTTTTTGCACGAACTGTCATTGTTTTAGGTGTGTCCAGAAGCAATTTAAACAAACTGTAAATGTGCACACATCGACAAACCGGCCAAAACGAAAAATCAAAACATTTTGGCGTAAAATTTTAAACAGCCTATTATTAAAGTATTAAGTAGTATGATACTACTTAAGAATTTGCTAATTTTATAGCTTACTAACTCATTCTCAATTTTAAACATTTTATAACTAGTATCGTACTAATAGAATTTTCTTAATAAATTGCTATTGAACACACCTAAAACAATGACATTTCGTGTAAAAAAGTAAGTACACGAACCTTTTTTGATGTTTGCAAATGTCAAAGAGTCATATGAAGCAAGCACGATACTAAAAAATTAAAGTATAGTTATTCGATGATTTTAACTTTATTAAAAGGGTAGAGAAAGTATGATGGTATATTCGATTGAAATTTGCAAATTCGTTGTTTTAACCTAGTATCAGCCGTACTAATTCAATTAAAATTTTGCGCCTTTGATTTTGCTCGCACCTAGACTCACACATTTCAATACACCGTCACCGGTGAGTGCGCGTCTGTGGTGCTAATGGGCGGCTTAAGGGTGGTTGCTTTTGAAAAAAAGGGTGATACGTTGACAGAACGTTGAAAACATAGGATGTAGATATACATGTAATTTTCCATTAGAGCGTATGTTATGTTCTAGGCAGGCTGAATTTTCAAAAAACGTTCCATTGGCTGTCTGAATTTCGTTCGGTGCACACATTTGGCTTAGACTAGTTTTTCTGTTCCAAATTTTATCCAAATTATTGTCATATCGCTCCTAAAAAAGTTTTACTTCAAAAAATCGTTTTTAGGCAGCGTGAAAAAAGTAGAATAATTCGACTCCTATGTTCCAATAGAAATTTTATATATTACCTACACATTTTTTTTGTTTTTGTTGGACACCCTGTTCCTCGTTTTAAAAAGGTCTTCTTTTCTTGTAGTTTTTTCACATAACTTTTTTGACTAACATCTGCATATTTATCGTGTAGAGTGACATAACGGTATCCTCAAATTTTAAATTATGGTTTTACATAAAGTGTAAAGATGCAAAGTGTTTTGGTATTGGTATTTAATATAAATGTTAACTCTTTTTACCGTCAGCGTGTAAATACTCAAGTATTTCTCAAAATCGATGCCAAAGAACAAATTTAGCTTTATTTTCATTGTTCTAAAGGGCGGCAAAATTTATCAGCCCGGGGCGCCAAGTCCTTAAATACGCCTCTGTGTGTAGCCCAAGCAGTGCGTTTTTTGAAAAGAAGTTTTGGCCGAAATGAAGCACTCACCGTGCCTGCTGTACGCAAGTTTGTGCAAAATGCTCGTGAGACTGGGATGCTAGTGGACAACGCGGTTCCACCAGATGAGAATATGGCTGCTGTAGCCGAGTGTGTGAGACTCAATTCACGAACATCAACTAGCCATCGATCTTAACAGCTCAACTTTTCACGCACTAAACTGAGAAGAATTCTGCAAAAAGATATCGGATTATTCGCTTACAAGGTCCAATTGACTCTCCACTCGAGGCAGCCACTTGAACGACTTTGTTTTCCATAATTAACGGGACTGTTTGCTCTTACTAATAAAGCCGTAATACCTGAAAAAAGTTTTATTTTATTCATTTTCTTGCTTTTAAAAAGAAACTTGTATTTGGCCCACCCTTAAGATAAACAACTATCAATTTGAGTTATCTCCTCCAATTAAGTAACTTTAGAATATCTAAACTCATGATCTAAGCTTAGTGATTCAACAGTTCCCGCTTAGACTTTATCCAAGCAAACTACTTTCTATGCTTGTTTTGAATAAATTTCAAAATTCAAAATCAATTCAATTCTTACGTATGTATGTACATATGAACCAACTATCTAAGTGAGCTTTTGGAAAAAATGCCCTTAATTTGATTCCTTTTCTATATTTAAACCGTAAAAGCCGACATTCACTCTGTTGGTTGATTGCATCATAATTTAAGTAAGTAGATCCGTCCACGTTTCCCACGTAAACATTTTCATTAATAGAATGGGTACTATTTTGTGCATACCGAAAATATCATTTGGAACATCTTCCAACCCAGTATCTCTATCCATCAATCACAACAGCCTTCAGCTCTTATACATCCTTCTGAAACTACACCATCAACAAAAAACTACTGCAGAACATTTCTATTAAAGTGTTTTCATCGCGATATGGTACAATTTTCTCTGGTGTCCTCCCGTTAAAAAAATGATTCAACTCAAAAGGAATAAAAAACAAAATCGGTTGACGAAAAATAACGAACTCGAACTCGAGCCTATGTCACGCTCTCTTCCTCTTCGCATATAATATAGCCTTCCACTATATCCACTCTCGATTCCCAAAACCCACAAAAATAAACCAAAGAAACCGCACGAATTTATTTCGCAAACAAATCATTTATTTAAAGGGCTCGCTCATAAAAATGTACATAAATATTTTGGTTTCCCTTTCATGATGGAGATGGAGCTGAAGCTGGAGGTGGAGAATGACACGACACGGTCGTGGTAGCATCACCACTGAATAAGGACCGACATTTCTCCCCACCGCACCGCCGATACCAACCCAAACCAAATCAAACCGACCATCAGCAGAGATTCATATTCTAAAAGGAATGTGCCCGCTGAAGGTTACCGCTGGCTGCTGATGGCAAAGCCTTCCTAGATTTGGCGGCCTGTTCGATTCAATTCCATTTATTATGCTCTGAGAACATTAGGAGTTTGAAATTTTTGCTGATTCCGTGTAACATGTCTCAACAACAATATTTGATTCAACTGTTTGTGATATTTTATATTTCGAACGGAGCGTTGTGTCTTTGAGATGTCCTTCGAGTGGTTTGTTTTTTTCGTTTTCCAAGTACATCTGCTTCTACCCGTTCGGGCTTAATTTATTCCTTTCGGCACTAAATTATTTATTTGAAGACAAATCAAAATTTTGAAACGAAAGGAAAACCAAATAAAGTATGAAGGAAATGAGAAATATGTAAATCTTAACTTTGCTTACGCGCAATTGATGTGCCTATTTATTTAATATTGGGTTTTGCAAAAAACCATTATTTGTATTTTTTTGTTTGTATGTAGAGTGTAGACCCATGTGATATTCAAGTGTTTACCGGAAAGAGAGAATGCTAATTTTGTTGTCCCAATCCCTTACCAATCGCAACTCATATATCAGCGTAAAGGTCTTACACATCAATTTATCAATTTATTGTTCAGGAGGGGCTTTATTAAATGGTTACTTGTTTTTTCCTTTTTTACTTGCGACATATACCTAGGCTAAGTTTTGTTTACCCTGACCCATGTTAAGGTCAATTTCTCTGTCAGTACTGATGGTACGGCCTTAACTTGCACCTTGTTTTTAGTAGTAATACTAACCCTTAAAACTACGTTTAAATTGAGCTGATACGTTTTTAGGGTTGCCAGGTATTCAATTTTAAATGGTGTTCAATTTTTCTTGCCCGAGAAAACTTTCGACTTTGAGGTCAATTTTTTTCAAAACATGCGTATTAAACATAGAGTTTTCTTATTTTTACCTGATGAACAAAACAATAATAAAAAAAAAACTCGTTAATAAATGCACCCAAAAAAACCCATACATTTTATGATACTTGGGAAATTCTAAAACAGGTAAAAAATCGATTTTTTTACCTACTTTTATTGCAGCACTTGACAATTGGAGTGGTTTTCCAAACATTTATAGTTTTAAGGTGACTTTTAAGACTGTGCACTCATGAAAAGGGTTAAAAGTGTACTTATGCCTACTTGACTTGCTGTCAAAACCCTAATTACCTTACCTCTACTCAGGGAGAGTTAAATTTGGGGTATGAATGTTTAATGGGTAGATTAACTAAATAACATGGGTCAAGATACACCAAACTTTGCATTTTTTTAAATCATCAAGTGCTGTCGAAGTTGAAAATCAGACTTTACTGTAGAACATTTTTCTTCTTAGAATATGACCCAAGTATGGCCCACGAATTACCGGACACCCTGTATACATTTTGGTCAAATAGAATAACTCCCATAGACTATGATGACAATATTATGTCTTATTATAACAGTTTTGTTGATTATTCCCTAAAATAGATACAAATTATTCTTAAAGGTTTCTCTAAAAGAGTTGTGTAATGAATCAATATAAGAACGTACATAGTTTGCTTCTTTGATTTATGGTGAGAGCGGTTTATTGAAACCGTAATTAGTTCGATGAAAATTTAAATGGAATAAGATGCTACCCCAAGTTGTTGTAACAGGGAAATTCTCCGTTACCTTTCCAGTTAAATTTAAAGGTAACATACCTTGTATGTCTCCAGATTATGGAACAGTATAAGAATGTCTCTAATAAAAATTATTTCAAAATACTTTCTCCGAGTTTCTAAAAGCTGAAGACCGATCAGATAACATCTAGTAAGATAAGATGGCATTCGTATATTCCAATGTAGTCTATAAACCACTATTCTAGAAAATCTTTGGATACTTTCGATTCGATTTGAGTATATAGCATAGTAGGGGTTCCAAATTATACAACAGTATTCAAGGACCGGCCTTACATAGGAATAAAATAATGCTCTGAATGTATAAGGGTCAGAAAATTCCTTAGAGTTACGTGAGATAAATACAAGTAAGGAATTTGCTTTCGCAACAATAAAATCTATATGAAGCCCAAACGTTAGCTTAGGATCGAAGATGACACCTAGGTCTTTTTTTTTCGGTAATTTTTTGCAATGGAATACCATTAATATTATAAACATAGTTAATAGGCGACAAGTTACGGCGAACAGATAGAAAATCACATTTAGAAACATTCAAAAACAACTGATGAGAGTTACACCAATCAACTAAGTTATTTAGGTCATTCTGAAGAAGAAGGCAGTCTTCGACAGATTTAATGCATCGGAATATTTTTATATCATAAGACAAGAAGAAATTATACAATCGGGAATATCGTTAATAAGGAGCAAAAAAAGAAGCGGGCCTAAATGACTTCCTTGAGGTACTCCAGAAGTCACAAATATGGGATCAGATATGATGTTATTAATACGCACATATTGCGAGCGCCCTTTTAAATAAGATTCGAACCATGAGTGGAAACCAAGGGCAAAAAGCTTTTTAATTAAAACTGTATGATTTACCTTATCGAACGCCTTTTCAAGATTTTGTATTAAATCATTGGATAAGATTGTTAAATTAGTAGTAGTTGACCTATCAGAGACAAAACCATGTTGAGCAGGCGAAATAAGTTCCGAACAACAAAGTATAACTTTTCATAAACTATTTTTTCAAGTAATTTAGGAATCGTTGAAAGTTTGCATACTAGACGATAATTTGAAACAATCTGCTTAGGACCTGATTTATGAATCGGGATAATATACGTTACCTTCCAATCATGTAAAAAAAGTCCCGTATTTAAAGAAGCATTAAAGAGTCGAGTTAACGGATCTAAAAGGGAGGCTACACAAAATTTTAAGATTAAAGGAGGAATACCATCAGGACCTGGTTGTTTGTCCTGGTTTCACTCAGATATAGCCTTTTCGACATCAGTGCAATTTAAATGTAGGCAGCTGATATTGATTTGATTCTCAGGTGTGGTAGTTGAAAAATTATTAGGCAAATTAGATGGAGAATAAACCGATTGGAAGAAATTCGAGAACATATTGCATATCGTTTTAAGATAATTTGATATTGTCCCTGAATATTGCATGCAATTTGGAATACCATTGGAACATTTATTACTTTTGACGAAATTCCAAAAACACTTGCTATTCTGCTTCAAATTTGATTCTATGTGATATAAGTAATCTTTATATATGAACTTATTTAGTACATCAAATTCTTTTTGAAGTCGTACGTAGTTGCATAGCAAAATATTATTGTTATTAGACTTTCGGAAAAGTTTATATGCTTTATTTTTTTTATTGCTCAAGTTACATAATCTTTTATTGTACCAGACTGGTTTGGAGCTATTACGAATGACTACTTTTGGTATATAAAAGTTCATTGCCTCAGTTAAAGAACAATGAAAAAGGTTATATGCATCACATAATTGAAAGTTATCAACAATATTGCTCCAAGGAAAGATATTCATATAATTATTGATAGAGTTGTAATCGCCGTTTTTATAATCATATTTACATTAAATCATTACTAAAAGGTATGAAATATTCGTAACATTTAAAGTTAATACATAAAGCCAAATGATGAATAGTGTTAGGAAAAATTGGACAAATATTTTTATTTATATCAGTGCAAAATTCTCTATCGACAAAAACAATTTCAAGAGTACGATTTAAATCATTATAGAATTTATTTATTTGAATAAGATTATATTCAGCAAACGAATCAATTACTAAGCATTCATGAACATTACTAACATTAAAAGGAATAAGGCACAACTCCTCTGGATCTAGGATCCAATTTATGTGACAAAGATTAAAATCACCTAGTACGATTAAGTTTTGATTAGAATTTGTAGAATTTAAAACAAATCGAGCATTTTCAATGTGTGAATTATATAAATCAATAGAACTACCTGGTGGTATATAACTCAATATAATAAAAATATTCGTCGAGTTGTTTAAGTTGACACACACAGCTAGTTGATCAATGTCAATTTCTGATGAGAGAGACGGTACTTCAATTTCACGGCATGAAAACGATGAGCGGACAGCAATAAGAACACCTCCTCCTCTAGATCTTTTCGGAAAACGTAGTATAAATTTTCATTGAAAATTTCGGAGTTAAAATGTTTATCAGTTAGCCACGTTTCAGTTAATGCAAAAATGTCATAATACGAAGATGAAGAATAAAAATGCAATTCACTAGTTTTTGTACGAAGACCACCAATATTTTGGTAGTAGAGAAGAAAGTCATTTCTAACACTCGGAGGCTGGGAATTTTCGCATGATATTGAGCTATTTATAGAAACGTTCGTTGACTCGGCAGATTCTTCACTTAGGTTTTGTGGGAATGAAGCCGTCCTTCTTCGTTTTTTTTTAAATGAATTGAAAAGCACGTAGCTTTGTACCTATAGGCCAGATGTTGTCCATGAACATTGCATCATTGTACTTAGCAACATTTAACTGTAGATAATTTAACCCACACCTACATGAAAGCTTTATTATATCATCTTGAAGAAGTAAACAGTCGTGAGTTGAGTTATTAATTTTTCTGTGAAGTTCTAAGCCATCGGCGACGTTCAGAAGATATTGAGAGTGATTAAATATCACTGGTTCATCGTTAATAAATAAAACAAATAACAGCGGTCCTATGTGGCTTCCCTGAGGAAATCCAGATGGTACTTGAATAGGCTCAAAAGATTCAATCCATAAAAGCAAATTCGAATGAATACCTTTAAAAACTAGTTTCTGAAGCAAAATCTTGTGAATTAATCTGTTTAACCCATGTTAAAGGAAAGATATAAAGGGTGAGACAAATGGAATTTTCTTTTTTTAAATGCAATAAAATGAACAAATTTAAATTTTTTACATGTATTAAGAGCAAACATTTCCATTAATTATGGAACACAAACTCGTTCAAGTGGCTGCCCTAACTGGTTTCGCAGTAGTGCATTCTGTCAGTCTAAAGCGAATAATAAGAGAACTTTGTGCAGAATTCTCCTGAGGCTAGTGCGTGAAATGTTAAGTTGTTTAGATCGATTGCGAGTTGATGTTCGCGAATTGAGTCTCAAAATCTCGGTTACAGCAGCCACATTCGCGTCTATGTGCAACGTACGATGACGGAAATTATGTGTGTTGTCCACTAGCATATTAATCTCAAGTTTTCAATATTCTCCAACGTTGTTCAAGCTTAAAGCGAAACATTTCGTTCCGCGAAGGTATGATACTGACTATCTGTCAATATTTCGAGCGGGTAATAGCTGTGATTTCAAAAGAAACAACTTGATGGCCTGTATCTATGAAACGTTCTTATGAAACGTGTCAGGCTAATTATTTCTTGATTTGCCAGAGGTTGTTGTAGTATTCTTCCAAATAGTGCCTGCATCTCTTGAAAATTGTTTCATCATACAGATTCTACAGAAATAGTTGGAGTAAATGCCAAGTATGGGCAATCTCCTTAAAGATATCAAACGCTTAAATCACTTCAGATCCAACTTATGCCAGATCCCTTTGTCGCATAGCAAGTATTGATGTTATTCCACCTAAAGTTTTTTCTCTTTATAATATCTTGCTTTAGCAATAAAATAGCTATAGATATAGGTATTATTGGTCAATTTTTAGAAAGTTCATCAGCTTAACAGTTTCCTGGAATATCCCGGTATGGTCCGGCAACTAAAATATGGTAGTCAATGCTCTGAATTTTATATTTCCTGGAGAAGTGGACAATATCAGTTTATTTTAAGATCTACACCGATTCCAACCGATCTGCCTAGCGTATTAATTTTTTTAGAAGAAAAAGTTCCACTACAACTATCTCTTGAAATCACTTTCATCGCTCAATTTGAAGTCATCTCGAAATTTCAATCGCATTCAATCACTTTATTCGCTTACTCTCCTGAGTAAAAACTGTTGTCCCCGAAATTATAGCCTTATCAAAATCTAAATACTTTTAAATAACACACATCGGAATTTACCCAAAGTTGTTGAAACATTGGTATTCAACTTATTCCAATGTGGCCATCTGGAGCAGCTGACAAAATGTAGGAACTGTAATAAAGCAGGATTGTAATAACATCCATTAATCATGAATTTTCAATTCAATGACCCATCTATTTCAGTCGCAGTAAAATAAATAAAATAGGACATTACGTCTCGTACAGAGCCTAAACCATTCCTGTGTGCGTCACCAGAAATGGAGGGGACCTACAATTAACTGCGAATTCCTACGATTTTCATGACAAAAGATACTCTTAGAGGATTTGCAATTCCTCGCAAGAGGCAGTACACCCCCGAAAAAAAGCAGCGGCTGAGAATGGAACCCAAGACCATCTGAATGGCAGTCAAACGCACTAAGCCTTATGTCAAGGGGTCGCGCTAAACTTATCTAAATTATCTCACTCAAAAAGTTGGCCATCGAATAATTTACATGCTCGTTAAATCATTAAACCTAATTTTATACAATTCTTTGAAAAAATGGAAAATGTCTTTTTCTGTTTAAATCTAAAATAAATCAGATGTTGTCCCTAAATATTTTCCGAAAGTGCTAGGTACGTTGACTCAAAAATTCAAAATTAAATTAAAATGTCCATTTTAAAATAGCATCCCTTAAATGTCTCGGCTTTTAGTTTTTTTGACCATCTCTGTATAAAATATCCGTCACAATCTCCAATCTCAACTTAATTTTTTTATGTGTGTGCGTATGTCACTTCTAGTCTGAACACAAATGCAAATACAAAATAAAACGTGACGCCAATAATATTGCTCAATTGTGTGTCACACTCTGTCTCCTAGCTGACAGCAAGCCAAAAGGAAGACGATATTTCCGCCTACTTATTCCACTCGGTGGTTGTGCTCTTTTCTCATAGTTAGTATAGTTGAGGCTTTTGCAAAAGTTAGCCCTTAAAAAAAGTCAAGTTGTCAACCCAGAGAAATACAAATAAAGAAGAAAGGACTTGACTTTTTAACGTGTATGTTTTTACCTCGCAGCTCCACATCATGTCCTTCTCCATCAACCCCAAAAGTAGGTGGATACTACGAAGTGAATTTGAATATTCCTCGCAGTGTGTGATGAAAATATGCTTTTCTGATAAAAATTGCTTTCGAAAACGAAATCGTCGTCGTTGTTGACGTCGACGTCGACTCTTTTCGAAAGAGTGCCAACTTTTGAGTTGCCCTCAAACTTGTTCCCCGCATTCCATATTGCACTTTTCTATCCACGTTTTCGTTTCTAATTTAATTCATTGGAATTTATTTCATATTTTTGTTTGACTGACGGTGACATTCTAATATTTAAATCTATTTACGTTTCATTTCCAGGAAATCGCAGCGATTCTTATCAGCTTTGACAAACACTCCGAGTGGCAGTCGAAGGAAGTCAAAACAAGGTGAGTAGTTTTAAGTGTTGTCGCTTGGTGTAAATAAGTTTTGACATGCTGTTTGCTTTCGTCAACTTGTTGTGATTTAATCTTCTAGTTATTTGTTATTTTTGAGTGTAAAATTAGCTTTTAAAAATTGCAAAATTCTATAATCACTTTTAAAATGTGTTTCAATTTTTAAATGTTCGCGCAATAAAGGGGTGTTTTAAATACCCTTATAATACTCGTAGTAAACATAGTGTGAGCATTAGGAAAATAGAGAAGATAGCGATGCGTATTGATTTTGAAATTTTGTATATTAAAATGGGAGGAATGAGTTTGTTTTAACTGAGTAAACTTAATATTGGACGTGTTTAATTTGAAAGAAAGTAATATAGCTTGCGGAGTAAAATAATCTCCATAAAGAACAACAGAACCAATGGAGTTTCAATAAATAAGTCATTAAAAAATAGCTTCATATTTTTTGTGATTGTTTATCGAGGATAATTTAACTGTGCTAGCTGTACATTTTTCAATAAAACCCGCCTATTGAAATTTACTTCACATTTATGTAAACATCAAACAGAATTTTTGAATGCTGAAGTAATTCACTTGTGCCACAGACAGCTGGCCAATTTTTCGCAGTTAAATAATCGAACTAAATATAAAGTCGATATTATTTCATTCCAAAATTTTATATTAGATTTTGGGACACGGTGGCAGTTTTAGGAACTAAATAACAGATGAATAATTGTATAAAAGGGCCTTCACATTAGACTTATGCTAACACAGGAATCGAAGAATAGAATTCACTAGAGTTTTACAAAAACTTCTAAACAAAAGATGTAAACACTACTATACTTCAATAATTAATCACCCAATTTTGAATCAGTTTTTTACTAAATAAAAAAAATGATTTTGAGTGATGGAAATCTTTATTTGGACATTAACATTTTTTTCTGTTTCAATAAGTGGAAAAGATGATATCCGTCAAGTGAATGCCGCCAGTGTTGATACACATTTGTGCCCGTTTTATCGCATTTCCGTAACTTTCCGCAAGAATTTCGTTGATAACTGTTCGCATTCCTGTGGAATATTCTCCTTAAGGGCGCTATTATCTGACGCTTGTTGACATAAGTCCGCGACTTCAAGTAGCCCCAAAGAAAGAAGTCTGGGATGGGTAAATCGGGCGTTCATACTGGACTTGCCAAATCGTCAAAACGGGCGATTATGCGACCAGGAATATCCACTGCGGCTCATGCTGTGTGTGCGGTTGCACCGTCTTGTTGAAACCATATGTTCACCAAGTCCCGTTCATCCGATTCCGGCAGTAAACTGCACCACAAAGTGACTTTGAGAAGATGTAATAGCTTTTCGTGCATAACACGGGGATTTTCATTGCCCCAGAAACGAAGATTTTGCTTATAAAGATTTTCGAAACAAAATCGTCCTCTTGGTTCGCCTGGCTAACGTTTCTTCATTCTCAGCGACACCGGCAGCCACAGCCGCAATATTCTGGGCCAAACGACTAGTCCGGTGGCGATCACGCCCTGGATGATATGGTTCCAGTCTGTTCGAGTCGAGCTGGTAAGCGCCAGAATATTTGTCAAGTTGGCACTTCACGATTAAGAAATCGAATATCTCACTACGCCACCGTGGGATTTTGTAATGGGAACAATCGTATAAAAACTTTTGACTTTTTCGACAGCAGCAAATTATTCATTTATTCGATAGTACCTGTAATTCAGAAGCTAGTTTTGAGTAAACTGGTTTACAGTCTATTATATTCCTTCAGCTAATTTTTCACTCGATAGTGCGTTCACTTAACGATTTCAGCATACTTTTTTTCACACATAGTAGGACTGAACAATTTAATGCATTTTATTTATTTCCCTTTGTCTTTTCTGGAGAAGTAAATTTAATCTTAAATTTGTCGCTATTTTTTAAGGTTTTTCTTAATAAATCGTCATCTCAGCAATTTTTCCATAGAATATGACAGTTTATGGCTTCACAAATAGAAAAACGATTCTTTTTTGACGTTCATAGAATATTTAGTTTTATATATCACCCGAAAGCCTTTTAATCGCTCTTTGCGGGGTATTCAAGAAATATTAATTTCTTAAAATTTTTTGGAGGATTTTTAATCTATCGAAAAATGTCCGTCATATTTTGACCAAATGAAATCCTAATTCTAGTTTTACTAAGCAAATGAATAAATTCGTTCGATAGTTCAAATCGGTTTATTACTATAGATAGTTCAGTTGATTTGAAAGTGCCCATTGCTAGTGGGATTCACTTGTCTTGAGTCTTATTTTGGACACGTCTTTATGTTAAACTAGAAAAAAAAAAGCTTTCCTTCTATGAATGAATGAATTATTTCTTTAGGGTATTGCACTGCGAATTGGAGGTCTATTGTGCCACCACTTGTTAATGAATGTGCTTAGTCATCTTATCGTTCTTCCTTAAAATTGTTTGCTCCTGGTAATCTTGGTATTTAAGGCACCTTCAGAGAAGATACTTCGCTCTCTTTAACCTGGTATTGTCCTAATTGGTTTTTTCTTTGGTGCATAACTGGACAACATATTCCTAGTATGTGGTCCAGTGTTTCCTCATGCATGTTGCAGAATGCACATGCGGCACTGCTTACAATACCAAGTAAACATAGATATCAGCATCCATTTAGGATATCTGTTATTATTATAAAGGGTGGTCCAACCATAATGCACGATGTTAATTGTGAATCGCACCATAACGTCAAGTTTTTCCCACCGTAATTTGACATTTCTCTGTTTCAGTGTTTGACAAATTCAACCATTAAAAGGTGCACAATTGAGTAGCGCGTTAAGATTTTTGAATCCTTTTATGAAAATTTGCGTTCAAATCAAAATGCATTTCGTGCAATTTGTGATTTTTTTGGTCAGCATCATCGACCAAATGTGTCCACAATCGGTAGAATTGTGCGCAAATTTCAGCAAGCCGGGTCTGTAGGAAATGTGAAAATACCTGTGCATGTTCGCCCCGTTCGTTCTGCGGAAAACATTGCTTTTGTTCGCGATAGTGTGGCAGAAGAGCCGTATGGACCATCGGATAGAGGTATGCCACCGAAGCCGTGGCGAGCATTTGGCCAATATATTGTTTCACACGTAATTTGCATAGATAAAAAAATGTTTTTTATAATTAACAACGTGCGTTTTCGTTGGACCACCTTTTACTTAAGTTAATGCTGTTTTCGCGCAGTAGTAGTTTCGCCTGCCTCAGCCTCGAAAGTTCTTTCCAATTCTGGGATCTACTTGCCGCCTCTTGTTTAACTTTGTTTTTGATGACATTTTCTCCGATTCCGCAATATTGCTCAATTCCTGTTAAAGGGGTTGATGCGCCTCTTTTTGCTTAGGAGTCTGCCTCTCTCTTCGTTTCCATAAACACCCACGTGTTCAGGTACCCAGTGAAGTGAGACCCTGTTCTGTTTGTCAAGTTTATTTAGCCTTTTTATGTACTCCCACACCAATTTAGAGCTGATGGTATCTGATCTACTTCTATAAGACAAGACCCAAAAGTCAACTGATGAATTAATTTTCGCGTCTTCTGTCTACGCAAATTCGCATGGCTCCAACGAACCATATACTCATAATACTACAGAGAGTTAGTTCAAACTTTAGAACTAGTTCGACTTTAGGCTAGGAACGCACTTGCGATTTCAATCGCGCGGTTTTTTGGTCGCAAAATAAAACACATGAGATTTTTTTGCCGCGCGATTATTTAATCGCGAAAAATGAAACACACTACTTTTAATGTGAGTACACGCATTTGCTACAAATCAGTAGCGACAGAAAAATCGCTTGAAAAAATAGAACTTGTTTCATTTTTATAATCGATATGATTTTTAAGTCGCATGTACGTGCATTCAGATTTAAGGCCATGTGTCTTACTTTTTGCGACTAAAGAATCGTGGATTAAAAATCACAACTGCGTGCATGCCAATTTCTCTTTGCGACTACGATTTTTAAGTCGTAATAATTGAATCGTTTATTTTCAAAACCTGACATGTCCACATTTTTTCGAAAATCATTTTTTATTTTTTTATTTTTATTTGAGAACAACTACGTTGTTTTCTGAAACATGACATGTACAGCTATCATACATACGTTTTTATAGCGACGGTAAATATTTGTTTATTTTTAAAACATGATATGTCCAGGACGCGTATTGCCAAACTGTATATCAGTACAGAGCTCCGACGCTCTATAATAGACTACAGAATGCTCATTCAAATTAAGAGCATACTATATACTGTGTCAGATCAAAAGCAGATTTTTCTGTGTTGGTATACATTTTGCTCAGGAAACTAAGAGCAAAGTACCTGTGATTACAGAGCCATCGTTCACGTTGGTGTGGTTATTGTATGTGGTGTGTGGTGGCGTGACATAAGGCCAAGTGACAAAAGGCCAAATTTGTTTGTGACTTAAGGCAACAGTTTTCCTGAGCAGCAGTACATAACTGTTAGTTGTTTACTCCAATTAATGTAAAATACAAAACTGTTGCTACAGGCGCCTGCCTGGCGACTGAACATACCCTAAGCGGAGCAACGGAGTTGCGTGAGCGGGTGTGAGCCCCGAAAAGGAAGTTAAAATCCTGAAAACCCGCGAAGCGGGCCACCCAAGGTACTGTTGCTCAAGACAAAACATTTTATGTTTGGCCTTTTGTCACTTGGCCTTATGTCATGGCACCACACACCACACATAATAACCACACCAACGTGAACGATGGCTCTGTAATCACAGGTACTTTGCTCTTAGTTTCCTGAGCAAAATGTATACCAACCCAGAACTCACCACACACAATAACTATACCAACGTGAACGATGGCTCTGTAATCGCAGGTACATTGCTCGATCTGAACTAGCATATAGTTTGCTTCAGCTTTTTTAATATTTTACAAGCAAACTGCATGTGACCACAGAGCGCTCTGTGGTAGCATACAGTTTGCTCTACAATACTTTCAAATTCGGTGAGCAGAAAATGGCTGAGCACAGACTATGGAGATCTGTGCTGATATACAGTTTGGCAATACGCGTCCAGGACATGTCATGTTTTGAAAATAATAGAGTAACAAGTAGGCTTGGACTTATCGTTTTTTGATTGTCAATTTAATTCTGGTTTTTACAAAATTATTTTGGTGAGGTTGGAGAGTTTGATTCTTATTATTGTTAGTGAAAGAAGTTAATTTTTGGTAAGTAAGTGATTAGGTGTGAAAATAAGTAGCTGGTTTCGTAATATATTTTCTTGTCCTATTCTCCTATTATATCGTTAGAAAATGATGAATAGTTCTGAAGAGTCCTCATTTGCTGAATCAGATGAAGAGCGGTCTTTAGGAAATAAAAGCAAGCGAAAGAGGGGAATACACAACACTTAAAAGTATAAGCGCAAAATAAAATAGAAACACACGATTTCATCGATGGACTTGTGACGCACACATTTAAACTTAAAAAGTTCAATAGCCCGATCTCGTTTCCAACTGCTCAAGTTTATGATATAAGTAACACCATCGATGAAAAAAAAATCGAAGACGTACGAAAAGTTATTCAGTATGTCCCGGAAGAGTTTCAAGAGTTTTACCATTTAATACTCGCCTGGAAGACTACTAGTAGTTCTTCTGAAAGAAGCAACGTAGTAAATAATGTTGAAAGTGTTCTAATGTTGGAGAATAAAATAAAGAAAACGTGTTCAACTTAATTTTTGACAAGCATTTTCATTTGGTTTAACTTTTTTTTATTTTCTGACCGAATTTCAATAATATAATGGAATCAAGCTAAGTCTTACTACCTACAAAAAATATATTTTAGGGTTTTTGTTTTCAAAACATGACATGTCCATAACGGTTTTTGATTTTTATCTTTTTTTATTACCATTCTTAAAATCCGTAACGAACGGAATCCTGCAAGAATTCTCAAGACCTAGGCTTTTCTTTTTTTGTTTAAGTTAAACTCCTACGCAAACCTAAAATAAGCAGTTTTTTTCGTTTCCTGAAAAATTTTAAAATGTGGACATGACACGTTTTGAAAATAAACGATTCAATTTAAATCGCAAGTGTGGGCATATCCATTTGAGTACATGTGTTCCATTTAAGTTTACGACAATCGCATCGCAAGAAAAATGAAACGACTTGCGACTTTTAAATCGTCATGATTTGTTGGTAGCAAGTGCGTATAATAAGTGACTATTGTAAATGTTTATTTTAATGCGCTTAATCAAGTTACTTGTAACGTCGAGTTGTTACATTTTTCTGGCTTCGAGCGTAAGACTATACACCAAATTATTGTTCTCAGTGACAAATCTTTGTTAGTTCGATTCGTTTATAATGTTTCAAGACATATTCGAAATTTAGACTATACTGTGTGATTCCAGATTGCAAAACCTTATAATCGAACAATCATTAATGACCGGGGAAAGTTAAACTTAAATCTCCCAAATTGGACACTTACGTAAAACTCTCTTTCTCCAAGTGTGAAACTGGTGCTAATATATATTTTCTATTATTTTAATAAAAATGTCAGATTAGCAATACATAAATTATATCTATGGCTATAACTTCATAACTTCATAAAAATTCATAAGAATAATATTATTGTAATAAAAATCGCTGTTTTTCAGTAGCCACCTCATTTGCATTTGCTATAAAATTTAATCAAGTCTGGGTCTGTGAAATAAATTTAATAAAACAATTTTGTTTTTTTTAATTTTTCAGACCAAAAAGTGGATCACTGCTTTTGTATTCAAGAAAAAAGGTTCGTTACCGAAGAGATGGATATTGCTGGAAAAAAAGAAAAGACGGAAAGACTACCCGGGAAGATCACATGAAGCTTAAAGTTCAAGGAACCGAAGTAAGTTTTATATATTATTTTCTTTGTTGTCGACTCAATTTATGTTTTCCTTTTATTCTGTTTGTGTGTGTGTATTTTATTTTCGATAAGACCTTGCCAAATTTTTCCTTCAACAAAATGTGTGACTACTGCTCTTAACCTGAAAACAAAACAACTACAATCATTGCATTTTTACCCTTGTAATCCATTTAACTCAAAGTAAAAGGCGTTAAACGAAATTATAATTCACTAACTACTTACAGTATTGTAACACATTGTCAGAAGTTCAGCGGGGTATCGCTGCTCCTCTGTAAAGACAGTCTGCCGTAAACGAAAAAAAAATGCCTCATAAATCAATTTTCGAGTAATTTTTCAGCCCTTTCTCGGAGGCTCAACCCTCTTGTTGACTCTCAGGAATTACAACTCCCCCAATGTAAATAATTGCTGCCTCCCAAGACTATTGAGTGTTCGCGAAGCCAAAACATACGTTTCCTTTTCAAAAGAGAAAAAATATAATTTTTTTCCCTTTGTAAGCTATAAGTGAAATAGGTACTTAGATTCTCGTCCTTATCTCGAGACTCCCTTAACCCTTCCCTACGAGTATAGCCATTCATTTGTAAATGCAATTTCACGCCAAGATTTTTCCTTTTATTATTTCTTGTGTTTTTCATTTTTTTCTTCTTTCTTTCATTTATTTTTGTGTGTTTTTTTTTTCTGCTTTTGTTTTGATTTCTTCTTATATCATCATCCGGTAGAGAATTTATGGTAGTTTGACGTCGCCGGAAGTCCTCCTGCCGCCATAACAACAGCGATAACTAATACCATCCTTGTGAAACCGATTAAAAAGTAAGAAGACAGAAAAATAGATTGTACAGTTATGGATGTGAGCCTGCCTATGACCTGACTTCTTTTTGCTTCTGCCTATGTCGATGGCGAATTTGGCATGAAGCCGAGTCAAATCTATACAGAGTCAAAAAATACTCGTTTCCTTGGACCGTTATCGAACTGTTGGCTGTCATCCTTCGATTAATTGCATGAAATTAATTTTTATTTTCACTTTTAGCTTTCTAGGTGTTCCTAACCTATGGAAAGAATTGATCTATTTCCAGTTTTTTTGACACTGGGGTCGAACATTTATTCTTGAAAGAAAACTCGGAACAAGGTTAATACATATTTTTAGCAGATAGTTACTTAAAATTTTGATATTGCAGAAGATTTTTATTAGATTTACAAATGGAGTCGTCAGTTCAAAACACAAAAATTTGATTTGTTGAATTGTTCTTCACAGAATACTCTTAATAAATTTAGAAGTTTCTTATGTTATCTTATTCCTTTTAACAGAGAGTATCTCAAAAACCTGAAGTGTTAGTGAAGTTCTGATGACTTGGATTCCAACTTAGCACATGACAAACCTTCAAAAAAGTATAATGTTTCCGTTTCAAAAAAAAAAAAGTTATTGAGTTACATTCAACAAACTGTCAAAAGAGTTAACACCTTCTAGCCAAAATCAACTTTCTTCCACCAAATTTGCTGGTGAAAATTAGTTCATTAATTTGGGAGTTAATTCAGTTGAGACCACATTTATCTCGTATTTATCTCTTCATATACATTAAACTACATTTGTGAGATTTGTTGTCTTGGGGAGTGCTGTGTTGTGGTAAAATCCTTCGTGTTCCGATTCCACTATACCAGATTATGCCGCTGGAAATTTTTCTGAGAAATGCTTTCGAAAATTGAAACAATTCGGAGCATATGGAACACACGAATCTTGATTAGTGAAAAAAGTTTATTTCACTCCACACTACTCCACAACACTCCACAGGAGACGAATGTGGTTTAGGAAAGTCGGAGAAAATTTCAAACGAGATACCGAATACCGATGCACATTGGTTTTGAATGTCTGAATTATATACTGGGAAGAAGCATTTGAGTCAATTAAAGAATTCCACATTCGTGTAGTGCAACTAAAGAAAGAATCTCTGAATCAAACAGTACGTCCGAAGTTGGGCTCAAGATTAACTGATGAGCATTTCCTGCATCGCAAGTATTACGGTTGAGTTGTTTAAGGAGAGGAATTTAACCGGTTATTTCATTAGAAGACTGATTACAAAAATAAGAGTAAAATACTGAAAGACAAAAAGTTAGCGGTGCTCGAGAGATTCAAATGTTCCTGTTATATCACCTACCATTTTGAAAGTATTTTTTTTTGTTTTTTATCCAAGACACTTAAATTGGAGCACCCGCCCAAATATGGGAATTTTATTCGAGCTTTAGATAAATATATAAATGCCTTACAGATTGCAGCCATATCAGAAGTGCTGACAAATTTCTTGGAACGTCGAAGGAAACCTTAACATTAAGCAGCGTTTTTGATGACGTCGAATATGTGAATATGCACACACCGAAAACTGAGAGCTTGGTTCGATTTCCTTAATGCAAGTGCCGCTTATTGATAGCAGAATAGGGGGCAGGTTGCACTTCAATGACAGAAACAGAAGACACCATTGAGTTTTTGAAGCTATAAATTCTACGCGGTTTATGATTCCCCATTTGACAGTGCTATCGAGATCGGAATTTAATGATTTTTTCATGAGCTACCATTCTAAATCCACATCCGAATGACAAGGACGAGAATTTTGAAACGTATATGGGAAGCTGAGAGTACTTTTGTCAGCAAAGCAATTTAATAAATTAGTAGTTTCAGACAAAAGATCACTGATCAATATGAGAAAGTGAATCGGACACAAAACGGAGCCCTGTGGCATACCAGCATTTATTTTATAAATTACAGACTATAATTTATAAACTGCAGACTATAACTTTTCTTGAGCGGCTCGAAAAGTTGTTTCTTATCCAACAAAGAAGATATTTGCTCGATGCAAAACTCTATTAAATGCTTTTGAAATATCAAGTTCAATATTCTTGCTTTCTCCAAAATGATTTTAAGATTTGTGACACTGTTTAGTGAGGTATACATACCATCAGATCACAAGTGAACTCTTTTTTTCATTATGAACTATTTTCAAATGACCATAACGTCATCTTGGAAAAAAATATTTAATTTTATTTTTTGTCGAATAAGCAACAATTTCGTAAAATAAGTAGTTGTCTCTTTTTACCAAAAAATTGTTTAAAAAAACTGCAAAGCGTAACTAAGACTTCCTCTTTGAATAATCTGTACCGCTCACGTAATTTCAACGATCAGATCAGATTTCAGATTTTTTTAAATATCCCATTCATTTTGGAGTCTTTTACATAAAGATGGTTTATTTTATTGTGATATTGATCTAATGGCATCCTGTCATCCAAAATGCACCAAAGGCTTAGGGTTCGCTTAAATGGGTGCGTTCTATTAATTTTTGATTTCACAAATCACTGCTTCCAAGAGATTTATTTTGAGATTTATTTTAAAAAACTTCATTTGAGGAGATTAAAATTTGTATGGTTAATCAGGAGATTTGAGGAAGATTTAGGGCAAATTTTTCTCTGGGTTTACGTAGTACTCGTATTATGCATTCTCAGCGAACATTTACATGTTTTCGTTTGACACTTAATTTTTCTTGAAACCAACTGTCAAAATTTGCATTTATTCAATATTTCAACAAAAAAAATATTTGTGCTCATACTATTTTTGAAAATAAAATGAATTTCCACTAATTATAAAACATATTGGCGCAAAATTTTAAACAGCCTAGTATTAAGGTATTAGTATGATACTACTTAACAATTTGCTAACTTTAAAGTAGTTTACTAACTAATTCTTAATTTTAATCATTTTGTAACTAGCATCTTAATAATTTGCTTCAGAACACACCTAAAACAAGGACAACTCGTGCAAAAAACTAAGTAAACAGACCTGTTTTGATGTGAATTTAGCACGATACTAAATAAATAAAATAGGTATTCGATTATTTTAACTTTAATAAAAGGCTAGAAAGTATGATACTATATTCGATTAAAATTTGCCAAATTGTTTTTTTAACCCATTTTCATACTAAAATAGCTTTAACATGGCCAATGGCGCAAAATTTTAGTTGAATTAGTACGATGTTAAAGCTGTTTTAGTATGAAACTTTGTTAAAACGACGTTCTTGCAAATTCTAATCGAATTTACCATCGTACTTTCTACCCTTTTATTAACCCATTTAAGTCCAAAAAAAGACTGCTATTGAAAATTATTTTTTAACTTTATTTTTATTTATTCCTATTCTTAACTACAAAAAGAGACATCAATTCTCGCATCAACGGTCAACTTTTTTCATAATACACAGCAACCGATATTTATTTAAAGTTCAAAATACTTTTTTCCTGGAAATCATACACAAGCAGTAATAAAACGTTGATTGTATAGGTGTACTCGCGCGAGTACAGAGGGCGGTAATGGGTTAAAGTTAAAATCATCGAATACTTATTTTATTTTTTTAAGTATCGTGTTATTTTCAAACGCCACAAAAGGTCTGTTTACTTAGTTTTTTGCACGAGCTGTCCTTGTTTTAGGTGTGTTCAGAAATAATTTATAAAGAAAATTGCTTTAGTAGAATACTAGTTACAAAATGTTTAAAATAAAGAAAGAGTTAGTAAACTACTTTAAAATTAGCAAATTGTTAAGAATTATCTTATTAATACCCTAATACTAGGCTGTTTAAAATTTTGCGCCATTATTTCTATTCATTGAAAAAAAAAAATTTAACAAAATTATGAAGATTTTTTCAAACTTCTTGCCGTTATCTCAATTCCTACTAATTGAAATTAAAATTGACAGCATGTCGTTAGATGTTTTTATTTTTTTTTTTAAAGTATCCCATTTAGTTTCTTTGTTGAGCTTTGATGAGGCGTTGAATGTTTCGAAAGATATGTTTGCTTAACTCATGTTCGAATAACAAGAATTTTGCAATGGTCGTGTTTATGATTCATTTGGATAAGCTATCTAGGAAATGTTAGTGTCCATTAGTTTCTTTTAGTTTTCTGAACAACCAAAACCAAATTGAATATGTTTAATGTCAAAAATCACCTGGTACAAAAAAATGAAATATAATATTTTCCTGTCGCCTGTCGGAAAATTTGGTGCAGAAATCAATGTTTTATTTATTTATTCCTTCAATAACTACATAGATATATTTATTAACAAAAAAGTAAAATTTTATTAATTCAATCATAATTAATTACTTTATTTCTGAAAAAAAAGACAACTCCATCAAAATAAAAAAATCAATTCATATTTGGAGTGAGCTGTTTTTGAAGTTTCTTATAAGATAGCTTTGTATATATGTACTATGTGAACATTTTTGGGATAGCTTGAGATTTCTTCTTTGCAACAGTTATTTTGTCATCAGCTGGTTTTTATTTGCACAGGATTAGAAGATCACGAAGCACTGCAGATAGCTTTAATGTTCCCAAAACGAAATTTGATCTGGAATATGTGACCCGGCCTATGAAAAGGTGGCTTATGACTCAAAAAATTATTTTTCACTTTTTTTTGGTTAGGAAAGTTTGTAAGACGCTCTTTCACATGGTGAACACCAGAAAGTCCTAACTTGCTTAGAAGTGTACTAAAAATGTAGAGAAAGAAGAGCACAAATAAAAGAATTTTATTGAAAACCCAGAATCAAGATAATACATGGAATTTAAAATAAAAAAAAAGTATTGACCGCTATAAAAATGATGTTACCATGATGTTGCTATTTTACACAAATAATATTTATTTAGCAATATTATGTAGTTTTTCTTCGTCGCCATCCTTGTTGAAACCTTTGCATTGTTTATCTTTAACAGCTGATTTATCGAAATTTTGTTTTTGAGTCATAAGCCACCTTTTCATAGACCGGGTCACATAATATGTATATTGATATTTCAAATTATTGTTTATTTATTTAATTGTGATATCATTGAAATCCATAGTTTTGATTCAGATTTTGTTAAAATATCAAAAGTATTTTGATTTGGTATTTCGTTTTGGTGGGAACTTATTATAAAACTAAAAATAATAGGCGTGTTTTGTTGAGCTTCTTAATGTACACATTAAGAAAAGTTACACATTAAGCTTATTTTGCACATGTGAATACATCAACAACAAGTTAACAGCGCATTCACTCTTCAGTAATTTTAATGTAAAATTTCTTAATGTTTACATTAAGAAGCTCAACAAAACACGCCTAATATGTATTGTCAATTTGAAAAACAGCGATTATCGAAGCTCCAATATAAAAAAAAAACATAAGTGCTGTGACTGTTCGAGTCTTTTTTCGCAGTTTAAACACAAACAAATATTTCAAAAGAAAAGCTCTCTTCCAAAACCCAGCTTAGTCGAAATTTTATCAAGTCAAAGTCTAATTTTTCTGGGTTAGCTCTAAGAAATAAGAAAACTGAACTAGGTTCTTGATAAATTCGTCATAATGCTCTAAACTACTTTGTTAATTTTAAGTTTTGATGTTTTTAGATATTACTTCCAATACTGGTAAACTAAACTAAATGACATGCACATTCCAATTAAATAATGAGTAAATGTCGCGTCAGGATCACTGGGTAAGGCTATCTAGTTTTTCTGACCGACCAAAATCGGATTGGATAGGTTTGGTTTCAAAAATCATCTAGTACGAAGAAAATTAAATATTTTTATTGATTTTTATTAGTCCTCAATTCTTCGTCAATCGTTATTCTCTTTCTCAATAATTGACAGAAAATTTGAACAAATTTTCTTGAAGATTAGTACTTACTACTAGAATTGTACGAAAAACATGTTCCATTGAAGACAGTTCTTAGTTTGCAATACAAATTGTCCATGGTTCACCTCTGAAGTGCTTAATTCAATTAAGAACCGACGTTAATTATATTCAAAATGGAAGCGTAACCCTACGCCTGTAAACTGGGAGATTTTCTGTTGTGCTAGAAATCTTTCTGAACTGGAAATCGCATATTATGTCCTTAAAAAGAATTCTTTATATTTCCTTGAATAAAATGTGTCTTCTGCGCAAGCTTGTTCCACAAAGATTGCTCTCTGCAGTCTACTACGCATTGGTTCAATCACGACTTGAATATGGTCTTGCATGTTGGGGCTGCGCTTACATAAGTAACCTGAATCCAATAATTGCAGTACAAAAGAAAATAATTCGGTTATTATTACATAAAAATAAATATGAGCCTTCTCTACCATTATTTCAGCTTGCAAAAATCCTTCCGTTACGTTATTTCTATATCTTTAAAATTCTTAAAATATTTTTCATAAGAAGTGGTAATATTCAATATAGAAGAAATGGAGTGTATTCCTTAAGAAATTGCCTGGTAGTCGACATCCCTAGAGTTAATAAAGAGCACTGTCGACGTTTCATAACTTCTATAGCCCCATTCATTTTCAACAAACTGCCAGCTGATATATCCAATCTGGTATCGCAAAGAAATCAATTTTTAAAAAAACTCAAAGTTTGGCTACTTTCACGGTCTGAGGTGGAAACTCTGCTTCGAGTGGTCTCTTAACCAAGTTTAAACATGTGTTTCGATATAATAATTTTTTAGTAATTCTTTCACTAGCATCATGCTTCATTCAAAATCAAAAAATTCCTTGCCTCATTCACTTTCCTTTTGTAGTGTGTTTTACATCGCGCATTACTCTTCTTTCAATCTTCTCGGCTTTTAATCATGAATTTTTTCGTAAATAGCTATACACTTGCTACTGGTTGTTTATACCACAAAGTGTATTATCATTATTTCCATAATCCCAGAGTTTCGTAGTATATAATATTGTAAATATCTCTTTTTATTGTATTATCATGCATATTTTAATTGAATTAGAATTAAATATTAAATATATATTACGTTTGAGAAATGTTTGTTAAATAACTTTAAAATTGGAATAAAATAAATAAAATAAAAAATAAAAAAAAAAAAACATTTGTTACTCGAAGAGCTAAAAAAAAGATATTTTATGTCAAAATTAAGTACAAACCGGAATTCTCGTAAGCTTTGGAGTGGTTTGCGTTCTATTGGAGTTGGCAGAAAGGAGATTGTGCATAATTTTCCTAACCCAAATGATCTGAACAATGCTTTTACATCGGATAAACTTACAGATTTCAAACTTTGAACCCATTAATAACATTATATATAGAGGAAATGAATTTGATTTTGAAGTCATCTCTGATTATGAAATACTAATGAGTATTAATTCGCTCAAGTCAAATTCGGTTGGTGAAGATGGAGTTCCCATTAAGTTTATAAAAATGATATTACCTCAAATCATCTCAACTCTTACCCATATAATAAATTTTTGTATTACTTCCTCATCGTTTCCCGATTGCTGGAAGCTTGCGAAAGTAATACCAGTGCCTAAAAAACCTCACCCATCATCTTGTGCTGATTTTAGGCCTATAAGCATCCTTCCCTGCCTTTCAAAGGTCTTTGAGAAGATTCTAGCAAATCAAATATCTAACCACGTCAATCAACATAGTTTGTTTTCTTCTGTCCAGTCGGGGTTTCGCCCAAATCATAGCTGCTCTACAGCAATGGTGAAGGTACTTGACGATATCAGAATTCAGTATGATCGAGATAAATTGTCTATATTGTGTTTTCTGGACTTCTCAAATGCGTTTGACAGGGTTAATCCCGAAATCTTGTGTAAGAAGATGAGTTTGTATTTTGGTTTTAGTGGAAGATCGGACCGTTTGATTAAATACTACTTACAACAACGTAGTTAAAGAGTTAAAGTCGATTAAATTTCTTCTGAATCAAAGAATTTGTTTGCAGGTGTTCCGCAGGGTTCAATGTTGGGCCCTTTGTTGTTCTGCATGTTTATAAACGACCTCCCCCAAATGTGTCTCAATATCATGATGCATCTTTATGCAGACGATGTCCAAATTTATCTCTCTCAACCATTTAATTTGTTGGAGGATCTTATTTGTAGATTTAATGAAGATCTTTTAAGGATCTACAATTGGACCTTGTGCAATGGTTCAACTCTTAATCCTTCCAAATCGCAGATAATTGCAATATCTAAAAAGAAATTTGATGTTAATACCCTTCCACCTGTCTTTATATCGTGTTTCCAACTTGCTTTTCCACTTACTGTCACGAATCTTGGCTTCAAAATTAATCGGACCCTTTCTCCTAATGATCACATTAATCTCTCTGTCGGCCGAATCTATGGTGGTCTCCGAAAATTAAACCTCTTTTCAAACCTAAGTCCTATAGATACTAAGTTGAGACTTGTTAAAACTTTACTACTGCCTATCATTGATTATGCTGCAGCAGTATACTGTAAGCCTGATTCGCACTCAATGCAAAAACTAGTAGTTGCTTTTAATGATATGGTTCGGTATGTTTATGGCTTGCGAAGGTTTAACCATGTTTCTCAATATCATCTTAGGTTGCTCGTTTATATGTACACTTCCTTGATTCTAGATGTTACATGTTTATGCATAAAATAATTCAAAGAAAAGCACCGTCATATCTATTTGATAAGCTTCGCTTCGCGCAGTCTACCCGAACCTTGAATCTCACAACACACTCATCAAATTATTTAAATTCTTCGAGACTCTTTTTTTGTATATGGCATTAGACTTTGGAACTCCCTACCTGTAACTGTAAGACAAATAATAGAAACAAATAAATTTAAAAAAGCACTATTTCTATTTCTGAATTTTCAATAGTATTGAACCAAACAGCGAATTGAAATTCAAAAATTGTAATTCAAAATTAAATTCAAATTCAAAAAATTAAATCAAAAGTAAATAAAAATTCTAATACCTGTCTCCTCCTGGAGACCCCATATTAAAAAAAATGCGCCGTAACTCTACCTCGGTGGTGTTGCGGAAAAGAGTTTGAACTGTTTCTTTAAATTTCATAATGAACATAATCAAATTTGAAAATTTTCAAACGTGAGTAAATTTTTTTTTTTAATTTTCGCAGGCTATTGGCCATTTTGACAGGTTATATATCCTACAGTTTTTGTCGCACATAAAATTTAAATATACCAAAATGTAGGAAATAAAGTGATCTATAAAAAACAATTTAAGTATTTTTTTGATCAGATGAACATGAGGCGAGATAAACGTTAAAAACCATTTTTTACTTCAAAATCTCGACAGTTTTTCGTCGATAACTTTTTTTTGGAAAGAGGTTTCAAATTTTTTTCTCAACAAAAGTTAAAGAAGATATTTTAACGTACAAACCTAAAAAAAAATACAGCTCTATATATGATAGGAGCCGAGAAAATCGAGTTCAAGCTTTCCAAAGCCTTTTTCAAAATGGCGGACAACGCAAGGGCGTTTTTTGTTCGAACTTTTTGGATTTACACTCTCCAATAGGTACTCTTTAAGAAACAAAAAAAAAATTCGACGCAGTATTTTTTGTAGATATTTCGAATTAATTAATTTAATTTGACTGGACTATAATTATTATCATTAAATTTGTTGCTTATATTATTATATTATTTTTACTATTTATAATTATTTAGTTCTTTATTTTAATTTTTTTTTTTCAATCTATCCAATCTTACTTGTATTAGCTTTAAGTACTATAAAAGACTATGTCTTATTGTGCACCTTTATAAATAAAATTGAAATTGAATTGAATTGAAATTTGAAATTTTATTTCTATTTTTAAGTTTAGTGATAGTTCTATATAATAATAATTTTAACCCAAAAAGAAAATGCTGATACCAAGAAAAAAATCCATTTCCTTCTCGACGAAGCTTGATTAATTAAAAAATTGATGATCGTGTTAGTCCTCCTAAAATATAAACTTATTACTTCAGTTCTTAAGCTTTGTCTTAGCTCACTGAACTTGTTTTTATATTTTTCACAACCTTAGAGCTGTTAAGACATTTCTGAAGTTGAACTTCATTTTTTTTTTAAGTAAAACATAAATTATTTTCATTATTAAAAATATAAGTTACCGTCGACCATCGCACCATATCTATTCTTATTCAATTTCAAAAAAAAATTTTCAGAATTCACTTCATTCACATTAACCATTTTTACTGACCCCATTGGCAACTACACCGACATCCATCAATCAAAACACTTACCCAGCAATAATAATGATCTGCTTCTCACCTGTGGCTGTTTTCCCAGCCTTCCCGCTTAATAAAAACACAATAAAGCGATACAATAACAAAGTACTTCTATAGAAAATGTTGCCATAAAACCTTCTGCTCCCACATCGGTGACATTCATTATATGATCCTTACAATGACTCTGATGTTCAAAACAAGTCCATAAAAGTCATAAAATATCAAATTACTGTCAGGACACCATATCTTGAGGTGATAAATTTGACTTAATAAAAAAAATCCCAAGGAAACACACTTCGTTCCTAACCTTCCCCAAGAAATAGAAGAAAAAAACACCCATAACGAACCAACCCTCCCCCGCAAGTAGAACAACCACAACTTGGTGTGTTTTTACAAAGTCCGTACTTTGATGGATGGAACGTGTCCTTGAGAATATTTATTCTCCGTTCAAGTAACAGGACAGAATGGATACTATAGAAAATGATTATTTCCTTTTATTTTTTTCTTTGTCATGACTTTTTTACTTTATTTTGTTTTCTTTTTTTTTTGTCTCGTTTTATAGTGTATCTATGGATGTTATGTCCATTCCGCAATTCTGCCAACATTCCATCGCAGATGTTACTGGTTGCTACAGGTAAGGATCCACAGAACCGAACAGACATTCTGGTTAATTGCTTTCGTCTGGTCATTTTGTTATTTTATTATACATAAATAGAATCCGGACATCGTGCTCGTTCACTACCTCAATGTTCCTTATCCAGATGATAACAAGATGGCTGTCATAGCACCCAGTCTGACACTTTGGGGTGACAAAAAGGAATGGACAAAGGAGGAGTTGGTCAGTCAATTGAAGCCCATGCGTAAGTGACTTTCATCTAAAGTATTGTGTAATAGGGTATTAATTTTGGTATTGTCTTTCAGTTTCGACAGTGTTCAGTGATGAAGATTCAGATTCTGGAAACGATATTGAAATATCGGTACGAAAATTTAATCAAAATAAGAATCAAGTTGATTTTAATTCTGTGTCTTTTCTGTTTAGAATGCCGAAACTGTAGAATCAATAGTTAGTCAATTAATGGAGAAACAGCGATTAGCGCGACAGGCTGCGCTTGTCAAACAGCTTGAATGTGGCTGCCCTGATTCAACTTGTGCCGATGGCAAATCTTGTTCACATCCAATGCGAAGAGTTGGCATTATGAAGTCTATGTCAGAAAAACGAAATGATGCATATAATCAAGTCACTAGTACGACGCCTAATGTCCTGATAGGAGCAAAGGTAAGTGTTTCGAATAATTTAACGTTCTTTATAATTACTTTGTTTTGTTTCCAAACAGCTTTACTCACGTTGGCCAGAGCGAAAAAGTCGCCTCGAAATGGTAACCGCCGAAGCTGTAGAACACCACGAACGCCAAAATGGAGAAATAAAATTCCAAGTGATACCATCCCACATGGAGCAGCAGCAGCAACAACACCAGCAACATCAGCAATTTAACATAACTCGCCACACACAAATGTTTGCCGGTCGTAATAATCTAATTGCAACCCCAACACAAGGCCCCGGAGGAGGAGTTGGTGTGAGTGGCGGTGGTGGTGGCGGTAACACTTCTAATGTCAATGCTGGTAACTTCAATCAACAGAGCTTCGCCAATGCGTCTAATCAAAACAATCAAATGAATTTAAATCGCAATAACATGAATCAGATAATAATCAACCAACAACAACAGCAAAGTCACCTGGTGGGGGGAGTAGGCAACAATATTATCACCACCACAAAAACGGTAACCACATTTTCTGGTTCTGGTGCTGGAAGTACTTCTGCCACCCACAATAGTAGTCAATCCAATAATAATAACAACAACAACAGCCAGCAGCAGCAATTATCGGTTATGTCGCCTCAGCAAATTAGTTTGCAAAACTCCAATGAACGAAATGAATTAAATAGTAATAACTCTATAAATCCCAGTCAGGGTCACATACAACACCAACAAGCATCCCAGCATCAGCTTCAGCACCATCATCACCAACACCACCAGCAGCAGCAGGCACAAAAACAACAAACCAATGATTTAAATATGTCGTTAGGAGGCAACCCATCCTCATCATCTCAAACTGAGCACCATTCATTCAAGCAACAGCACCAGCAACACCAGCAACACCAGCAACAACACCAGCAGCAGCATCATCATCTTCTTCGTGCCTCTTTGGCATCGACGACACCGTCAATCACAACCATTTCAGGCGTAGCAGCAGCATCCACATCGACCCATTCAAATAAAAGTCAGCAACACCCCAACACTCATTCCCATCACCAGCAGCAATTGGACCAGCAACAGAGCCAGCAGCACCAACATCCCCATCACATTCACCATCCTTCGCAGCAGCAACAACAAACGTTAATTGAATGTAATGACATCAATCAGGGGCAGCAATCATCGAATCTAATTAGCAATACTTCGGATGACAATGGCAATAGAATGGGAAGTGATACTGGAACAGTTAATGTGGTTGGAGAAGTGGGCAGTAGTGGCAGTGGTCAAGGGAGCCAGCCAATGTCTACTGACCTAGGTGGATCTATGCTTAATTTGTCCCAGGTATATGTTTGTTTAGCAAATGTAAAATTTTCAAAACTATTTGAGGTTTCAATTTGGAGTTTTATGAGATTTTAATGGGAGCAATCAGTGGTAACAAGGGATTTGAAATGGGTATGGTTTGAGGTTTCAAAGTGATATACAAATGCAGAACGAAAACGAGAAGACCGACGGCGCGGCGCTATATACAACCATTAAAGGACTCGATTTTCCTTTATGGGTTTCGAAAAGTTCTGGGCTTGTGTTTGAAATCAGATGTAAAATGTGGTCATAGGACCCTTAAGAAGTTTCAAATTATAACAATCAAATCCTTAATATAATTCGTTGAAATCTTTTCAAGAGAGTTTTGAGATTCCTGAGTTTACAATAAATTAATCTTCGAATTAATGTTACGCCATATCTAAACCATTATCGCTTGAAGCTCTTGATAAGTGAAAAGATCCTTTGGACGTTTTCAAAATACCTTTTAACGAGGAGCTTATACCTAGTTAGCTACATAATTGATTAAATAATTAAATATAAATGTTCATGACGTGATGATGAGAGTCCTTCAAATTCTATCCCCATAGCAACTTGACGATTAAACCTCAGTTATTCTCAACTGCATTCGATCCCGCTACGGATGCAGAATCAGCACTAACTTCAGCGATCATATTTTACTTGAGTAGCCGGTGAAATACTTTTTTCTTAATGAAAAAAGACTTCTAATTCAGGGGCTCTGTAACGTAAAATGAAAAGGATGTCTTTATTATTTCTGTAGCGAAGAACAGATAATTCTACCATCAAAGCATAAGCTTCTTACATCTGAGAATTTATCTAAAATGAAGTGGTTCTAATAAGCTGCTGAATCCTTCATCTCCTATTTCAGATTCTCGGAATCCGAAATCAAAAAGGATATACCAACTATCAAGTGATATCCGTTTTTTTTAGTAGATAGCAAAAAATAACTTTTTAAGTAGTTTTTAGCTCCAAAGATTTCCATTTCCAACCTCAAATAGATTTCATTTATTCGATAAAACTCATCAAAACAATTATTAACTTCTTTCATTAACAGGATGCTGAACATTTATTAGACACAGAACTCGATGTAACCGACACAGGCTTCCATGGATTGCAATCAACTTGCGGTGATAATTCAGCAAATAATGTGATTTCAGCTAATCAATCGCCATTGCAAGACAAAAAAGAACCATCTCCGTCCGCATCGGAACGAACAGCAGCATCAGATGTCAGTGATTCGCTGGCATTTTTCAACGAAACTCTAGACTTGTCTCAGGAGGACATCCAAAGAACACTCATTGCAAACATGCCATTTGGTGGGAGTAGCGATGTTGTGGTCAATAATCACCATGATGATCGTGTTGCTTCAGATTTGAATCCTATGGATTTTATTGCGAACGTCTGTGACGTAGCGAACGGTGCTAAACGCAATTCGCGAGGAGGAGGTATTCATGATGACGATGAAAATGAGGATGTGTTTGTTAACTTGGAGGCATTCGATATGTTGGTGGAATTTCCTGAATTGGAATTCGATGGGAAGCATGAATCTGAGTCAAGTTTATCATTCGATAGTAGTTTGTCGAGAGTGTTTTCGAATTCAAATCGAAGGATTCTAACAATTAGTGATTATAGTCCTGAGTGGGCATATCCAGAGGGAGGAGTTAAAGTTCTAGTCACTGGCCCATGGAAACTGTCAAGCACGTATACAGTTCTTTTTGATTCTGTGCCAGTTCCCACGATTCTAGTGCAGGAAGGTGTCTTAAGGTGCTTCTGTCCAGCTCACGAAGTTGGTTTGGCCACTCTACAAGTAGCTAGTGATGGCTATGTCATTTCGAATTCTGTTATATTTGAGTATAAGTCTAGTCCGAATCCGGAGGCCACTTTCGATGGCACTACCAATGATTGTCTTTACAAATTCACACTTTTGAATAGATTATCGTCAATTGACGAAAAGATGCAGATCAAAATGGAACCAAAGGAATCCGTAAGTTTTGAGTTTAATTAAAAGAAAAAAAAATTATTCATATTTGACATTTTTGTTCTTAGCCTGAAGATGCCGCTTTTATGATGCAATCAAACTTTGAAGAGCGAATGGTAAACTACTGCCATCAATTGACAAATAAGCTCTGGCGGTCGAATGCTCCAGTTTCCTGGACTTCCAGTGGATTCAAGGGAATGACCTTATTACATTTGGCAGCTGCACTAGGCTATGCAAAGCTAGTCTGTGCGATGCTCAATTGGAGAACTGAAAATCCGAATTTTATTCTTGAAACAGAAATTGATGCTTTGAGCCAGGATGTGTATGGATATACTCCAATGGTGAGCTATAGTAACCTGTATCAAGAGTTTCCTAATAATAATTTTTTTTTTACTTAGACCTGGGCATGCGCCAGAGGACACACCGAAACTGCTCTGATTCTGTATAAATTCAATCACAATGCAATGAAGATCAAAAACCTGTCTCTGCAGACCCCAATGGATGTTGCTAAATCTAAAGGGTAAGTTTGGGTATCTTTTTGAGTTTATTCTTTTATTTTGACCAAAATATTTTCAATTCATATAGATTCAAGTATCTTCTTTCTGAGCTGTCCCGTTTAGAAAGCGAGAAGAGCAAAAACCAGAATGATTTAAGTCTATCGTATGATTTGAGCAAGAAATTAAAACAGAATTCTAGTGATATGCTAAATGTTCAAAGTATCAAAGATGAAATTACTGGAAGTAATAATTCGGACAATTCATCCGACAGTCAAAACACTGATGCTAGTGATATCAATAGAAGTCATGATGGAGTTTTTCTTAGACCTATTGCCGTAGCAAGGTAATAATAATTATTATTATGTAAGAATTGTATGTAAGATTTACTTATTAAAAAATTATAACACTAAACATAGATTTTAAATTATGTATTTAAATTTTTTTTTTTATAGAAATATTTTCTATAAGTTTTTTGTATTTGGAAAATAGCGCAATAGTCGACAGGAAAGAAAAATCGACAAAAGTCTTGCATTATTTTTTTCTCAGCCTCTCTTGATAGTATTATTCAGTATTGATAGTTCTTTTGGGAGAGGGTTTAGGTTGGTAAAATTGCAGAGTTATCGTTGTGGTCATGAAGACCAACCTTAAACCTAATAACTCCAAAGAAGAGCTTTTAGTTATCCTTATTTAGCTAGAAGTAATATATTTTAATCTATGATTAACAATTAAATAATCGAATAAAAGAGAAAAAGATGCATTGCTATACAAATATCCTTTTGAATAGGGTGAAGTGACTGTCGTGCTGGTGTTCTCATGGTCCGAATTTGTACACTCATTTAATTTTCAATTATCTCCGGCTGTTCTTCCAAAGCTAGTCCAAATGCTCTCATAATTGTTCGAGAGTCGATGGGTGGACGTTTGGAATTAAAAACATCACACCAATCATTGGTCCCTTTGATGAAATCAACGCATTCCAAGGAATTAGGTGACAATGATATTCCTAAGGTTAAACATCGTCTTAAGGATGCCCAAACAGAATTCGAGAACAGTCGCATATTTGACCTTCTGGTGGTCACTTCGCTAAACTTATAGGTGCATATTTAATATCTTAGAGCAAATTTTTAAATTTAAGTCGAGATATTGGTTGGAAATTAATAAATGTTCCGTTCAGGACAAACCGAGTATCAATAAAATGATTTCTTAAAAGTTTTATTCAGAACATCTGCAAAAACAAAATGCCTTTTTCTTAGGGTCGCAAGTATAATAATAAAAGGCTGATTTTCTGAAGTGAAAATTTGTCTCCATAAGGATACATTTGTGGGTTCCATTTCTTCCAGCTTAGAAATGATACATTTTAAAATAGTTACAGTCATGGGTGCGTCAAGATCGCAGTAGACAACCTGCTTTAGATTTTTGAACAGCCCTCTCTCCATGACAACGTATTTTTTCGGACATACATACATACATATAGCAATGTCATACAGCCGGTCATTTTGATCATTGGACAGACTATTAGACATAACCTGAAATTTTTTGTTTAAAATACCTGGCTTGATTTCTATCTGTTTGATCCATCCAAAGTTAAGGGGGAAGGAATATTCTTCTTATGGAGGATCTTATAGTCTCGTGCCTACTGATTCTTTCTTATTAAGGCTTATTTTAATATTTTGACTCCATGGTTCGCAGTTTTTAGATCAGTTGTTTTCAACTCTATTTAAGAAATTAAAACATAATAGTAAAAACACACGTATCATCCTAACGTGTACCTTATTAACTTACTCTGTTTGAGTACTTCCATTAATATATAAACAGTTCCCCTGATTCATATTGTTTCTGGCTTTCGGGAACAAAGTTAGTTGTTGATGGTTGTCGAGAACTCTGTAAAACAGTGTTATTCAGCCCTATCACCAATTCCATCTTAATCGGAGACTACTAGGAATCCCGTATATGTATGAGATTTTCCACCACGATGGATTATTTGATGAATTTTTTCGAGATTTGTAACAAGATTCCGATTACGATGGAATTCGTGATAAGGCTGGCTGATTAATTTGTAAAGAAAAGTTTATAATTAATTTTTGTTGCCTCTGAGTGCTGGTCTCTAAACGAATGTGCACAAGCAATTTTTTCGATAGGACTGAACCCATCTATAAGAGAGGGTAGATTCGATGTAAAATTTCATTTTTACCAAAATTGCAACAAAAATACATTAGATGATCAACAGAGAAGAATTTATCAGACCAGAAACATAAATGTTAAAAAAAGAGCCAAGTTCTTCTATACAAAAACCATTGTCTAACAAGTCAGCCGTGAAAAGTACTGAGATCTAAAAGTACGCCAAGTTCTTACTTCATGAAGGTTCAATACCGAATATTTAAAGTAGAATAATATTGAAACAGCTACAATGTAATAGTGAAATTTTATTATTTAATGATCACTGACTAAAATTTAATGGGTTCAATTTTTATTTTCGTTCCTTTCTATGCAATTTAAGCCCTACCGTTTTACCAAATTTCATCGTTTTACAGCAGTCGGAAGTGCTCCATTTAACCAACACCAATTCGGAGAAAGTAGGCGGATACCACGCCCCCTGAATGGAAAACCTCAAATTTTCGATTTTTTCCTCTGCTTGCATGACAAGACCTACCGTTGTGCAAAATTACAAGGTTCTACGATGTCGGGAAGTGCTCCATAATTTTGATGATCTGTCAGTCAGTCAGTCAGATACGGTTTTTGTGATTTTTGAGGCCTTATATCTCAGGAGCCGCTTAAGCTAGAAGGTTAAAATTTGGTGAGGCGCCTGTCCCTGACTAGCTTAGCAAATATTCGGAATTTTAAGCTTTTGAGGGGTCAAAAATCGCCTGAGTTTGTTCCTGTAAAAAGGGTGTAGTGCCAGAACTTGGCTGGGCACTACCGTGCTATCTAAATCTTTATTGCTTTACTGATCTATTTCATATCCCTTAATAAGAAGAAAAACGACACAATTAAACGAATTAATGTTTTTAGTTAACAATTACAATTTTGCAACTCTAGATAGGACTTGATTTCTACTAACCAGTTTACTAATCATCTTTTATCTAAGTCCACAGATAAATTTTACGCCATCCAAATTTTAATAATAATTAAAACTTCAGAGTAATTGACCTCAAAATCATACAAACTTAAAATATATCTTCTTTTTTTTTTTTTTTTTGATAAAATGCATAATATTTGTTTATCTTTTCCTCACTACAGCAATCAAAGTCCACCAACAAATAGTCGATATTCTAAAAGATCATCAATTGACAGTGGAATAAACATGGATATGAGATCTTTTACAAAATGCGGAAAACCATTTAAGGAACAAAATAAGTTAACAAGGTTTGACTGTCTTCCTTTGAATTGTAACGATAATTATTAAAATTTTATATTTTCAGTTTCGATTGCAACGATAACTATTCACTCTCAGCAGATTCAACTTTTGATGGATTCTCTGGATTGACCAGTTCAAGTTCACTTCTATCTCCTTTACGAAAAATGGACTTTGCATTATGTAAGTACATAGTTAAAACTCTTTATACGAGTAGTTTAACGTTTAATACAAAAACAAAAGAAGAAAATTATATGACTTTTACTGTGGGAAAAGAAAGGTTTTATTAAGTTTTCAACAACAACAAAAAAAAAAAAAAAACATTCTCAAAAACCATTTACGATCAAAAACTGTTATAATTTTGCAATCTAGGCGAAGTATCAACGTGTAGCTCAAGTCCATTGGCCGAAAAACATGACGGAGACATGTCAGATAACGAAGATGATCCCGACGTCACATGTAAAAAAGATTCTGAGGCGAGCGTAGGTCAGTTTGGACGCTAAATCAATGTTTTTTGTAAAAAAAAGCTATTGAAAAATAAATAAGTGTTTTGCTATGAGTTTCATAAAACACCCAACACTCTTAACAATATTGGCCTCTAAGTCTGTATAAATAGTTTCTGTCTGTGTCTAATCTTATCTCTCATACTCGTAATTACTTGGTTTTCACACCACACTTTCCAAACAAATAAAATAACTTAAGTAAAGCTAAAAACATAATTAAAGCTCTAGGGGATGAAAAAGTTATGTGACACGTTCAAAAAAAAACTGCTATTGTAGCTTCGTTAAAAGAAAATGACTTTGCTTAATTAAGATCCTGAGGTGATCTTGAACAGAAATTTAAAATTCCACCGCATGTTCATACCCAATAAAAAAACTGTCACACAACATTTCCATCCTCTATGAGCTTCAATTGAATGTTCGTCCTAAAAAAGTAGCTCATTGTAAAAAAAACTAAATCATTGTAAAAATTGTTGTTGCGCTGAGTATGGTTGGGTAAAATGAATTATTAAATTTAAAAAAAATGTTCTTAGATCGTTACGAGATATTTATAATTTGTTATAGGAATAATCAGTGTTGTGGTGCTTGTTATACACAAAACTATTCACAAAAATGACTAAACGAGCATTGTAAATAAAACGTTATACAAAAATAAACCTTATTCTCTGCATGATGTCGTCATTGTTATATTAAATTGTTGTGCTTGTTATACACATACATATATATAAATTACAAAGTATATTAAAATACATACGAAACTAACACAAAATAACTCTAAAGAAATAGGAAATGTTAACTGTTATACACAATTGTGTCGCAATAATCTTCTCATTTTCCATTGTATGTGTCTAGATTATATGAATATGTGTAAAAATTTGTTTTTTTTTCGATGTTGTGATTACTATTTGGTATTTGTTGTGTAGCGTTATTTATTAATGATGGCTTGATTTGTATTTGGTTTTTAGGGGAATCTGATGCTAAGGTGTTGACCCTAGCCGAGCACATTATTGCAGCGATGCCAGAAAGGATTAAGGTAAGTTTATAACAGTTTGTTTTATATTAATGGAATTACTAACCATATTATCGTAACTTCCCGTTTACAGAATGAATCCGATGAAATGATGATTTTGGGTAGTCCAATGTCTGAGTCTCTTCATGGTGATAATTCGGGAATCAGCAATATGCAGGATAGCTTTATGGATCCGTTGCTAGATTCTCTACCGAATACTCATTTTGATAATGATTTTAATTTCGACTTTAGCGATCATAATTATCGTTATCACGATGTTAGCACACCATGTTCTAGTTTAAGCCCAGCCAGTTCTGGACCTCTTCAGTCACCAGCAAGCTATTCCATACCTCCAGATCCGCCAATGAATTCACCAAGTCCCCCGCCATCAACTAAACAATTAACTGAATTTCTGCAAGCATCGAACAACGCTCAGCGGCCATTTGAAGCTGATTTTTCAAAACTTACTTTGACTGGTGAGCTGTGTTTCCACAAGAAATTCAATCAAGAAACTTATCTAAACCAAACCAATTACAGATAGTGAACAACGAGAACTTTATGAAGCTGCAAAGTGTATTCAAAAGGCATATCGATCCTATAAGGGTCGTCAAAAGATGGAAGAACAAAATAAAGAACGTTCAGCTGCAATTGTTATTCAAAATTATTACCGACGCTATAAGCAGTATGCATACTTCCGCCAGATGACGAATGCTGCTTTAGTGATTCAACACGGCTATCGGTCTTATTGCAAGAACAAAAGATTCAAGAAATCTCCACAGTCGAATAGCCTCTCACCAGGAAATAATTTAACCTCTAGTTATAGTGAGGGCTCGTCCCAGTGTTTGTCTAGCTATTATTATCAACAACAGGACATTTCACAACCGACCACCCCGAAAGAAACTAGTCCTTCAGGACCTTTAAAGTGAGATTTCAAGTTCACTAAGTTAAAAGTCATTGTTTATATATATTTTTTTTTGTAGGAGAACTTATTCACAGTCAACGCAAAATCAAGCTGCCAGAAAGATTCAACAATTTATGAGACAATCGAAATTAAAGTAAGTAAACCTAAATGGAATAATAATATTGATTAAATGTATAAAAAATAAAACAAAATATTTGCACGCTAGCATTTGGGATGGCAATGTATCCTTATTGGTAAGGATGCAAGTTTAATGTGATGACAATATTGTTTTCAAATTTATTTGGTTTATTAGCGTTTATATTATGGTTTTTTTTATTGAACTTTGTTTTTTATCTTCATAGACTTCAGAGAGAACGAGCAGAAAAAGAGAGGCTGGTGCACCAACGCAGGGAGGAATACCTCCAAAACTTGCAGTATCGAGAGCAACTGGAAACTGCGCACAATCAAGGACAAAGGTAAATTAAACAGAAGATTTATCGAACTCTTGTTGTCTGACTTCTGGTTTTGTATTCGAATTCATTCTTCTTCTTTTTAATTTTAAAATATGATATGTTTTGGAGAACAATTCTTTTACTTCCAACATTGGTGTTAGGTGATAGAGGCGCCATAATTGGATGAATGGCTGTGTTAACAAGCTAAAGTTCCATATATGAGAAGACACCCACATATACGAGGTTCACCAGGTGACAATGCATCCTCAAAAAGTTACCGTTTTTTTCTCGAATTTTGAGCCGGCATCGTCATTGGTCCGTACTTTTTTGAAAACGACGTTGGTGAGGGGTCATCTGCAATGGCGAGCGCTACAGAACTATAATAAACAATTTCTTATGGCCCAAATTGAACCATATGAATTTAGACGACATGTGGTTCCAGCATAATGGTGCTAAGTACAACACAGCAGACGCCAGGATTGATATTCGGCATAATCGACTTGAGGGTAAGGTTTTCTCTCAGGTGTGACGTAAATTCGTTATAAAGGTCATGTGATTCGACCCCGCTAGACTTTCTTGTGAGGTTTCCTGAAGTCGCTAGTCTATACGAATAAACCACAATCGACTGATGCTCTAAGGCGAACATAACGCATGCCATCTTTCAAATTCAGCAGGATCTATGCAGAAGAGTCATTGAAAATGTGACAACTCGGATCCGTGCCACCGTAATCAGCCGAGGCGGACATTTGGAAGATTTCCTATTTAATACATAATAGCATATATCTATATGCCCTTTTTGTTAATACCTCACACGCAGCATGCTTTATTCCATTTCAACATCTATTCGCCCTTATTGAAGAACACTTTATTTCTAAGAAGCTTATATCTTTTGTCTATCTATCTATTGTAGTGTTATTAATGTTTAACCTTTATTTAATGAATGTATTGTCTTCTTATTTTCTTCTCTAACTTCCAAAACTTATACATGATTTTGTTTTCCTTGTTTATTTCAGTGAAATGCTGTGATTCTCAATGATGCTTCCATAAAATGGAAGTCACACAACTTACCCGCAGGGAAATGGAAAACTTTAATGTATATTAATGATGTATAATCTTAGAGCATTCTTCAGAAACAAAAATCAAACTCTCTTTAAAAATGTATATCTTTTAATTATTCTAACTCTCCTTATAAGTATTTAACCTACATTCTTAATTGCTAAAGTTAAAATTAAAACTCTTTTAAATTAATGTAGTGAAAGTTAGTGCGATAATATCCTGACACAATATATATATTTTTTCGGTCTTTTATCACACCTCTAGAAAAAGTCCTAAATAGTATACACTTTCACTATTTAGGACTTAAAAAAAGTATCGCACTGTTTTCTCTCTAACTACTCTTCGTCTTTATCTCTTTATAAATTATAAAACTAAAACTACAACTACTGCTAAAAATAATATAATAATATATATATATGCCAACAAGTTCTTAACTTAAATTAAATATAAAACTTCTTGACTGTGATCAACAGTTGAAACATTTAAAAAAAAAAACTATTAAAAAGTCTTCGAAACAATTTCAAGTAGATATGAATTATATTTTATTTTTTCAAATTAGATTTATTAACCTTCCTCTTGTATATTCAATTTTACAATATTAATATAACAATTTTACTCTAAATTATATAAAAATTAGAAGGAAAAAACAAAACAACATAAACTGCTTGAATTTTGTTCTCAAACAAAAAAAAAAAACACACCAATTGTAAGTTATTCGCTTTAAATATAAAATTAAATATAAATTCCAACAAAGAAAAAAAACTACTTAAAAATTATAAATTGTAAAATTAATATATAATAGAAAAAGTTTTTGTTTTTCTTTTGTATCTTAAAGTGTATAACTTAAAATGATAAATTTATGGGAATTTTTTCAAGATAAAGCAATGAAAACCTTAAAACTTATTAAAACTAAATTTAACATTTAAAATTGCTTTTTGCACTTTTGAAGTAGACTTTCATAATGAAACATTTCAAATTAAAAAAAAATAAAAAACATTTAAAAAATAAAACTTATATTTATATATAATATAATAAAGTATAACATTATTATACCTATACTGTTAAAATAAAATAAAAAAAACATGCATTTTAGAAATGCATGATTAAATAGTGAGATAATCGAAATTAAAAAAGAAAAAAAAAAATACAAAAAACAGAAACAGAAACAAAAACATTTATGAATATATTTAACAAACAAAAAAATATATAAAATAAGAACATTAAAGTTGTTTTCTTCCGTCCACATTGTTAGCTTTCATAATGTTATAATTATATTATAATAGTTTTGGGCAAATTATGCCTCACTTTTAAAAAGTATTGAATTTCTTGTTTTTTGAACACGATGACAATGTAGAATGGTAGTTTTCTTTTTGTGACTTGTATTGTTTTAAATTGTTAATATTGTTAAAAGAAAAAAAATATAAAAAGAAAAATTATAAAAATAAATATAATAAATATTGTGTCATGATAAAGATTATAATCGAAAGCATTTAAAAAGCATAACATCAAAAATCATAGTGTGAACAGATTAAACTTAAATCAATGATATTTATGTATTCGAAGTATGTTTTGAATACATCTTAATGAAAATGAAGAAAAGTTTCACGTTCCAGTTGTTAAAAAATTGTAGAATATATTTAGTTATCAAATATTTTATTGTTTAAGTTTAATTCTAATCGAAAAACTGTAGTATTTTTCTTAGTGAAACAGTATTTTCATTTTAGTATCTATATTTTTTGAAGTACCACTTTGACAGTCACTATCACGCTGGATGTTTGTCTTCAAGACCATCCTATTCCATATAAAATGTTTTTTTTTTTTTTTTTGTTACACGTTCTCTCTCTCGTGAGGACGTTAAAAATACTCAAAAAGTATCTCTTGGTATGATTAGGTGAATTTATACTAAGTCGTTAAAATTGGGTTGAAAAATGTATGCAAGCGAGTATCAACACACACGTCTGAAATTAATGAGTGTATAAGTCACTGTGCCCTAGTTTTGCATAAGCTATAGCACCATTATTAGTGTTACCTTTTCAATAAGAATATTTAGAGTGGACAAAAATTAATTAATAAAAAGTAATTAAGAGCCTTCAGTGATAGGAATTTATCAAGGTTTTTCATGGGTTATTAAGTCAGGCTATTAAAACAATTAATGTTCGAAAGCAGCCAGTGGGGCCCAACTAGTCCTATGTCTCTATGTCAATAAAAAGATTTTAATATGTGTATGGAAAATTTTTGATGAGAAAGTTTCGTTTAAGAAAATTTGTTAGTACACCTCTTAGAAAGTAAAAAGGACTTTTTTAAAATTGACGCATTTTTTCATCAAAATGTTTACATACTTCTATCCTTCGCAGGGTAACGATTGTTTAAAAATTGAAATACAAGAAAATGCTGTTAACGATTTCAATACTTTTCCATCGAAAGAGAACATAATGTATTTAAGAAAAAAAAAAACTAAATAAATGCAATTTGAATGACACATTCAAGTGAATTGAAAGTTTAAATCGTTTCGAACATGGCTGTTGAAATGAGCTAACGATTATTAAGAGCACTTTTCACAAGCAGAGGTACTTATGGATAATTTGTCATTTCCTTGGAAGAGACAGTAACTATAAAAAAAAATTTTAATTTAAAAAGGAAGAGCTTGAAAATCAGACTTTCGGCATCACAGTGCAACAGCACGAGATTTTGTATCTGAACCAATATGTACCTATGAATCAGATACAATGGTGCAAATCAGAGTATATTTCATTGTCTACTTGGATGTCAAGATAATATAAAAAATTTAATTTATAAGATGATATTAATTGGGCAGTTCTAATGTCTAGATAAGACTATCGAAATACTTTTTAACCGCTTTCGTTCGAACATAAATTACATGAGCAAATAAAAGGTACATAATGTAAATCAGGAAGAGGAATTTGAAGTTTTCTAAGAAATAATTCGATTTCTTTTCAATAATTCCCAAGTCCTACCACTAAGCTCCCTAATATCAACATAATAACTCCAGCGTTTATGTCGTGTTTCTTTTAATCGTCCGATTCCCCTGGTTTTGTAAAATTTTGGATCAAATATATTGCCACGCAAACTAAAACGTTCAAGCCATTTTCTATTGGAGTAGTTTCATGTTGGAGACGAGCAGTACAAATTATGAGGAAATTTACTTTTGAATTATTCAAATATCCTTTCCTTTTCTTCTATAACGTTTATGATTCCATACACATATTCCCGCATTTCGATCTCCTCCGTTTTTATCCATATTCAATCTACTTCGTGTGTTTTTGTACTCCTTGTTCAGTGATGCAGTTGCTTATTTTTTGCCTTTTCAAAAAAAATTAAATTTTGATTTATTTATTTTTTAATGGTGAAATTATTTTATACTGGATTTTTTCTCTCAACATTTTTAAATTAATGTTATGTTAAGAGTTTGTTCACTACATTTTCATCACAGCCAACAATATTGTACCAACTTGTAGGTGTGTTTTTAGGACAATTTCTAAAACTCCGTATCCATCAAAAATGAAATTGCAAGATATTCTTAAATGAAAAATGCAAAAGTCAACTGTTCGAAATCTCAAACCGATATTTGTATTCAAAACCAATGGCGCAAAATTTTAATTGAATTAGTACGATACTAAAGCTGTTTTAATATGATACTAGGTTAAAACAACGAATTTGCAAATTTTAATCGAATATAGCATCATACTTTCTCTACCCTTTTATTAAAGTTAAAATCATCGAACACCTATTTTATTTTTTTAGTATCGTGCTAGCTTCATATGACTTTGATATTTGCAAACATCAAAAAAGGTTCGTGTACTTACTTTTTTACACGAAATGTCATTGTTTTAGATGTGTTGCAATTTATTAAGAAAATTCTTTTAGTACGATACTAGTTAGAAAATGTTTAAAATTAAGAATGAGTTAGTAAACTACTATAAAGTTATCAATTTGTTAAGTAGTATCATACTAATACCTTAATAATAAGCTGTTTAAAATTTTGCGCCATTATTTTTAATAACACAGTTTCCTAAGGTCATCTGTTCAATAATATCATTCGCCTTGGAACTATAAATAAAAAAAAATAAACTATGCATCAAAAAAATCGAGTGGATGGCAAAAAAAAAAATAAAATATTGATTAGCCATTGAGCGTGTTCCTAACACCCCGACTCCATAGGGGATAAATTCTCTCAGAATGCTCATCATATGAAATCTCCAATGATGTTTCCTCTTATACGCTATTCACACCAAATCAAAATCTAGATTTCGAGCAAAATTCTCAAAATCTCATCCAAATCTACTAGATTTCCCAAACATTTTCAGATTTCCAAATTTACTAGATTACGACAAAATCTCCTCAAAATTTACTTTCAAATTCAAACACAAGATTGTCAAAACAAACAAACCTTAAGAAATGTTCTGCTTTGTCAGCAATTGTCAGCAAGAGAAGAGGTAGATAAAAAGCAGATAATGGAGTCGAGTCTCGAGTAACTATTTGAAATTTGAATTGTGGGGAGAGAAGGAGAGAAGATAAATTATATACCAGAAAGCAGGATAAATATACAGAAACGTCAAATGAAATCCTGGTTATGTTCAGTGCGAACGCTTCAATGAGATTTCGTAATCTTGTTGCTGAAATCCGAGATTTTAATTCGGTGTGAAAAGCCTATTATGATATGATGTCAGCGATCTTTGTCTTCGGTTTTATCTTGATATAGATGCCTGAAGCCTGATATGAAATTTGACAGTTGGTTTTTTTCGTACTTTTTGTCGTGAAATGACATTTTATTCTCATTATATTTACTACGTTTATATGAGGTATTGAAGCGAGCTTGAAGCTTGTTGAAATGAGCTTCGTTCGAATCGATCTCACTCGCTCAGCGGTGTCGAGTCGAAATATGAGACGAAAAACATGGGTCGAGGAGTTGGCTTAACAAAATGTTTCAGAATCGCCCAACACCATTTCAACTCAACTCGAAATCGAGCTCTCAACTCAAATGACGAAAAACCTGGGTCGAAAATCCGACACTAATCCAACTCGATCTTTCGATACTGCATATAAACGTAGTAATTGTGTCCTCTTATTTGGTTGGTTGTTGTCAAGTATTCCGTCGGCAAATTTTTTTTCATTTTGTAAATAAATACATTTACGTGTCATGTTATTCATTTATTTGTGCGTTAAGTTATATTTCGTGTTATTTATTTATACTTTAAGTAGATGCGCATTCTTTTTTTGCAATATGTATTATATAATAATTGTTATTTTTACGTTTTGCTAATTTCTGTTGTTCGCACAAAACACATCCCGTGTAGTAAGGATAGAAATATGAAATATCATGACATAATTTGCCCAGCGAAGCAATAAGAAAATATAGAGATAGCGATGTCAGACATTGAGTTGGAGAGACAGATATCTTGTGGAGTCGGGGTGTAAACGTCAAATGCGTTTGCAAGCAAATTGACGGACGTTTATCGGACAGATTTTGCGCAAGCATGCCATGATTGCATATTTGACGATAGCAATGTATACATCAAAAAATTCCGATTATTTGACAATAAAATTGATGTTGATTTTTGACTTTTTTTTAGAAAACGGCCTTATGTCGATTTTATTTACACACTAGAGATTTCGATTCCGGATCGAAATTTTTTCGTTTGATGTACGTGTAAATCCCCCAAATAAAATCGAAATGAAATCGACATAAGTTTCAATTTATATAACAATTATAAATGGACAATGTCTTGACAGTTTGAAGTAATTGCATAATTTTCCAAATCGATCGTAATGCACATTAATTTTCAGGAACAGCAATAATTTCAATTAAAAAAAATACTGACATATGTACAAATTTATAGGTATGTACGAGTATCTATGTACATATACTGTGAGCGTCAAAAGTGAGTAAACACCTAAAGGATTTCTTGAGTTACATGGAATTGAAACCAAAAAATAAACGAAAATTGAATTCCAATAATATAAAATAAAAGCTTTATTTAATAGCAATACATCAAAACCAAAATAAAAATTCAAAAAACGAATTAATGGATTTTTACCCAATAAAAACTAAATAAACTTTATATTTTACGCGTCAAAAGTAAGTAAACATCTGTTACAGCGCTGCCGAACTTACTCCCATAGTAGTATTTTACTCCTTTCGTGGAGTCGATGCTCCTATACTCCCCATGTTACAAAAATATTCCCCAAAAAAATAAATAAAAATTAAAAATAAAACAAAATTGCAACAAACCAACTTAAAGCAAACATATTGTTTTTTCGACAAATTGCACATCTCTGTTTTTTTTTCCATACAAGATCGCATATCGTTGAACTTGCAAACATCCCGGGATAACAAGATACTCGTAAAAAGACAGAGATAATAAATATTGTTTTCTCTTTTAAATTTATCAAGTGCGAGCGAGATAGTTAAATCGGACTTCGTTCAATCAATTGACCGTTTCTAAAAAAATACAAATTGATCGTTACAAAGCAAAAAAGTACAAATGAAAGTTATTTCGCAGTTTTTCAGACGAACATTTTGTTAAAATAAGAAATGTCAACTTACTCTAGAGAATTGATTGATTGATTGATTAAACATTTTATTTCTTAAAATCCAAATAAGTACATTGTTTATAAAAAGAAAGAAAGAAATAAGTGACAAAAGTATTTTTATAAAAATAGAGTTATTGTCACTCTTAGTAGAATGATTTAACATGTATTATTTTAAATGGGTGGGGTGACCCTTAAAAAAGAAATATTAGAAAAGAAAGTTAAAATATCATTAAATTAATAATGCATACAAAACTTAAATTGAATTAAGTTAAATACTTATTTCATGAAAACATCAGGTAAAACCATTTACAAAAAATTCGATACTCTCATTATCAAGACTAAGGAGCCAGTTTTTAACTTGTTTCATAAATACAAAATGAGAAGTTTGCATCTTGATAGAATTAGGGAGTCTATTAAATATTCGACATGAGAAAATATTATAAAAATTTCAAAATGCGGTTGTTCGAAACACCGGTATAGACACTTGGTTCAAAAAATGTCCACGTAAACTATAACTATCAATTAATCTAAAATTAAGATTACCTGATCTTTTAAAGAAAATTTTTAGAACCTTATAGCAATACATATGTCGCACTGAAAGAATTTTCAAAACTAGGGTACAAACGAGGCTTACCACATATTTTCTTCAGAACACTTTTTTGTAAAACTAAAAGAGGCTGTATTTTGAAATTCTATATTCTAGTTTGGAATAAAAAATGCCATAGTAAATTTTAAGGAGCAGTTTAGAAGAGCAAAGTTTACGCAAAAAGAAGAAATTTCTAAGAGTGCACCGAAAATACTGTCTAAGATTTTCTGTGTGGTTCTAAAAACTCATTCTAGAATCAATAATCAATCCCAAATACTTGAATTCATTTACTATTTCTAATTTAAAACATTTATCACTACAGCTCGTGGAATCAGTAAAGTTTGCAGAAGTATCCATAGGACTACAGGTACAGTTAAAAAGTTTAAATTTTTGGCACTCAGTAGCATAGAAAAAAGAGATCAGCATCAATAATCTTTTGGCCAGACAAACTCAAAAACATTACCTTAGTTTTAGAACTAATTATCAGTTTGTGCTCTGCAAACCAGATTCTTAACCAGCTGAAATCCCAATTTATATCAGATATAAGATTAAGACGACTATCTGTACCATAATAAAAGCCCACATCATCTGCAAAAGCTGTCAAAGAACCCCTAAATGGCAATCTTAATAAAGAATTGATATATACCAAAAAAAAGTATTGGTCCCAAAGCCGAACCTTGTGGCACTCCCAAATCGAATGTCTTTGTATCACTCCTAATACCATCAAATTTCACTCTTCGGGTTCTTACATTTAAATGTGATCTTAACCAATCACTTATGAAACTTCGAAACCCAGCACTTTCAAGTTTGCTTATCAAAATTGCGTGATTAACCATGTCAAAGGCTTTTGATATGTCAACAAATAACGCGGATATATTCTCTTTCTTATCAAGGCTTACAAATATTTGAGAACAGAAATGTAACAAGGCATCTTCGGTTGATTTATTAATTTGAAAACCAAACTGAACATCACCGAAAAATTTCGTTCTCGTTAAAAAGCTCACCATTCTATTTTTTACAGCCTTTTCAAAAATCTTACTAATCGAAGGCAGGAGTGATATAGGCCTATACTTACCCTAGTTCCTTTGGTTGATAATGAATGGCGTATTTTAAGAAACCAGTCATTAGTTTCAAAGGATTTAGACTTTGCTGAATTTTATAGGAATGTATTTACTATTAAAAACGGATTAAATGAATTCATGTTTCCTCATGTACGTTAATTAATTGAAAAAATTATTGCTCTTCCGCATAGCAGTGCATCAGCAGAGAGAAAATTTTCTGATGTTAGCCTTATAAAGGACAAAAAGCGGAATTGCCTGCATGTGGAAACAGTAAATACCATACTTACTGCCAAAGAGCTTTTAAACGGCAATTTTGCAGAAAAGTGGGAGCCATCAAAAGACTTGATCGAAAAATACAAAAAACAAATTTGAGTTTTAATTTTGACTTTTGTTTTTCTTTTGTCAAGTTCTTGTTTAAATAAACAAAATACAAAAATTAATATTAATATTAATAAGCAATAAGTTGCTTGAAAATCAATGTACAGTATATATGTATCTACATAGTTAAAGTTAGAGTTAATTTATTATTAACTCTCTGTTTATTAAAAAAAACAAATATTGAAGTTCCTATTTTTATTATAAATGAATTAAAAAACTATCGTAAATACTCCCCAAAAAATACAAAAAATACTCCTCTGGAAATTTTTAAAACGGCAGCACTGATCTGTTATATCTTCAAATTATCTATAAATATAGTACCTACCTCAAGTAAAAAACTGGGTATTAGGTCCGGTGATTGGGGAGGGTGGTGGAGGTGCTTTGAAGTCCTATAAAGTATTCATTCTTTAAGGAACTGCGAGATATGCTTAAGATCATTGTCTTGCTAAGTGCTAAGAGATCCTATTGCTAAGTATCCCTAAATTGCGTAAGGTCGGTTGAAGGTTATTGCTTAGGATGTTTAGATAGTCTTCATTATTCATTTCTACTTTCAATGAAAACAAGATTTCCGATCGAATATGCTGCCATACATCCCCACACCATCATGTTTTACTGTGCTCCTTATATTCTGTTTATGATGATTTCTTACTTCTGATGCGTTAATATGGATAGGATAATATGGATATGAATGGATAATATGTTTAGTTTTTATTAGGAAAAATTGTAAGAAGCTATATTTTGAATTTTTATTTGTGTTTTGATTTATTTTTATTGATTTTTATTATAAGAGTCCATTGTTTATTTGTTTGTTCGAATTCCATGTAACTCCAGAAATCATATTGGTGTTTACTCACTTTTGATGCTCACTGTATGTATACTCGTATCTTCATACATATTTGAAAATTCGAAGTGATTTCGAAATTTTCGAAAATAAATGACATGGACATTTTTTTCTAGAGGAATTTAATGTTAATTTCGATCGAAAGAGTTGTGTTAATCAGCCCTATCACGAATTCCATCGTAATTGAAAAGAAGCTACGAATCCTATAATAAAATCCATTCATAGTAGAAAATCTGATATGGATTTCGTGAAATTTGGCATCCCTTAATCCTAATCTATTTCTACGAAAAGTAACTTGTCTCGCGGAGGGTTAGAAACCGCTTGCATTTTGTATACAAAGGTAACTATGTACCATTTTTTTCTATAATGCTTGTTGCTTTTATAGGGATAAAAACAACTAATAAGGCACACAAAGAATGGCTTTTTCAATTGTTAAGTGAGATTTCCATTATAGCACAAGGACATACCAAAGCACCAAAATAATTGCGACACAGTCTTTTTATGGAATAAATCAAATAAGGTCTAAACGCTCTTAGGCCGCAATCAAAAGTAGATGCAGTATTGATAAATTTAATTCACTCGAAGTATTTTTCTATGAATTATTTATCAGATTGAGCTCTCTCTTGAAGGACTATTCAATCAGCAATGATTGAATTTTAAAATTATTCAAATATATTTGAAATTTCATTTTAATTTCAATAATTTTCAAACATGACACAATTTTTGACATACAACGGCTGATTTCGACAATGAAGTTGAGAGCAATAAATGAGGCATTGCTTCTTTGCATTTCATTCTGATTTTGTGAAGTTCCTTCGGGGATTTCTTACAACTTGAACTTCTATGAATACAAAAATTTGAATATTGTCGACTAAAAATTTTGTCTTACAATTAAAATTTAGTATTTTTATCACAAAGATAGATCGAAAGACAGTTCTGAATTACCCTAACTCTTTCTCTGAATGTTTTATTTATTTATTTTGTTCTATATTCTTTTTTTTTAAATAAAGAACATGTATTGGTATGAAAAACTGCAAACTTCTTCTGTTAAATAAACTACAAATATTGTATAAACAAAATTAACTTCATATTTGATTCTTTTTTCGGATTTTAAAAATTCGTTTTACGATTTAAAGATATTGGAATATCGAAACTTTTCTTCCTCAAACGTTGTATGTACTTAAATAAAAAAAAAACAACAAATGACTAATAAATTTTAACCATTTTAAATGACTTTATTTTTTGTAAATATTTAATTAAAAAACAAAACTAAGCCTATAAACTCCTATCGAACTGAAAATCAATATTCACTCAACAATCAATATGTGCAATTTTTATCGTACTATTATTCCTTTTTCTCCCATTTTCCCCTAAACAAAAGAAAATCCCCCTCTTCCTTCTCCATTACCTAGAGTAAAGACTTGTTTAAAAATATATATATCTATATATATATATATATATAAACGAAAAAAAAACACAAAACTTCTTCTTTCGTTAGAAATGTCTAAAAATTTCTTCCACACATCATGTACTATACAAAACTTAAACAAAAAACAACAACAACAAACATAAACTGAACATCTAAGGCAATATTTTGTGAAAAAGCAAAACAAAAACAAAAGAAAATAGTTAAAAATAGTGAAATTTTATCAAACAAAAAACAAATATATATCCAATTTATACGTATATATGTATATTAAAAGACAAGACAGAAAACCTTTAAACTAGAATTTAAATTAAAGACAAAAAATAAATACGAATTAAAAAATAAAAATCACGCAAGGTAAATTACTAAACTTAAAATATATTAAAAAATAAAAACAAAACCAATTACTTATGAGAGTGCTTGTTAGTTGCTAATGAGTCGTACAATGCTTTATGAATAAAACAAAATTATAAACCAAATGAATTTTACTTCAAACAAAAAATCAAAATTATAAAAACAAAAATGAAAATATTCTCTTTTTTTTTTATTAACTTTGAATTTTCTTCACACAGAAGTTCACCCAAAAATTAAAAACAAAAACAAAAGTCTTTATAAAAATAATTAAAAAAAAATTATATATACATTATATATTTAATTATATAATTATTACCTAAGTACCTAAGCCATTTGGCAAAAACAGTAGTAATTTAATTTAAAATAACAAACAAAAAACATATATACATATATAAATAAATTACATATAACAAAAACAACTTAACTAAAAAAACACCAAAATTATTAAAGCGAAATCATACTGATTCATATATAGCTTAGGACTATTAAATGTATTGTTTATGTACCTTTACATAGACGTATATATATTCGAAGAAAAACAAAACAGTAAAAACTCATTTAGATTGTTAGCACTAAGCGTATCAATATTTTTACTATTATTACCACAAAATCAGAGAAAAACCAAAATGTCTATATCTACTTAATTAAATTAAAAAAAAAAACTTCCAATTACATAAAAAACACTTCAGAAAAATACATAAATCTTTCCAAAAGAGTAAAATACAAAAATCTTTTTAGTAAAAAATACGAGTTATTAAAAAAAAAACAAATACTACTTCTCTACTACCACTTCTACTATAACTATAGTCAAACGGCCTAGTCTAATGCGGGCAAAGCCAAATGATTCCTGCATATTTTCTTAATAATTAAATTATAATTATAGCCTATATTAATATTATTCTTAAACAAAACATAAAATCGAATTGTTACTTCGCGCACTTCAATACTGCGACGACTCGGAATGGGGTTGGTGTTTTGAGATAGCCTAGCTATATACTTAGATTAGAAAATATATTTCAAAATCTTTTCTTAGTTTTTCCTATTTTCTGAGACATTTAACACTCACACACACACACCCTGTGTCCGATCGTACTTAATAAGCTTTAAAATAAATTATTTATAAAAATTGAACAAAAAAATCCAATTTTTATGAAGTTTATTAGATATAAATAAAAACAAAATTTATTTTCAATTAATATGTTTAAACTTCTTTCAAACAAAAACAACAAGAAACTGAGGAAAAAAAACCCAAGTTTTGTCGTTTATCATAAAAATAAAAAAATTATAAAGAATTTACAAATTCAACCACATATTTTTCTGATATTTCAATTCTCTCCTAGTAAACTTAGATCTAATTTTAAAACTTAAGTAAAAGAAAAAGTAAAATATAAACCATACTAAATCAAAACATTATTAAAAACAAAAAAAAACAAAAAAACAAAACTGAGCTATAAATCCATTGTTTTCATAATTTTAGAAAAAAAAACTTGTTTATTCGTTTCTTTTATTGTTATAAACTTGAAAATGAAAAAAAAACTATGTAATTAATTACAAACTACACTTATTTTATTAAATATTAAACTATTAAAAAAAAACTATTTCTAGATTTTTAATTTAAAAAAAAATATTCTTAGGATCTTTTGAAGGATTCTTACAATGCAACAATTAAAATAATTTGTTTCAAACGGTTGCGAACTATTCCTACCGTACCTTTATGGACCAAAGGCAGCTCTCACATAGCCCAATAGTGGGTTACTGGTATTAGACTAAACGGCCTGCTTTAAGGTGAAGCAAGAGCTCTGCCCTCTGGTTATGAGGGTTATGTCGTCGAGTTAACTTCTTAGGCTAGGCGCGCACATTCAATTTTTAGTTGCACAACTGCTTGGTGACTTATAGAAAACAGATGAACTATTTGGTTGAATGTCGGCGCAGGTGCATATACAATAGGGTGTGTCAAAGTGCTCAACTATGGTATTTTCAAATGTAATAGCTTTTAAAAGTTGCATTGCTTATCAAAATTAAATCCTGCGTTTACAATTTTCATTTTAATTAATATCTTTGGCTAGCTCAAAAATAGGATGAAATCCAAGAAATTTTGATTTTTCAAGATTTTTTAAATATGGTGTTGTTTTAAATTGCACCGTGTGGATACAAAAAAAATATATAAAATATTTTTAGGCTTCCAAGTCAAAGATAATTGCAAGGAAACACTTTTAAGTTTATATTTGCTTAAATTGAACACTTGATAAAGAAGTTATAAAATAATAAAAGAAGGAAGAAAAATCATTTTTTTATGTAAAATCGTTTTGTTTTTTTTTACAAAAAAAAATTCTTAAAAATCAACGGAACCACCTACAATATCGTGGTATATCTTTTTGTAAAGACAAAAATTCTTTCTGTATTTTGTTTAGTTTTTTTTTTTAGTATACTGTAAATTCATTTTTTTTTCAACTTCAACCGATTTGAGCGAGCCAAAAACGAACAAAATCTTATTTTTTTTTTTACATGTTCTTAAAACTCAGAACCTTATACAACTTTTGATCACTATTACATTTAAAAATAAGAGTACTTTTTTGCGGCCATACAAAAGTGACACACCCTAATATACAATACGAACTCGGTTAAAGCAAACCCTCGATTCGCGCAACTCCTCGATTTTCGCAACACTAAAATCGTGCTACTTTTCAAAAATGTTACGAGTATATCAATTAGTGCAACTTTTTGTGTTTATGCATCTGTTTATTAAAATCAAAACATCAAACTAACAAAAACGATTTGGTTTTGTTTATAACATTTTCGTTATCTCTAAAAAAAAAATAAGCCATTACAAGTACAACTTTAATTTTCTATATGAAAAAATATAACCCAGTAAGTGCAACAACCTCGGTTATTGATACTGCCTTAATTTCTATTAGTTGCCTTAATTGAGTTTATATTGTAATTATGTATATGTTACATAAAATAGCGAACTCATTTTAGGCAATCGTTTAGTTTGTGTCAAAACACAAACTTTTAAGTTGTTCGAACCAAGCAGTTGCGAAACTAAAAATTGAATATGCGCGCCTAGCCTTACCAGGTAAAATTATAGGTTATGAGGGAGACTTAATGATTACTGACTAAAATTTGATGGGTTCACTGGTCAAGTTTTTGAAACCTTTCGAATTGGGCATAAACAAGAACTTGCCAAGTAAGCCCATCAAATTTTAGTCAGTAATCATTAAGTAATAAAATTTCTCTATTACATTGTAGCTGTTTCAATATTATTCTACTTTAAATATTCGGTATTAAACCTTCATGAAGTAAGAACTTGGCGTACTTTTAGATCTCAGTACTTTTCACGGCTGACTTGTTACACAAAGGTTTTTGTAAGAAGAACTTTGCTCTTTTTTTAACATTTATGTTTTTTGGTCTTTTTTGCAAAGATTTTAATATTTTGCCATGTCAAAATGTCGAAAGATACGGAAAGATAGAAGCGTGGACTCTACCTACTAAAATCAACTTAGTTTATAGCCTCCTATTTCTTTTGGTATATTTTCTTTTTTTTATTGGTTGTTTCGATTTGCGTTTCAATTGTTTCTTCTTGTCCTGGCAAGTTACATAACGTCTTTAATTATAAATACTAGTACCTACATCCGCTCAAAGTCATAAAAAAGCAATAATTTTTGAGGATGCGATGATGTTTTTGTTGCAATTTTTACACCTTTTTTTAAAAGAAGGTAGCCCACCAATTAATAGCCTAATAAGTGGTTTGACTATAGTTCACATGACAGTTAAGAGTTTTATTTTATGTAAGCTGTTAATTTTTCCAGGTATGCAAATGTTTTCTTATTTTCATTCATGTTACCATAAACATAACATAGAATACCAAATCGAGCACTCTAGTTCTAAGAAAATTCATACATTTTCAAAATGTTTGTATAGTTTCAAAATGACAATAAAAAGACACTTCAAATAAAAAATCTTAGATTTTCTATTTTTCGCTTTGAATGTACACTCAGCTATACCGCTCTACCAAATTTCATCATTCTACAGCAATCGGAAGTGCTCAATATAAATTAAACATTTTCTCAGAAAGTGGGTGGATACCACGCCCCCTGAATGGAAAACCTCAATTTTTATTTTTGTTCCCTTATATGCAATTTGAGCCCTACCGTTCTACCAAATTTCATTGTTCCACTGCAATCGGAAGTGTGCCATATAATTTACATCAGTTCTGAGGAAGTGGGTGGATACCCGCCCCTGAATGGAAAACCTCAAATTTTATATTTTTTTCCTTGTTTTCAATTTAAGCCTTGTAACTTTACCGAATTTCATCGTTTTACAGCACAGTCGGAAGTGCTCCATTCAACCAACACCAATTCAAAGAAAGTGGGCGGATACCACGCCCCCTGTTGGTTCCCAGATCCCAACAACAATTTAAGCACTCGAAACCTTTATGCATGAGGATGAATTTGCATATTTGTTGAAATGCGCAACAAAAGTATTGCAAGGTGCAAAAACGCATTGTTCAACAAATAATTCGATACATTTTGTTGCAATTTTATATTAAAAATGGGGACACGGGACACACCTAACACAGAAATTTTCACACGCGGCGAACTATTGGGACTACGAAAAACTAACTAAAGGAGAACAGCAAAACTTGAAGGCTCTGCATTATCTTACTCTCTCTAACCAGCACAGCATTATCTATTGGTCTCATTTTTATTTAGTTAAAAATTAAAGTAAAAAGTAATGTTTAAAGGAAAGCAGACAAATATTCTTGAATTTATATGTGCCTCTCATTTTAACTCAAGAGTTTTAATATTATCTTTCATTTTTAGTACAAATGTAGTTTATACATGTAATTGTAACTCCGAATTAAAGAATAACTCAATTCAAAGAAAATGTAAACTAACAAATACAGATAAAGTTGTATATAACAAATTTAAATTTAAAGTAAAAGGTCGTTGACATTATCCCATCAGCTGATTCAAGAACATCGCATCCGAGATTTCTTCGTAGGCAAATTTAACATGTTTGGACACTAGCTATTTACCATTATATCGAGTTGCATTCAAATCATTCTTTCTTTTTTGATTTAAAATAAATTAATTATTATAACGTTTTTAAACAAAGCATTTTTTTATTTTATTTTGAACTTGAAATAATTAACTCAATAAACCTTAAATTGAGTTTTGAATTTTTGTTTCTTTGTATGCAATTTAAGCCCTGCAACTTTACCGAATTTCATCATTTTACAGCGGTCAGAAGTGCTCCATTCAACCAACACCAATTCAAAGTAAGTGGGCGGATACCACGCCCCCTGAATGGAAAACCAAAATTTTTATTTTTGGTCCTTTATATGCAATTTGAGGCCTACCGTTCTAACAAATGTGTACCATATAATTTACATCAGTTTTGAGGAAGTGGGCGGATACCACGCCCCTGAATGTAAAACCTCAAATTTTATATTTATTTTTCTTTGTATGCAATTTAAGCCCTGCAACTTTACCGAATTTCATCCGTTTTACAGCGGTCAGAAGTGCTCCATTCAACCAACACCAATTCGGAGAAAGTGGGCGGATACCACGCCCCTGAATGGAAAACTTCAAATTTTCGATTTTTTCCTCTGTGTGTTTTGGCTTGTTCGATTAAACAATAAATTCTTTTGAAAACATTTTGTTTTTAAAGTCTTCTTTTTGCATAAAATATAGCAAATAACTTTTATAAATAGCATGTTAGTAGACATTTTTGTCCGCCCCAATGGGTAATACATCTGTCAACGAAGAATTTGCGACTGATAGAAAAATTGATATATATCAGCCGATCTGAAAACCGTAATACTAACATCCCTATTTATTAAAATTCACTAAACGGGTGAATAGCTATGCAGTGCATTAGGACTTATTCATCCGCTTTACAAATTCGTATTTATAAAACATTTCCCTATCCATTTATATAGTTTTATTGAGCTTTTGTCAAATAAAGTACCAAAAAGTGAGAATCTATTACATTTATTCGTCATAACACAGCTGAGACATTATGTCCTATTTCTACTTATTTACAATAGATATAAAATCAGTATGCAATTCACAATTAGATAAATGATCACCATTATACTAATTCATTGACTTCGTTGATACTTATCAAATATAGTGTTGATTTTTTATAATGGAAAATTGATTATTGCTGATTTTTTTTTTTGTCAAAAACTATTCCACGATTTTTATAAAACAAAAAGGCAATCAACTAAAATTTCTTTGATATTCGGCAGATTTCAAAAACAGTATAAAAACTTGAAAAAAATTGCGTTTATAATTATAAGTAATATTGATAAAAACGAAAACAATTTTATCGTTTTGATTAAATTTTATCAATACGAAAGAATGATTCTGTTGATTTCATAAAAATTGTTATAATTCTGCATGATTTTTTGTCAGTTTAACAAAATATTCACTGCAAATAATATTGTCAGCTTAACAAACAAAGTTTTGTTAGTAAAACAAAATAAAACACACACAAATTTTTTTGTGATGTAAACAAAATATTTGTTGTAACAGAAAAATCTACGAATATTTTTTTGATCATGACAAAACTTTTGTGTAATTTTGGTTTGTTATAGTTCACATTTGATTTTTGTCGAAAAATCGATGTAAGATGAACTGAATTTAACAAAAATTGCGAATTGACAAGGCCCTCACAGATGAGTCCATGTGAGATCGCCGGAACGAAACGTCAATTTTTGTGGACTTAAAGGCCAAAAAAAGCTATTTTGAAACAAAAACCATTGTCAAATTAAAAGTAACCATTTTTATTAAGCTGACAAATAAATTTTGTGTATTCAACAAAAGAAATTTGTTAAATTGACAAAATATTTTGTTGATTTAACAAAAATAAAATGCACGACTGGGTAGCACAAACTTGCTCCTATGTAATAGACTAGGAATTTTGAAAACGAATGTTATTAGAGAAAACTGTTCATAAGGATAAAATTATTTTTTAAATTCTTTTAGCAGTAAGAGACAAAAACAGAATGATATGCAAATATGAATTTATGCAAGAACAAAATTTATAAGTTCTTGTAGTGGTTTCTTAAAAAAAAGCTTTTATTTACAAAATTTTTAAAAGATTTTTAAGAAAAAAATTTTGTACGCCAACTTTAAGCTTTTATTACTGTACGAATAAAAATCAAATTTCCAAAAAAATATTGCGACGTTTTTGAAATATCGAATTTTTTCCAAAAAAAAAAAATGATTTTTTTTTTTCAAAAATTCAAAAAATATTTTTTTAAAGTTTTGAAATGCAATAGTTTTTAGACTTCTTAGAGGCATCTCTACAAAAAATTTCATAAAAATTCGATATGTCGATAATGAGTAATTCAAAATTTAAAAAAATGGTTCTATGGTAGGTACAAGCTGTAATATCTTAATTTCAATTTTTTTTGTTAAATCAAAGATCGTTAAAATTAAATTCTAGGCGCCGTTTTCGAGAAAAATACGATTTTCGAAAGTCATTTTTTAACATTTGTATGGTGGAAACCTTTATTTTTAGGTAAACTAAAACTTTTTTTCATACATCTTATAGATTATGTTGAGAAACTTTTATTTATCCAAGTTTGAAAAAAATCTAGTATAAGGTTTTCGAAATTATTTTAAAAATCCAAAAAATTTTTTTGGAAATTTGAATACACAATTCTATTTAAATTTTTGGAGAGCTTTAGCAAAAAGAAATGATCAAAATCCATTGTACCATTTTTGAGAAAATCAAAACCTAAAAAAATGGTTCTTTGGGGGTTACCCTCAATAACCATTTTTCGGAAATTTTTTTCAACCAGTACCTAGGTGTAACTAAATCAAATTTTTGTGTATCTTTTTTTTTTTAAATCTGTCGAGCAGTTTTTGAGAAAAAAAATATTTACAAAATTTCGAAAAAAATTCGTATGGTAGGTACCGTTATTTTTGGTCTTAAAAAAAAAAAAAAAAAAAATTATATCTACCAAGTTTGAAGAAAATCATTTGGGCAGAATGTAAATTGTGGATTCTGCTTTATGGAACGTATAGCGCTGTCCTGCTGGAACCACATGTCGTCGGACCGCCTCACTAATGTCCTTTAAAAAAAAACACGGATGCCGCGGGTGCGAAATCCCCACCCAAGTCCCGATGCAAAATTCCCAAATTTCAAAACTGCAAAAGTTCTAGTTTTTGTGCACGGCGAGGAATCGGCAGCCTAGGATTCTGCTGGTAGCTTTCCCAAACATCAAAAGGCGAAATAACTCATTATCATGTAAGCGAAAGTCTACTTTTTTTATTAATTTTAATATACAGGGTGTCCCACAGTCACCGCCCCAAATGAAAACCATGGATTCCTGAGGTCATTTTAAGTCGAAAAACTTAAGAGGTCATTTTCTCGTTTTCGTCCCGTTTTCGAGTTATAACGGTTTTTATTATTCTTCCATTAATTGGCTTTATCTTTGCCAAACTGCGCCCGATTCGTGAGATTTTTTTTATAGTCAATCAAGAATTTAATACAGTTTTAGTTTGTCCAAAGACTTTTTTTCTGCGGACAACCGTTTTTCCGCAATTTTGCATCAAACCCAATTTTTTCGTTTTTTAAGTAGTTTTTTCACTTTGATATCAATTTATTCAAAAAAACACGTTAATGAGTATTAATTTTTTCACTTATTATAAAAGTCCAGTTCATTTTCTAAAATTATATATTTTTTTTCCTTAAAAAGAATACTAAATGTAATTAACAAAAAATAAACAAACTGAGTGAATTTAAAAAAAAAAATAATTTTTAAGTACAAAATTAACTTTTTCTGAGCTATTGTGGTTAAGAAAAGGACAAATAGATAAAGTTAATTAGTAAGACCGTTAACTAATGTAAACATTAAAGATTTGCATTATGATTTGAAGGTTGTAAATGTCTTTCTCGCGTGAACTAGCGTCCGCGTCGTGTTCTTTCACTTGATACTCCATTTTGGATTTGTTATTCAAGTTGTAGTTTTTTCTCAATTATTTGCGAACAATGGATTACACTAATCAAGAATATCTGGAAATGTTTTTAATATACGCTGAAATGGGACAACTTTATCTATTTGTCCTTTTCTTAACCACAATAGCTCAGAAAAAGTTAATTTTGTATTTAAAATTTTTTTTTTTTTAATTCACTCAGTTTGTTTATTTGTTGTTAATTACTTTGTAAGGAAAAAAAATTTTTTTTTTTAAGAAAATGAACTGGGCTTTAATAATTAACGAAAAAAATTAATACTCATTAACGTGTTTTTTTGAAAAAAATGATATCAAAGTGAAAAAAACAACTTAGAAAACGAAAAAAATTGGGTTTGATGCAAAATTGCGGAGAAACGGTTGCCCGCAGAAAAAAAAGTTTTGAGACAAACTAAAACTGTAATAAATTCTTGATTGGTTGTAAAAAAAATCTGACGAATCGGACGTAGTTTGGCAAAGATAAAGCCAGTTAAGGGAAAAGAGAGCAAAAATCATAAAAACCGTTATAACTCGAAAACGGGACGAAAACGAGAAAATGACCTCTTAAGTTTTTCGACTTAAAATGACCTCAGGAATCTATGGTTTTCGTTTGGGGCGGTGACTGTGGGACACCCTGTATATATTCCTATTTCACCAATTGCCAATTTCACTTACGAGTAAGTGAGGTGGGCTTGACGAAAGCAAAGTGAACGAAACTAAGCGAAAAGTTAAACTCCTAGTACGACCACTTAAGTGTCCCTCCGCCAATTATAGTTCTACATACTCGTACTGTTAGAGTATATTTAACGTTATTTAGTTCATGTATTCAACTATTTCAATTTCAGTCAAATAGCCAAATGGCTTTAATTCATTGTTGAAATAGCTTAACCGGTAATTTAAAACTTTTTGTAAACGTCTATGGGATAATTTTTCTGACAAAGTACTTCACTCGCAAATAAGTGTTAAACACTCATTTCAAAATAACTTTCTGACTAACCTTAACAAATCAAATGTTTTACCAATGTTTTGTCAGACTTTATCAGAGGCTTGGCTGGAATTCTAACTAGAACAAAAAATATTAAATCAAATCATTCAAAGTGTATCACCTAGTCATTTAAAAGAAAAAAAAAACATTTGATTGTAATTTCAGCTTTATATAAAGATACAATTTATCACTTAATCTCTGTTCAACTTGTACAACAGATATGAAGTTAGATAGGTACCGGTGCATTACCTATATTTCCTAGCATACAAACAATTTATCATTGTTACATTTAAACAACAACTTTCCGCACCCATTGTTCCATCTAATCGATACCTTCCCGTAAGAATGTACTAAGCGACATTTCTAAAATTGTTCAGGAAACGAAAAAAACGAAGAAAGTTCTAGTTGAATCATAGTGTGCTAAGAGACAATTTTGGTTAAACTAAGTGACATCTAACAAAATTTTTTATTGCTCACGACAATGAGATCTTTATTAATGTCGCTTAGCATAATTTTTTTGGCTGATAATACAAATTTCAGGGGGCAACATTATTTTAATGAGAAAACATGGCAGTTGATAAATTTTTTTATTTGTACTCTAGTTTCCTTTTCACGCATAATAGGTTGGCGAAACCCAGGCCAAAACGTGGCCCTGAACATATAGTATATTTCCTCATCAAAAAGTCATTTTCGAAAAAAGTGTCGCTTAGTACATTCTTACGGGAAGGTATCGTAATCAAATGGAATATCTCATCCGTTTTCCTGTCCGACTTTTATGTTTCATATAATGCTCGTTATTCATCATTTGTCAATTGCATTGATTACGCCATCACAATCACAATTAAGTTCCATACAATTTCACTTGGACATAATATACTTCGTAGTAAAGAAGGTACACTCTACAGGTAGGTTTTAGTTTTGTGGCACAGAGAAGGAGAGGGCATGTCATTGTCATGATGTTGCCGAGGAATAGCTATTGCAAAAGCATAATCCAGGAATGCGCAACTCACATTCGCAAATGGCACAATAATTACCACCAAACAAAAATCACACATCCGAAGATCCATCACTGCAGATCTGTCTCTATTCAGATTGAGATACAAACGAGTATTTTTCTGCAAACCTGACATCTGCAATTCAGTTGATATTGAGAGGAATTTCACCGGCATTACATAAAGGTGATGTTTCATAATAAAAAGAAATATATATAAAAATAATAATACGAGTAAATATTTTCCCAAAAAAGGTTTTCTCCGCTAAGGGAGTAATCATGTCGATTACAGAATTCGCAGAATTTTACTCCCGGTGAGTTAACTCGATTCGTTGACCTTTCGCATCCGCTGTAAAACTGAATTATGAAATTTGCCGGATGAACTACATTGTCGATTCCTGAAATTATCTTATCATTTATGAACTTTCATATCGACACTGTCAGTTACAGACATTTAGTCAACCGCCTAGGCTTTGATGAAAGCATCGCTTCCCATCGATCAGCGAAATCAATCATCTTTGTGCGTCGTTAGTCCTATGATTAGTGTTAGTGTCGGTGGTGCAGGGCATGTTACCGACATTCGTTCAATTTTCTTTCGTCGGATTCAGGGGCCCTATTTTGTATTACGAAACGAGCGGCAGATCAACGATACTGAGGAATACGATAGTCACGACAAAGAACGATTAAGTAAAACAAAAAAGGCATACAAAAGATGTTGCCAAGCTTAACCGAAAAAAAACTTTTTTTTTTGAAGCGCAACCAATTTCTCGACTAATAGGAAAGTCAAATATTGACATAAATAAATGAAAAAAAAAAAAATTATAAGTCAAGAAACGATAAAACGAAAGTTAAACGATAGGTATTATGACAGTCGTTAGAACTAACGAGTATCGTTAAAATTAAACGATTCTCGTTAAACATAATCGCATTTCAACGATAACGAAGTAATTTCAACGATAATCGTTTTACAAAATAGGGCCCCGGTAATCGCAAAAGTTTGGAAATTAATTGAAATTGTCACTTTAGGTCATTCGCCGAATTCTGTAATAGGGGTGAATATCTCCCATTGAATATCTCATTTAGGCCTTATAAAAGCTAAGCTACTCAAAGAAGCTGAATTGTTTGAACAGATCTTGCTTTCAATTAAAGTTTTTTCACATAAGGGGGTTTGAGGGATTTTTCTCTTTAATCTGAAATGTTTCTATTTTTTTTTCTTTTGAAAAACCTATAATCTACTTTTACATACATGAATCCTTGGGGTTGTCGAGTGACTGTCCGATAAACGTCTTTTTCCGATCATCGATTGCTCAATTTCGTATTGTAGATTGCTGTCGACATTTTCCGATTTTACTATCGTTTGTTGTCGACTGTCATTTTCTGATCGACGCGCTAGGATGGTGAGTATGAAATTTATTTCCTGTTCAAATTGTAAGATGTTGTGTAATTAATTGACTATTTTATAGAAAATGATGTTGAAAAGTAATAATATTCAGGTAAAAAGTAATAATAAATAAAAGTGAAATGCATATTTTGAGCGGATTTCACTGAAAAAAATCCGGACATGGCAATAGGGAATTATTTTAAGAGCCAGGCAAAACATACTAACTTACTTAACCGGCAGCTTTCAATCCCCTGCGACTCCGAGCACGTTGCTTCCAGTCATCTTGGCCAAGCGGTCTGGCATCCGCTACGGCTTGGTCCTTACCTTGGAGGTTCTGTCTTCCTTACCGCCGCGGGACTGAGAGTCGAAGACTCTCTTAGCTAGAGTATTGATGCTCATTTGCTCAATCTGGCCGAACCAATTTAGTCGACTGGTTTGCTTTTCTAGACTACATCAACATCTGGGTATAGCTGTCAGAGTTCGCAGTTATATCTTCTCCTCCATTCGCTCTCCTCGCACACAGAACAAAATATCCGTCGAATAATTTTTCTTTGGAAAGAGCGCAGTATCATCTATACCTTTCTGCTTATAGCCCAGCACTCGGCGCGGTAAAGTAAGACTGGTAGTTTAAGGGTTTTGTAGAGCGTGCACTTCGCCTTACGAGTGACTAGTAGCAGCGTTTTTCAAGGGTAATTCTTCCTCGGATCTCCACTAAGATGTTGCTCGTGGAGTTAATATTAACTCCGAGGTAGATGAACTTCTTAACTACCTCGAATTTTTCGCTATCGATAGTTCTGCGCCCATTGGTGGATAGATGTTTGTTGGTTTTTCCTTATTTATTTTAAAACCAACAAGTCTCGCCTGATCGTCAACGACCGTGAAAAACGTGTTGTTGATATCGTACGCATACCCCAACAGTTAGACATGCCAATGCCTACCTGCTCATCTTCTTTAGTTCAGAGGAGTTGCTCCCAAGTTGCACATTACAACGTGTATTTGCCTTTCCAACGCGACGCTGTTGGATAAATTTTCCCGGGATTTCGAGTTCAGTCATCGCTGCATAGAGCTCCTGGTGATGAATTCTATCATATGTGGCTTTGAAATAGATAAATAGATGGTGAGTCTTGACTTGAAATTCGCTGGTTTTTTCCAAGATTTATCTCAATGTGAATAATTGGTCTATGTTCGATATGCCCGGCCGGAATCCACACTGGTACTTGCCAACTAAATTATTACAGAACGGTTAAAGATGTTCACATAGCACGTTGGATATAGTTTTTGCAAGACAGAGGATCACCTTTTTGTAGATGAGGTATATGGAGCTGATGGTCCAGTTACGGGCTATGCTCCCTACCCCCCCCCTTTTGGGCTGATGGTTTGATGAATGTATCCTACCAAAACATCACCTTTGAAGAGCTCTGCAGGTAAGCCATAAGATCCTTGTTGTTCTTAAGCTTATTTATACATAATGTCCATTTAACAGCTGCTGGAAATGCTGCTTGAAAGAATCCTCAATTCCCTGTGATTCGTTGACTAGGTTACTTTCGTTGTTTGGAAGAGCCAGTGTTCTGGTCTTGAAACCAGCAGTCAGCTGCTTGGCTTTTTTATAAAAGTTTCGACTGCTGTGTCCATCGCGAGACTCTTCGATCTTCTTGCGCTGCGAGACTGCTTTTAATCTTAATGGTGTTAACCATCCACACTTACATGAGAGAAGTGACTAAAGGTAACGAGCAAAAAGGAAGTAGTATGGACAGATGCCAAGTAAAGTAAGCATTTTTCATAGAAGATTATAACCTTCTATTGAATAAGGAGCTATTTGACCTCCAAAGAGTGGGCCAAATACAAGTTTCTTTTTAAAAATGCAATAATATGAACAATTTACGGCTTTGTTAGAAAGAACAAACTTTCCCATTATTATGGAGCATAATGTCGTTCAAGCGGATGGTCGCGCGCCTTCATTTTCTGAGTCAATTGGATCTTGTAAGCGAATAATTGCACAAACTTGCGTACAGCAGGAGCTGTGGGTGCTTCATTTCGGCCAAAACTTCTTTTCAGAAAACGTACTGCTTGGCTCATATAGCACTCACTTTGGAAATAAATTTTCAATAGTTTCCAACGTGGTTCAAGCGTAAAGTGACTCATTTCGTTCCGCGGAGGTATGATACTGACTTTCTATCAAGATTTCGAGCCGGAAACTGCTGCCAGTGTCAAAATAACTTATGATTTGAAAAGAAACCACTAGATGGCCCACCACATGTGCAACAAAATGCAACTGGTGGTTGAACCAACAAACGTATTGAATTTTCTATCACCAAAATATTAATCGATTCCACTCATTTTAAAATGTTAATAAATTAAGTAATTTGTATGTATTTAAAATGATAAGCAATAAATTATAATTTTTCTTTTTTGCACAAATGAACTGTCAAAATTGAAATATTCAGAGTATTTTGTAGGTTAAATGACAATAGAGCATTGTCAATTCGATTGCCTTGAATTTACCTAACATGACAACGAATCAATACAATTTACGATGGCGGTGCCGCAAAGCAAAACGTAAATGCACAGATAACGGTTTTCTGATTTCTGCTAATATCATCAGCGTGTTAATACAGATTTGGTTTGTTGTATGAGTTAAATACATTAAATAGGTTGACATCAGGTAAGCCATCAGAGTCAGCTTCCTTCTTGTTGGACTGAAACTTGGATGTTGCCATCACTAAGTTTTTAGTTTTCATCAAGTGAACTCAATTTTTCGTTATCATCTCCAAGGTTAAATACTTCATTGTGCCTGTATTTCACTACTTTATATATAACTCCTTCTACTCGTATATAATATTACAAAATTCTGTAAACATATCTTCATATATGTACTTTTATTTTCCTGGTGAAATTCACTTCACCAACACCTGTATAAAGACTTTTGTTTCTTTCTCCATTTTTCCTCACTTTTTCGCGCTTCATTTATTATGTTTTCAACTCCAATTTGACGTCTACAAATCGGACACACGATTTACCCTACTCTGCCCCGTCTCAATGAGTGAGAAATAGCTAATTTATTATATTGTAGTTGTACGAAGGTACTGCGTCGCTCGGCAGTGGTCGTAAGAGTCGTGCGGGGCTAACAAAGTAATTAGCATACTTTTCAGAGACTATCTCCACATCTATCAGCGTATCGACACCAGACCATAGTCGTTGTCGGCCTCAGCTTCAACAGACATTCCACAAGACTAATTAGTTTTGGACCTAGCCGAACACAACAACTCTAACTGCCGGTTATAAGTCTACGTCAATCGGCCGATCGACACTATCGACAGCGGCTATTGTCCTAAATGCCTTTCACACTTCACCACAATAACTCCGTTAAAAGGCAGCACGGACACGGAGGTATACTCGTTTATGTAGTCACTATTGATCCTCGCCAACCTTAATTATCAGTCAAAGTCAAAGCGCACGAAACACTCTCCCGAACAGTGCCCTATGCTATCCCCAGGTCCAGGCAGTGGGAAATTGAGCATTTCCAGCATGTCCATGACCGACCATAGGTTATCCGCATTCGACCATAAAGAGTAAGAAGGTGTTCTCTAAAAATCGAAACAAAAAAGTAGAAAGTATTGGCAATTATGATCCCTTTCCCAGGCGCTGCTGGGTCTGTAAGACTCCTGGCGCCATCAATAATTCTCTGCCCGCTGGATATATGTAATAACAGCCAATAGAGAGGGCTCCTATTAACCTGTCAGTTAGCCCGATCGGTTGGATATTTCGAAAGGTTCTGCTGTGCACCTTTATTCGATCTTTTAACGTCTTGTAGGTTCGAGTCTTTGTTCTGAGCAATGGGAATAGTTTAAGTGGACGGTCGACGGTTCGTTTTGGACTTCGAAGCAAAAAGTAAAAGGAAAACTAGAGCACGCAGAGCGCACCCTTTTAGGTTCGGTGTCCGCCTTATCTCTTAGCTAAGTTTTTCTTTCTGGTTTCTATTGTTGTTCGTTTATATCTATGGAGGTGCCTCTCTCTATTCATTCATTCCTTCATTATCTGTCACAGCTTGATAGCGTAATCAGGGTTTTTTTCTCCACTTTATCAGAGCCTAATGTGATTTTCTTGTCATCACTTTTGGACAGCAGCCGAGGAGAAACATGGAAGAGGAAAAGATCGTCTATACTCGTATATAGTGACTTCACATGGAAGTGCATCTAGATGCGATTAAGTGTGTTGTGCTGCTAAGCAGGTAGGCTTTTTCTTTGGTGATTGAGATTAGTGTGCTCACCCGGGTGGTGATCTACTTTTAATTAGGGATCAAGGTGTGTGTCTACATTAAAATACAAAAAGAAAACTCGATCTTGGTTTTAAAATATTGTTGTTGTTTTTGTTTTGTGGTTTTCTTGAATTCCGTTCTGCTCTTAAATGAAGTCAATGTTCGTTTATAGTTTGTTAACATTCTTGTTCGGAGTTAGGAAACGGATGCTTTTAGAAGTTGGAATTATTCTGTGAGTCACTTTTGATGATCCCATACACCATGTGATTTATATACATTTTGTGGAATGTGTGTGTTTGGGTAAGCCTGTATACCTTTACCTATGGTGTTTTTTATCTGAATGATTTGTTTGTTGATATAACTTATTTGTTTTGTTACCTCTGTTATTATTTATTTTGTATAATATTTAATTTTACACAGATCTCTATTTATTATTTTTATTATTCAATTACTTAACGGTAGTCTGAATCGGAATTAAGATATCATGAATATGTTCAGGTAGTCAAATCTTATACTTTTTGAAACGTGCGCAACTCTCCCATCGTTTACACTTTGTAAAGAAAAACCTTATTTTTTTCTGTGATGTGGTTGAATGAACATTCAAGATACAACATTATTATATTTAATAAAATCCAAAATACAAACTGAAATAATGAATTTGAAAAGATGACATTTACCAGTTGTCTCCACACAAAACAGTGAAACGCTCACGAAAATGCAACAGGCAAAAAGAAATAATCATGGAGGCTTTCACCAAGTGCAAAAATAAAAACAAACGCAAGAAAAATAATCAAAGAAAGTCGTGATGTAATAAAAGAAGCAATAAAAAGAATCACGAAAAAACTCTATTGGTCATTTTCCGCACAGTTTTTTCGCTCTGGGAAAATTATGTTCCTAAAAAGCAGTGGAGACTTTTGTTAAACTAAATTGCTTTAATTATGCATTTTGCTCTTAGAACAAACTGGAAACTGAACTGCATAATGAAATTTTCAGTTAATGAATTTGTAGTGTCATTTTTGTAACAGCTGATAGACTCAACGAAAACATATACGAAACATTTCGTTTTGCACCATGCTGTTCGAAAGTTGATAATTGCAGCAGATTTTTGGGCGAAGAATACACTTTCACACTTTTTCGCGCAGTGGTAATTGTTTTTTTTTTTTTTTTGTTGTTTATAATATTGCGCGAACTAAAGGGATTAAGACTACCCTTAAAATGTTTGAGCACAGTTCAAGCGTCTTAGGAAAGTTGGAGCTGATTTAACGATGCACATCAATTTTGACTGTCTGAATATTAAAATGGGAGGGAAATATTGAGTCGGGTAAAACATTCCACATTCGTGTAGTGTGGCTAAATAAAGAACCTCTGAATTAAACAGTACATCCTAAGTTGTGTTCAAGGGTAAGCGGAAGGAGATAAACTATATGCAACTTCACCATAAGGTAACTCAGTAATCGTCTATGCTATGGAGTCAGGAGACTGGAATAATGGACGATTCGAAATCATAACAGAATAACATTCAGATAACCTCCTAATACAACTACTATTAATAGATGTAAATAGCAATCAGAGGAAAAGAGAAGAATCCGCTAAGGAGGGAAAATTCAGGTGGAAAAATGCTTTTGTCGAAAGGTACCTAATCAAATTCTTTGAACAATGCTCTTCTTCTTCAATCTACATAAGCGTCACAATATTATCTAAATCTATCGGAGGTGGAAAATATTATTCAAAATTCTATAGCAGTATTATTTTAGGCAAACGACAACACCATGTATAATACCATGAAAAATGGTTTGATAAAGATTGTATGCTAAGTCGTGGGAATTCTTTTGCGTGGCTAAGATTACCAAGAAGTTTTTTAGATAATGTCTTTTTCAAAGAGCAATTTATTGAAGTAAGTAAACAATACAGAGAGATACTTAGTTTTAAATGCCAAACTTACTAAAGAAAACTTGCTTAAAACCTTGCAGACTGCAGAAACGCAGCTGAGTGTTCGAAAATTATAATCAAATTAGTAAAAAAAAAACAACCAATCAAGTCACTTCACCTAATGAAATCGAAAATCTCGCAAAACTTTTCAAAATGTAAACAAAAGACAATTTCTGCTTATCATTCCAACTTGCAAAACCTTTTCATGAGAACAAGGAGTTGAATGCACCTTTTTCCTGTGCAGATGTTCAACTTGTATTGAAAGAACTCCGGGTTCAGACGACATACCACAAGAGTTTTATAAAACACATACCGCTATTTTTATAGAAACCCCGCAACAAATAGTTTAAACCATGCATATGAATCAGCTAATCCACCATGCTATTTCAAAGAAGCCATTATCTTTCCAATTTGCAAAAAAGCTGATAAAGAAGTTTCTGCAAACTACATAGTCCAGTCAAATTAAATTAATTAATTCGAAATATCTACAAAAAATACTGCGTCGAATTTTTTTTGTTTCTTAAAGCGTACCTATTGGAGAGTGTAAATCCAAAAAGCTCAAACAAAAAACGCCCATGCGTTGTCCGCCATTTTGAAAAAGGCTTTGGAAAGCTTGAACTCGATTTTCTCGGCTCCTATCATATATAGAGCTGTATTTTTTTTTTAGGTTTGTACGTTAAAATATCTTCTTCGACTTTTGTTGAGAAAAAAATTTGAAACCTCTTTCCAAAAAAAAGTTATCGACGAAAAACTGTCGAGATTTTGAAGTAAAAAATGGTTTTTAACGTTTATCTCGTCTCATGTTCATCTAATCGAAAAAATACTGTAGGAAATATAACCTGTCAAAATGGCCAATAGCCTGCGAAAATTAAAAAAAAAATTACTCACGTTTGAAAATTTTCAAATTTGATTATGTTCATTATGAAATTTAAAAAAACAGTTCAAACTCTTTTCCACACCACCACCAAAGTAGAGTCACGGCGCGTTTTTTTTAATGTGGTGTCCTCAGGAGGTATAATCCACGATTAAATCGTTTTCGTTTCTATATCAGCCTATCGATAGCTCAATGTGGCATAGTTTTTTCATGTCGTTCTTATCTCCTCTTTTTTTGGGGCTAGGCGTGCGGACATCAATGATCATATTAACTTTGTTTGTGCTGGGATCGTCAATGGTAGTTTCTTCAATGTTTTCAGGTGAGGAAAAGTCTTCACATGCGTCTTCATCTTCGAGTAATTTTTGCAAGGTAGGAACATTCTCGCATGTTTTTCCACTGCAGTAGAAACATAATAAGGAACAATTCAGACCAGTTTTCCGATAGCCACAAGCTTGGTCACACTGGCCCTTGCATTTGCAGGGTATAGTTTGCAAGCAATATGCTTTGTGGAGCTGGATCCTGAGTGGTTGTAACTGGCTCTAATCCTCTCGGAGTTCTGTTCCAACCCCATTTTAGTGGGTCATGGTGAACATCAATCCAATTCTGTACTTGTTGTTAGGTACGGAATGTGTGTTGCCGAGCAGCTGTTGCACTAGGAGGTAATGAAGATAGATTAAACTTTGTTTTTTTGACGTTTTAACAAAGTCGCTATATCGCAAAGAATCCAGTGACCCATTTTCCTTCCCACTGAACAACGCAATAAAAACTTTTTCTCCGGCGGTTTCCAAAACGTTGCTATCAACATCGTTGGATCTGGATTATACCTCCTGGAGACCCCATATTGAAAAAAATGCGCCGTAACTTTACCTCAGTGGTGTTGCGGGAAAGAGTTTGAACTGTTTCTTTAAATTTCATAATGAACATAATCAAATTTGAAAATTTTCAAACGTGAGTAAATTTTTTTTTTTTAATTTTCGCAGGCTATTGGCCATTTTGACAGGTTATATTTCCCACAGTTTTTGTCGCACATTAAATTTAAATATACCAAAATGTAGGAAATAAAGTGATCTATAAAAAACAACTTAAGTATTTTTTTGATCAGATGAACATGAGGCGAGATAAACGTTAAAAACCATTTTTTACTTCAAAATCGCGACAGTTTTTCGTCGATAACTTTTTTTTGGAAAGAGGTTTCAAATTTTTTTCTCAACAAAGTCAAAGAAGATATTTTAACGTACAAACCTAAAAAAAAATACAGCTCTATATATGATAGGAGCCGAGAAAATCGAGTTCAAGCTTTCCAAAGCCTTTTTCAAAATGGCGGACAACGCATGGGCGTTTTTTGTTCGAACTTTTTGGATTTACACTCTCCAATAGGTACTCTTTAAGAAACAAACAAAAAATTCGACGCAGTATTTTTTGTAGATATAAAATACTAATTTGATTGGACTAACAGAGGAATATCGTTGTTTAATTCATCTAAGAATTTTTTTTACAAAACTTCTTTGCAAACACCTTTATGATTGGGTTCAGTACAACAGTTGATTGAGCGAATCACACAAGCGGGGTTTTGAAAGAATTATTCGACTATCGACCAAGTTTATTCGCTTACCAATATATCTGAAATCTTTTTATGCAAGTTGGAGCTCGTGTTTCAGTGGATCTTTTAATCAAAGTACTTATGTTCGCTGATCATATTGTGGCGCTACCCAGAAAGTAGGCTCCAGATGAACATAGACAAGCCCAAAATCATGATTTTCCGTAAAAGTGGGGGCGGAAACAGCCGCAGTGAAACTCTGAAATTTGGAGCGCAAAATATTAAAGTTGTAAATGAATAGAACTATTCCAGCGGCGTGCGGGTATCCAGAAACCTTTATTGGAAAAACCATATGGCTGATAAGTTGGCCAAATTCAAACGCGCTTTAAAAATATTTTGACTAAGAATTCATATATCGTGTTTTTGAAACCACAGAGAAAGCGATTATGTGCTATGTAGCTCAATTTTGATGAATATAAGAAACTTCTAGGTTATTTCTTACTAAGAAGCTTGAGACAAGTCTTCCTGGTATCTAAATCGTCATTTCTCCGAGTGCTGTTAACATTAACCAAAAAAGTCCTTAGTCCGATTATATTATATCCAAAGGTTTTTCCATTCAGCGTTTTTTGTCTTTAAATTTAAATAAAATAAACTGTGAGTGAGGTATGATCAAAACTTGTTAAATTCTTAGAAGGCACATTTATGAAAAATATTAGGTATTATACAAATGTCCGCCACGGCTTTTCTGCATGTTGCGCATCTGAAACATTCAATTTTCTATGACTCTGGAGGAAAAACCGGGCTGAATTTGAGCAATGGTATTGATTATAGAGGCTTTCTAGGCAGTGGTGGTTTGTGTGGTTTATTGGCATAGACCTTTGACTTAAGAACACCCCAAAAGAAGAAGTATAACAGGGTCAAATCGCACGATCTCGATGCCCAATTCGCATTGCATCCGTGTTTTTTTTTTGTTTAATGAGTAAAAGATGAGTTGGAGCCGCAACTTAAAAAATAACAGGGAACTGAGCTCATTTCGCTCGGCGATGATGGCGTTTTCAAAGTTTTCTTCATTGGACGAGGGGAAACCACTGTTCTTTGATCGACATTGTGTGATGTCTTTTTGAATTTGAATTGGTGAAGCATTTGCTGGAGGGAATACCAGTATAAGACATTTTGTCCGAGGATAGCTCATAATAAATAGTTAATCGTCTAACACGGCAGTGTCCTCGGGATCTATGTCTCTTTGCACAAATGCGTCTACATACATAGTCCTGCCATAAGTTCTGTCCCTAACAAAAACATGATTTATTTAAAAAATAAAAAAACAATCAAAATTCTCTTTACGTCATTTATTAAGTATTAAATTTACAATATAAATATATAAGGAATTATTCAAAATGCCCCCCCCCCTTAGCCTTCAAACACTATCTTAAACGATCCAGCCACTCGTCTACGCCGCACGCACGACTTCCAGTGGAAACGAAGCTACTGTCTTCAACAAATCAGCTTTGAGAGACTCAATATTTCGGTGAGGCTTACAGCGAGCCTTCTCCTCCTTATATCAAAGCCAAACAGTTTCCCATTTTAAGATCGAACTTCAGGAGGTAAAAAGCGTTTTGTTTCCACATATTTGAAATCCAGAAGAGTGTTTACGTCGAATTTTTTGACATCGGAATATTATTTTAAATTTTAGAAATGCATACGAGCTTATAATATTTTTTTTTTTAACTACACAATTTAGTGATCCACTTTGCAGTTCAATGAAATTACATTCAAGTTTTTATTTAAGTTTGAAAATTCTTGAAATTAAGTACTTTTTTCCAGTCTCAAAAATGAGTTACATCCATTTCCATTTCTCCAATGTTTGTAGAAAAAATAAAACAAAGCTTCAAAGCATCAGCTGAAGGTACATATTGTATTACACATTATGCAATTAATTTTTTCGGGCGTTTTGTTACTATCGACATTACTTTTCGAAGCAAAAAAAAAAAGGAAAACAAATCTTGGAAGAAAAATACTTAACCAAATTAACATTAAAAATTGGAGATCTTGAAGTAAAAATAAAAAACATTTAACAATCAAGATTGACAGCAAACAAGGAAAATTTACAAGTAGGTACCTAATTATCAGAGCAATGACAAGTTCTGTTTGTCAACACCACCTTTACCTTTCCGAACTCTCAAATCTCCCACCCTAGAGCTACTGATCTATCTGAAGCATAATAATGTATGTATATCAAACTCCAAATGCCATATTCCATCACAAGTTTACTGGACTTTGTATAGTCTGCGAGAGAGTGGTGCATTTAATATTATTCAATTAAAACCCTACGGTTTAGGAAAATGAGCAGCAGCGTTAAAATCGAACTAATTAAAAAGAAAATGTGTCTATTTAAATGTAAATATACCTATGATCATAATTGCCACTCGGCGCGGCGACACACCTACATCCGATGGTCCAAATTTTCGATGACGCTGAGGCATAATTGAGGTTCTATGCGGTTAATGTGCCAAATTATCTTATCCCTTAGCTCTAAAATTGTTGCTGGCTTATCGACGTACACCTTTTCTTTCAAATAACCCCAAAGAAAGAAGTCCAACGGTGTCAAATCACATGATTTTGGCGGCCAATTGACATCGCCACTACGCGTGAGATAACACGGCCATTGAATTTGTCGCGCAAAAGAGCCATTGTTTTGTTAGCCGTGTGGCAAGTGGCACCGTCCTATTGAAACCACATATCGTCCACATCCATATCTTCCAATTCGGGTCATAAAAAGTTCGTTATCATCTCACGATAGCGAACACCATTCACAGTAACTGCCTGACCGGCCTCATTTTGGAAAAAATGCGGCGCGATGATGCCGCCAGCCCATAAACCGCACCAAACAGTCACTCGTTGTGGGTGCATTTGTTTTTCGATAATCGCTCTAGGATTATCATTCGCCCAAATGCGGCAATTCTGCTTATTGACGAATCCACTGAGGTGAAAATGTGCCTCATCACTGAAGATGATTTTCTTCGAAAATTGATCAACCACTGTTGCCATTCTGACCATTGACGACGCTTGAAATGGTCAAGAGGCTTTGGTTCTTGAGTCAATTGCAGCTTGTAAGCGTGCAAATGAAAGTCTTTATGCATAATGTTCATCAACGACGAGCGTGAGAGGTGCAATTGTTGGGCACGCCGACGAGTTGAGGTAGACGGCTCTTTAGCCACACTATCGCGAACAACAGCAATATTTTCTGCAGTACGAGCTGTACGAGCATGCACTGGTGTTTTCACATCTCCTACAGACCCGGTTTGCTCAAATTCTTGCAAGATTTTTCCGATAGTACGCACATTTTGACGATTAAATTGACCGAAAAAATCACGAAGTGCACGATATGCATTTTAATTTAAACGCCCATTTTCATAAAAAGCCCGAATAACTTTAACGCATTGCTCGATTTTGTATCTTTCCATGGTTCAAATTGAGTTAGTCTGAAATCGAGAAATGTCAAATAAAATGCAGAAAAAAACTTGACGTTTAGGTGTGGTTCCAATTCAACATCGGCCCTTAAAATTTAACCACCCTTCATTACTGTTAAGGTAAACACAAAGTGTTCAGTTACTTAGCTTTGCAAGGGACAATTTGTAATTAATTCCAGCTTATACCAAAATACACCAAAACTTTCTAAGAACGATTCCATCTTTTGCAACTCTACCTCCGGTTATATAAGGTATCTTGGTTTCTTAATTATACTATTGCCACACTGTCTCACATGGTGTAAGAGTAAGATACCCAACAGCGTGAGGCCCAGTACATAAATCCAGGTGATGTGATAAAGACATTCCCTATAAACATCCAACCTGCGAAAATTTACTTGAGAAAAAAAAAAACTAAATCTAGGTATACGTTTCTCGTATCGCGTGAAAAGTGAGAAATTGAATAAAAATAATATCAATCTCATGCCGAGTGTTTTATCTATAAATCTGTCCAAAAATAGATGTTTCTTCGATTTGACAGAAATTTTGATTTATTATAACTTGTTTTGCTGCCCACAGTTGGTTGCTGTGAGCTCTTATAATCCGCCAAGATATATCCCTATCTATAACGCGCAAAGCAAATTTAAATCCAAATCCACAATAATAATTACAATCATAATAATGCAATTACACATGCAAAATTAAAGACACACACTTTCTGTCCGTCTAGGGACAAATTTATGGCTAAGATTTGCATTAATTGTGCTCTCTTGATTAAGTTCTAAGACATGTTGCGACTATCTATACATCTTTGGCATTGCATTGATTGAAGAACAAGAACAACACAATACCAGTTGAAGAAAAAGAAAAAGAAAGGAATTGGATGTTTTTCAATCGTTGAAGCTTATTATGAATGAGACAATAAGGAGATATAGGAGCCGCCTTCTTGTATCTCTGCCGAAGCAACTAATTCCATTTTCCAAAGCTACGACTACGATACGACAATGAGAATCCCCGACAATTGCAACAGAGCACAGATTGAATGTCGCCCGATGAATGGGTGCACTGCACACTGCACACAGGTTTCACGTTTCGTTCGTTTGAGACCTTATTTCCTGGGAGCGCCCTACTTGTCGAACACGCTCCTCTATTCATAGAGTCCACTCACTATGCCATCATCATGCCAGCATCAGCATCACATCATCACACTGCAATGTCTACACGCACTCACCGTTCAAAATCGTTCAACCCGAAATATCAGCAAAGTGGGATGTTTGGAAATCAGATACTCTTGTGATGCCTGCTGGAGCTGCCATAATGCCAGAGGGAAATGAGGGAAGTACCGGATAAACAAACACAACAGACAAATAGACAACCGAACCGAACCGTACCGAATCGACAACAACAACCTGGTGAATGGTTCTTTATAACTGTGTTTGCATAACATCTAAACAAAACCAACAAGTCCGAGGACGATCGTCACATTGTCAATAAAACAGTGTAACACATTTTTAGAGAGAGGAACTCCGCAGTCCTCGGGTCTGAACTGCAAAAAAGATTAAGGAAAAAGGTGAACACAGCCAAAGGGAAAGCCAGTTCCAGGTTCCATCAGGTGATCTTATCTCTCGCTATTCTCGGGTTGATGATTGCAATCGCAGCGCAGCGCAGGAGAGATTATTGAATGGTTCCGATTGTTTGGCGGGACAATAGATATGGGATTACCTACTTGCCTTTCCTATTTGGGCGGATTCTGTTACAATACGATGACAAGCTGCCTGACAGTTAATTAATCATTCGAGTGCATTCGACTGAGAGCGAATTAGCCTTATAAAGGTATAGTTTTGATTGGTAGGTAATTGGCTGAGAAACGGATGCCTCATTAAGTGGCTCTTACCAAATTTGATTAGATATTTAATTCAAAGGAAGGGCGTTGTTTTATAATTAGGAAATGGATAACGATGAATGCGTTTTATTTTTTTTTTTAATCAACTTAGAGGGTGGAAGACTGAATTTAATGGGTTAAGCTTTAATTAGCATGCAGGGTCGACATATTTATGGAATAATTTATCATAACCACAAGAATTTCGGTAAGCCTGGGTTCGAAATATTTTAAGAACTCAGGACGTATGCTCTTATACATAAGCTAAGCATAAATCAGATATTCTGCCTGCCGGTCTCCAAAACCTTAATGAAGTGTCAGTGCCAATTATAAAAATAGAAAACATAAATTTATGTAAAAAATAATCTTCACACGACATCTAATGTCGAATATCAATATGCACATAATTTAATTTAATGCTTTAAGATCGCCCACCGAGAATAATAAAAATAGCTGCTCTGATTTTATGATTCTCTACAAAGTAGTCAAGCAGATATGTAGATAAGTATGAGGTATCGCCAGAAGTATATATTGAGGTCTAAACGTTTTAGAATTTGGCAATAGTTTAAGCTATTTACTAAGTTGATGAATAAATTTTGTTAAAATTCAGCTACGTCAGTGAGTCACTTTTGAGTCATATAATTTTTTTTTTGAATATAAATTAAATTGTTTAAAAGAATTCTGTATATTTAAGAGCATTCCAAATGAAAGACGCATCATATTTCGAAAGGTGCGAGGGCAGTTAGTAACAATGACCTTTCATACACTGGTTACTAATTTATTTATTTGACAATAAACAATAAACATTCAGGTCGAACAAGCCTCCAATACCCAAGAATTTTTTGACTTTACGATAAAAATAACATAAGAACAAAATAAGCTTAAGAAATACATAAGCGCACATAAGCCTAATTTTGTCAGAGGGAGAATGGGATATACTACTTATTTGGGAAGTCCGGGGCAGGTTCGTGCGCCCGTAAAGTAAAGTTTTATGGCCGTAGCCCAATGGCTTAATACGTTGGACTGTTACGTGAACAAAAGTCTGGCAATCGATTTCCATTATCTGCCACCTAAAAACAAATATTATATTTTCTAGGATATGTACTTTGCCCTCCGAGGGAGTGACAAAGTGCAGTGAAAAAATAGATTTCTTGTTGGCAGAGAGTTGTAGACGTAGTTAAGAATTCTAAGACAGGTTGGGGTCAAAATTTCGAAAATTTTGTATTCCGAAATCCTGGAAAGACAAAATTCTGTATTTCAAAATTCTAAAAATCCATAATTCTGTATTCTAAAACTATGGATTTTATACTTGAACTACGGCCTCAACCAAGAAGCCCCTTTCTCCAGCCAGATCGGTTCCTATAGCTAGCTGCCTTCAGTTATGCACTCCAAGTTGGTTGAGGTCGTTCTACAATTGTGTGCCCCACCTTTGTTGGGGTATTTCTCTGCTGCGCTGACTATCAGGTATTGATTTGAAGACTCGTGTATAACCCGTATACTCGTAGCTCGTTCTTGACTATTCTCCCCAATACTCCATCGATACATATACATAGTGAACCGAAATTCACTCTTCCGTTCAAAGCACCCAAGCAGATTCTCATCTGCTTTTGACATCCGGCAGGACCGGGATGATTAGGGTCTCATATAAATGTTCCTTGGTTCTTTGAACGAGGGCTTTACTACTCAAATGCTTTCTTAGCCCGAAGAAACAGCGCTTGGCGAGAGTGAATCATTTTGTGTGGTAATAGTGGAGCCGAAGCAGACAAACTTCTTGATGACTGGGGATTTGTAGTAGCTCGCTTCGTTTTTCCAATGACGTCAATATCATCTGCATAAGCAATTAGTTAAAGTGAATTTTGAAAAATTGTTTTTGACTTGAGAGTTGCGTACAATTTATTCAAGAACGATGCTAAAAAGGTTGCGTGATAATGCATCGCCTTGCCTCGAACATTTTTCGACATCAAAAGGTTCGGTGGTTTGAAAATCCTGGGTTTGATCAACGGCTGATTTGCCTAAAATCACACTAGATAGATAGATAGATAGATAAAGTCTTTATTTTTCAATCATTCAAAAGTACAATAGTTTAGATTCAAAAAGATTTACAAGGCATGGCTTGATAAGCCGTCTGCCGGAAGAACTCAAATAAAAAAAAAATAGAAAAGTAGTACTACAATAATGAGAGAAAATAATTTAAACAAATAATTTAAAATATACATATGTGTATACAAGAAATATAAAATTTATAATGAACATTATGTATTTAATATTGCAACTTTTAGTTTAGTCAAAACAAAATAGAAAATACTTCAACTGTCTTATTATTCTTTATTAAAAGCAAAAAAGATATTTATGTATGTATACATGAAAGTTTAAGTTTAAATTAAAAAAAAAATTAGAAAGATTTATTATTCAAAATTCAATATCATAACAATGTGACTTTTAGTTTAGTCAAAACAAAAAAAAATTGAAGAAAAGTACAAGCTTTTAGTTTAGCTAAAACAAAAAAATAGTCGAGATACATCTCTTAAGGCTGTTATAAATAAATATAAAAAGAAGAAAGAAGGACTGCATGTATAAAATATTTATTTTAGGTAAAGGCTTTTAGTTTAGCTAAAACAAAAAAAAAACAAAAAAGAGCAATTATAATTATATCTCAAAACATATTCATATATTCATTTCGAAAGTTTCTTGCGTGTGAAACATAGCGTATAAGAGGCTTCCAACCAAGGTCTTCATTTAAAACCCTGACACATTCCGCTAGTGAAAGAAAACTAGAACTAAAATAAAGTCTTCGGATTTCCTGCAGAACTGGACAAAGTGCTAGGAAATGAAAAACATCTTCGTTCTGATTTAGGTTTGCAGAGGGAGCACACAGGGTTTAAATCTGTTCTATGAGGCCTAAAATTCAGATCAAGCATTTCGGTTCTAGTCTTGAAAATTAAACTCATTTCGAGTACCGTAAATTTTTTTCTAAAATAATTGTTTTCTCCCAGTTTGAGATTAAGCTGCCTGTATGTACTCCTCGATGCTGATTCTGTTCCTCGCAAAACACACAACGGAAACATTGTATCATCTATTACAGATATGCATTCATATAATGAATTTTTTAAATCTTCTAGATTATCCACAGTCAGTGATATTGTAAAATTATGTGTTATAGCAAGGTCATACCAGTTTTTGATTGGACTGTAACCGCATCTAAAACAAATCATGAGAATCCGTTTCTGCAGGTTTCGATCTGATCGCTTTAATACCTTAACAATATAATCCGCATTTGCCTTTAGATTTATCAGAAATATTTGGGGTAAGCCTGACTCCAGGTGAATCGCGTAATTAGGGGTGTTGGAAGGTAACCTAAAAATTCGCTTGAAGAAATACCTTTGCAGGTTTTCTATTTCTTCTAACTGTTCGTACCCGTACACTTCATTCCCATAGCAGAGACAACTATTCACTGTAGCGTTATAGACTTGGAATTTCGAAGCTGGATCCACGAAATTGTTGGCAAAGAACTGAGACCATATGGTATTTATTGCAATTTTCGCAGCATTTGTTTTTGCTTTAATATGTGCGTGAATATTCAAGTTGTATGTCATTATATATCCAAGATACTTAAATTCATCTACCACTTCAATAATCTCGCCATCAAGGGTCCAGTTCCGTGCATACCAAAATAGATCTGAGAGAAACTAAGAGAAACCAATCAGCTCGTTGACAAACGGTCTTAAGCGATCACTAGTATGACAGGATTTTGTTGGCGAGTGTGAGGAGACTTATGTATACCACTATAGTTGGCACAGATCAGAGCATCTCCTTTCTTGCGGATGGTGCATACGTTACCGATGTTCCATACATCGGGTATACTTTCATCCGACCAGATTTTGGAGAAAAGTTGGTGTATATTCCCTACCAAGTCATATTCCCCTGCTTTGAATAGTTCGGCTGGCAAGCCATCCGATTATTCTGGTCTCAGCGGTTCTAGTTCTAGTTTGCAGTATTCTTGGCTTAAAATTGTTCATCGATCCAATGGTTTCGTTCTGGTCGTCTATTAGAACCCAGCACATCAGTAGTGGCACTTCTGGCGGGCACTGGTGGCGGGCTTGCTGAAAGGTTAAGGAAGACTTGGTCAACAAAAATCAATCGAGTTGAGAGTTGTATGTAAGTCACTAGGTTTAGGCTCTCTATGAGCCGTCATAGCTTCTCTCTTAACACTAAATACGCTCACACATGTTCCCACAGCATCAGAGGTATTGCGGATACATGTGCCACCAAATATGCTGACAAATTTTCCCAAAATAGGTTAGTCCGGAATCCGGATGCAAGTCGTCAAATTCTTGGAAACCAAAAGAAGTGAGCAGCCGAGTGATTGCAACGTTTGCACTTGTTAAAGTTTAACCCATAGGTTACAATAGTGTAAATAGATTTAAGCTTTTTGAGTTTCAATAAAGTGCTTGCGGTTGCACAATAAAACAACTAACTTATATGCACCGTTTTGGTACAAGATTTAACGTTCTTATGGATCGTAGTATATAAATCATATTATAAAGGTACATCAGCTGATATGTTTGCATTACAATATAAAGCAACAGTCTTATGCTCTAAACTTAAAGAGATTTTCGAGTGTTGCCCCATTAAAAAGTTCAGCGAAATAAGAACTATGATCATATTTTTTGCGTGCATAACTATAACGTGCACTAAAATTTTAAACAACATATATTTACTTTTTATGAATAGAATTATGTACTAAATAATTCGCAACCAAAGAACATTATTAGTAAAACAAGTGTTTTTGCAAAAGAGTGATTGTCTTAAGTGGTATAATTTCTTGAATTTCCGATAGTAAACGTAAGCTTCAATAAACTCTTGCTACTATCGTTCTTATGTGATCATTTCAAGAGAGTGTCGTGCTGAACACTATGTCTAGATTTTTTGATTTATCAAACTCAATTGGTGAGTCTTTAGGTTATAACTTGGAAAAATACGATGTATCAATACTCATTCCTGAGATAAATAAAAATTAAAGGGATTCAAACATAAGCTATTAGATGGAGGCCAGCATAAAATTATGTTACGGTCTTTCTTTACTTCATGATCTCGATTTTCCATTAGTCCTAAAACAAATCTTTTCCACATACATGTCAACAGGAGAGATCATTTATGAACAATTGTAACGAAAATTGGACCTAATATTGAGCTCTGCGGTATATCGCTGTTTAGTGGAAGGAACTCCTAAACAAAGTTGAAACCAAATTCAGGAAACACCGTGAAAAATTAAATTGATTGCTAAGTTTCCTACATAAAACATGATGGTTGACAGAACAAGAAAAGTAAAATTGTTATTGTCTAGAGCTTGTCTTAAGTCTTAAACAACATCAATCAGAGCGGTAATGCAGCTGGACGAAACCCAGATTGGTTTTCTCAAAGTAGATTATTACGCTTCAGATGTTCTTGTATCTGGAAATTTAAAATGTTCTCAACCACCTTGAAAAATAATGGTATGATAGCAATCATAGGAAAATGCAAAATTTTCGTACGTTTTCGCTTTTGCTGTCGTTGTCGTCTGACTTAGTTAAGTATTTTGAAGCTATTTTTTTTTTAAATTGGAAAGGAAACTTGTGCGATTTTTTATTGAGTTTTCAGTGTCATCAATATCATTATCTGTAACGGCGCGCGAGTATGGTTTTTAGAGGTGAAACGTCGGAAATAAGAGTGACTATATTCCTATTTCTTGTGTTTTGTGATACCTCAAATTGTGTAACTCTGTTGTTCATTTCCGTGATGTTTTTCTGAGATGCCGCGAATTTATTTTTTTATTTTAACAACATCATGTTGTGATGTCATACCTAGGCGAAACGCTTTTGAACTAAAGGTGGCAAAAACTTTCAATTGATCTAAACAATAGAGTCCGCAAATGCAAAAACTATAAAAATATTTTACATTTTTATATTTTTGTTTTTCTTCTTCTATTTTCCGTTTCAGCTAAACTAAAAGCCTATTTTCGCAGTTGATATAAGCCAACCCCCTTTTTTTAGCGAAACTAAATGCTTATTTATTGAAGGTATTGCAGCTTGTCTTTAACTTCAGTTTCCATAATTATACTTAAACTTTTTATCTTTTATCTTACCTCGATTAATTTCAAAATTAAAAAATGATGAAACTATGTTTTCTTTTTATTTAACTTATAATTAAAATAAACATTAAAAACAAAATTTTAATTAAGTTTTTATATAATTTTGTTAATTAACTTTTTATTTGTTTTACGGCTTAATTAATTTAATTGCTTAATGTATATTTTATTAAATTTTGTTAACTAAGAAAGCTCCAGACGGCTCATAGCCATGCTTTAAATTTTTTATTAAAATTGTGTATAGCATTATTTTCTAAGACATCAAAAAGGTTAAAAAATAATAAATATGTACGATGACAATAAAATGAATTCTAACCAATTATAAATTATAATTACCGACACCAACAGTAGAGGTGAGTCTCTTTTTGAATTTATTATAGAACATAATTTACTGGTAGCAAATAGGGGCAATGAGTCCACTTTTGTTATAAAAAACAGGGAAGAAGTGATTGATATAACTGTTACTAATAATTCAGATACAGTTTCAATCGACCAATGGAATGTTCTCAAAGAAGAATCATTCTCAGACCACAGACTTATAGGCTTCTTGATAAATGATACAGTGGAAACTCCGAAACCTTATAAGAATTTCAGAAACACCAACTGGGATCTCTTTAATAGGGAATTAGAGAAAAAACTCAAAAATTTCAATAACACTGCGATTCAAGAACCCAAGCATATTGATCAAGCATCAGAAGAACTCAGGGTGATTCTTAGTAACGCCTTCGAGAACAGTTGTCCACTGGATCATATAGGGAAAGGAAAAAAGAAACCACCCTGGTGGACGGTAGAACTCGGTAACTTGAGAAAAGAAACAAGAAGACTTTTCAATGCTGCAAAAAACACTAGAAATGAGGAAGACTGGGAAGTATATAAAACCAGTCAACGAAAATTCAAAGCAGAAACGCAACGAGCGAAACGAAGCTCATGGAGAACTTTTTGCAGTGAAATCGAAGAGACAAACGAATCTGCTAGACTAAGGAAAATTTTTTCCAAAGATTCAATCCGCTCCTGCAAAACATATTCCTTAACAGTCTAAAATGGGGATATGTTCTTTTATCATGGCGCGAAGTCAAAGTGGTTTTCATTCCAAAAGCTGGCAAGCCCAGTCATACAGAAGCAAAAGATTTCAGGCCAATTAGTCTGACATCGTTTATTCTTAAAACGTTTGAAAGACTGATAGACCTACATATTCGTGGCACTCTGGAACTGGTTGATTTATCCCCAGCTCAGCACGCCTACACAAAGGGGAAGCGTGTAGACCCGGCACTTCACAGCGTCGTTAGCACGATTGAGAAGACATTGAGCGACAAAGAATATAACCTTGCTGCGTTTCTCGATATTGAAGGTGCCTTCAATAACGTGAACAATAAAGCGGTAAAGGCAGCTCTAGTAGACAATAAAATCGATAATTCGATAAAACGTTGGGTTATGTGCATGCTAAAGAACAAGCAAATTAACTCGGAACTGGCAGGGATACAGATGAGAGTATCCACATCCAAGGGTACCCCACAGGGGGGGAGTTCTCTCACCACTCCTTTGGGTGCTGGTTATGAACACATGGCTTGGTAGCTACTAAGATATTTCTAATATTTCAGGAATACACATATTGAACTTCGTCAATGCCTCAAAATGGCTTGACTGATTAATAGAATACATAGGTTTTATCAGGAAAGAGTGATAACACTCACGGGTAACACAATGGATCTACATTGATCTAAGCAACATCAATTGTCAGCCCAACAACCTAACCTAACCTAACCAATTATAAAACATTTTATTTCTCTTCACTGAAAACAAAAATGAAATAAATATGAAAATTTTGTTGAACTTTTTTTTCACTATCTCAATTTATCCAAAATTCAAATTGAAGTTTTTGTTGACAGCATGTCGTCAGCTATTTTTAATTTCTTCTTCTTTGGAAGCATCTCATCAGTTTAATTTTTTTGTTTAGCTCATCTCTGAATTTCAACAAGCTTCGATAGGTTATACATATACATATGTATAAGACTTGTGGCTTACGAAAACTTTTAGTTTTATAATTTAGGGGAAAACTGCTGTAGGGTATTCTTCGGTTGGTGTGAAAAGGCAGAGTATAAAGAAACGTTTTTGTTAAAAAACTATACACATTAGTCTCAATTTAAATGCTCTCAATATCACCCTATAGAAAATAAATAAACTTATTCGCAAATAATTTTTAATAGCGTCATCATTGGAACAACAATAATCGTTCGTATCTATTGTTTGTACTACGCTACATTCCAATACCACCCCCATTCGATCGTACTCCGCCCCATTTCCATTTAGCTGTCAATTTTCCATCCATTTACAACTATAACAAATTTATTGGTTATTCTCATTTGATTCAAGTACCCTACCCAACCAGGGCAGAGCGCGAGAGAAGAAACAAAAAAAAAACAGTATCAATATGAATACACAAAATAAAAAAAAAATAATAAAAGCACATAATAAAAATTATTTATTAGACAAGTTGATAAACATTGACATGGCGCATATAATGGCCGTAGGTGGTGAGACATTGAGGTGATAATTTGCGCTCAATTACAGCTGTCAAGCTGTACTCTACGCAGCAGAATGGATTTAGTTTTGAAGTTGGAGCGGTTTTGGAGCACTCAGCTCAACAAAACAAAAATCTAAATAAAAACAAAAATCTAAAGCTTAACCAGTGTTGGAATACATGTGAATTTGGGTGTTGGAAGTTGTTTTGCGTATGCATATTATGCAACTTCCGACCGGCGCGCGTTTAGCGGAGCGTGAAGCTGATGCATTTGCAAATTCTTAACGTACATTGTCTATGTCCAAACACGTCTTTTGTAATAAATTTTTCAAAAGATTTTCTGCCACGGAATATCAGGCTACTCTACCACTAAAAAATCTTCATTTTGAAGAGAGGTATGTGATCTATGCGTTTATGTGTATATCGAACTGCAAATTTAGAATAGGGATTTTCATATAGATATTTTCTCAAAAACGATTCTAACGATCTTGATTAAGTTTCTAAAACTGCCTTTTAGATTTCTGGTTAAAAGTTTACATAGAAAAACTATATTTCCATTTTGTATTTTTTTTAAGATTTTTTTCGAGTACGTTTAAGTTCATGTTAAATAACGAACATATACTTTTGTAACAAAATCTCTTTCTCTTTCAATATTATTTTTTAACTATTACAATTCTTGTTTCGATCATATAGGAATTATTAGTTAACTGTTGGTCTACCAGTACAGGGTCACTGTGTACTTAGAATATACATAAATATACATCGCCTAGATGAATTTATGTACTCATTAAATACTGAAATCTGTACTGACAATATTAATTTGTTAGTGTTAACGTATGCAGTAAATAATTTTTGTCCTGATTATGATTTATCTTTTACGAGTACAGTGTATATGTACTCACTTAATATTTATTTACTGTGTTCATTGGTCTATGTACCCACTACATTTTATTGTAATTATGCCTATGGCTATGTACTTGCTGTATCTGAACATCTCGATGCTTGTAGCACAGCTCGTTTTCCTTTATTTTGAAAGTAAACAAAATTTTAAAATCCAGGGACCAAGGGACTGAGAGATCGCGGAACTACTGTTCTAATTCGTTGCTACTTAATATTGGTTTCAAAAATGATTTAGGTCAGGTTAAAAAAGATTGTTCAAAGGAAATTTGTATAGAGTACATAGTCGGTTGATTAAATACATGTTTTGTTTGAATTCATTACATAAGTTAGAAAAGTTTGAAAAAAATATTTGTGGTATACTCGTAGTACAAAGAAAACTGACAATTACTAGTATACCATATGATAGGTTAAATCATCAATTCTCTAACGACCCGACTTCTGCTACACATGAAACCTGTTAGGTTATCTGGCAAAGTAATCGACAACCAGGACGAGGTAAAATATCAAGGAATTGCACTAAATACATAGATAGCAAACTTCTTTCGAATAAACATGTCGACTTAATAATCGGGAAAGCATTAGACTCAAAGGCAAATCATGGGGCTGCAAACCAAACATCCTTTGGAAGATGTACATCGTGATGATAAAAGATCCATCTCTATAAAAGATCTATTCTCTCAATCCAAAGGACATCAAATGGTATACTGGTTGATCGAGAATGTGTCAAGGTATATGGACAGGAATTTTTAGGTCTAGAACTAAACTTTCTCTATCGATGGGGCCACAAGCATTTCCCAAGTAAAGGTGAATGCCATAGGAAAATGTGCCGAACTTAATCTCCAAAGAAACTATCATAACCAAAGCATTGCCATTATGTCAGATAGCCAAGCAGTACTTAAAGCATTAAACTGTAATGTCATTCTCATTAGTTTCAAACTGCGGGCTAAACGAACTTGACAAGAAAAATAATGTGATACTTTATTAGGTACCAGTACACCAACGAGCCATGGCAAATGATAAAGCAGACTATTTGGCAAAAAAAAGGAGCGAAAACAAACTTAAGTTTCTCATGAAAACTAATTTGGAAGAATATCTATAAACTTATCGATCTCATTCACAATAAATGGTTATCTATGGCTACGATTGTCAAATGCCAACTTACAAGTTTCATTCACCAAAAATGCCAACCAAATAAGATTGATGTGGACCATAAAACGTACCCTGTATAATATGTCATAAGTTCGCCAAAAATTACCTCACCAAACTGCTTAGAGACTGTTCTAAATCTGGTTTAACGATTTAGTTCATATTTTAATTGAAAAATTGAACATCTAGAAATTGTAGAAGATGAAAAAGTTTAAATGTCTCAAAACTTCAGATGTACCTTCCCGTAACCATTTGGATTTATTCCATCACTGAGCATATCCAAAGATTGCATCCAAGTACTTTATAAAACATGACGCTCGTTATGACGAGAACTACGACGGTGTCGACGTGAGACATAAAAGGGCTAGCAAGCTGACTGCACTTGGTTATGAATCAGTTTTGTTTTTTGTCAGTTAAGAAGCAAACAGGCGAAAAGGAACTGCCAATAATTGCCACTTTTGAGAATTGGTGCTGGAAATTAGTATCGACTTCGTTCAACACTCTGTCTCTAATGGTGACAGAAAGCGATAAAAATTATGCACAACTTACCTTTTTCTTGTTAACTAATATTTAAGTGATCGTAAAAATAAACAAAATGGTTGTAAGACTTGGCTGTTTTTGAGAATAATATGTAGATCTTTTATGTGTGTTGACTGACGAAAGTTGTCACTGATTAGGAAAATTCTAGGTAGGTAGAGTTGAGGTTTAGTATGACTAATGGCTATATATATTTGCAACTAATTGACCTCTATTTTATCAATTTAACTATTGTTTGAGATTTAATATTTTATTCATATAAGTAAATAAATAAGAAGAATTCGTGAATTAATATTCTTATAAAGACAATATATAAACATGGAAAAGAATCAAGGGAAAGCTATGGAGGGTGTTGCCTAGAACTCTAAATAAATCATTCAGTTAAAAGAAGAATGTTCACACTTTTGCCCAACATATGAACGCTTAAATAACAATATTAAGGCTCAAGACTTCAACAATGCAGGAAAGCTTATCTTAATGACAAGAATTGGAAAACAATTTACAAATAATACTGTCTTTGTAACATGGAAATCACAATCAATTTGACATTGTTTACCCCGATTTTGCTAAAGCTTTTGACCGTGTTCAATTATTCATCTTGAAGCGTAAGTTATTAAGATTACGCTTTCAGTCTACCTTGTTGAAATGGGAAATGGATAATGAGTTACATACTTAGAAATAGGATCTTATCTTTCAAAAGTAATTTTTAATCATTCAGGTGTACCTCAAGGAAGCCACTTGGGACCACTCTTTTTTCTTCTTTTTATTAATGACTTATACCCAAATGTGTCTTAGATTCTATTGGCTTACTATTTGCCGACGATTTCAAATTGTTTCGGTTTACATATGCATTTTTTAATTTCTAAGACAAATGCTTTGCTAATTTTTCTTTTTTTTGTAATTCTTAGGACTTTAGTGATTCTGATACTCTCAAATCCTTTTTCATCGCGCTCTTTAAGGCCAAGAGAAAAATATTTCTTTTATGTATTTCGACACTCTTCTAATTATGGTGCAAATAATCCAATAGATAATGCCGCAGTACTGTACAATCAATTTGAAGAGTTTATAGATTTCCAATTAGCAGAAATGAATGCAAAGCTAGGATTTTAAATGCGTTGTAAATATTTTAAATTCAAGTTTTTTATGTATTTTAAATTAAATTTATATAATTGAGATATTGTTGTCTACGACAGTCTAGTGTTCTTATTGGATAAATAAATTAATAATACCTTAACACTAGGCTACTAAAAATTTTACGCCATTGATTTTTGGCTCTGAAAATAGTAGGAAAGAAGTATTGCGTTGTCGTCGCAATAAAATATTTTATTTCTACATCCAAAATCCATAAAAATCAAAAGTTTGTAAATTTCATCACTTCATACGATCAAAATGCTTAATTTTTGCTTGCAATACAATGTAGGTACTTTCGGGCAAGTTTTGCATTTGGAAACAAAACTCAAACTCGAAATTTTCCTGAAAATAGACATTACAATGATAAAGAACACGAAAAAAGTGGTTCCGGCAATTCCGTCCGACTATGTGTATGTCTGTATGTCTGGACCTCGACCTACAGCCAATAATTTGCTTCTAGTTTATTGTTAAAGGGTCTGGTCTTCAGTGATTCCCTAGAGGAGAAATCGAAATTTGTTTGGCTCCAAAACACACGGTTATTGCCATACAACCGTTATGTAAAATCTAAATTATCTCAAAAACGATGTTGAGAAAAATAAAATGCACTCCTTGGTCGCGCGACTGGGTCGCACAAATTTGCCCTTATGTTATAAACTTAGAATTTTAAAAATGAATGTTATTAGAGAAAACTGTTCATAATCATAAGATACCTATTTTTCTTTTAGCAGTGACAAAATGCCATGTGATTTCTTAAGAAAATATAATTTTAATTTAATATAATATAATTTAATTTTAATTTTTTTTTAAATACAAAATATTTAAAAAACTTTTAAGAAAATATTTTGGTACGAAAACTTTAAAATTTTAATACTGTACACATAAAAATTGAATTAAAAAAAAAACTGGGTTTTGCGAAAAACAAAATTTTAATTGAAAAAAATATTTTTTTAGAGCCTTCTCTAAAAATGGTTCTATGGTATGTACATTCAGTAATATCTTAATTTAAAAATTTGTTACTTAATTATAGATCGTCAAAAAAAAATAAAATGCATCAAAATTCTAGGCGTACACGGTGTAGGTAAGGTTTTTTAGGTAAAATAAGTTTTTGTTCTCACATCTTGTAGATTGTAATAAAAACTATTAATTGTCATGTTTACGTAAAATGCACGACTGGGTCGCACGATCTTGCTCCTATGTAAGAGACTAGAAATTTTAAAAACGAATGTTATAAGAGAAAACTGTTCATAAGGATAAAATTAATGTTTTAAATTCTTTTAGTAGTAAGAAACAAAAACACAATGCTATGCAAATATAAATTTATGCAAGAACAAAAATTATAGGTCGTTGTAGAGGTTTCTTAAAAAAAAAACAGCTTTTATATACAAAATTACAAAATTTTTAAAAGACTTTAAAAAAAAAAATTGGTATACCAACTTTAAGTTTTTATTTCTGTACGAATGAAAATTAAATGTCCAAAAAAAATATTAAGGCGTTTTTGAAATGTCGAATTTTCCGAAAAAAAATTTTTTTTTTTGTTTTTTTAATTCAAAAAATATTTTTTCTTAAAGTTTTGAAATGCAATAGTTCTTAGACTTTTAAGAAGCATCTCTACCTAAAATTTCATTAAAATCCGATATGTCTATAATGAGCAATTCAAAATTAAAAAAAATGGTTCTATGGAAGGTACAAGCTGTATTATCTTAATTTCAAATTTTTTTTATTAAATTAAAGATAGTTAAAATTAATTGAAACAAACAAATTTTTATCAAAATTCTAGGCACCGTTTTTAAGAAAAATAAGATTTTTGAAAACCATTTGTTAAGATTTGTATGGTGGGTACCTTTATTTTTAGGTAAAATAAAACTTTTTTTCATCGGTTGTACCGCTTTTGAGAAAATCAAAAACAAAAAATGGTTCTTTTTTTCAACCAGTACCTAGCTTTAATTAAATCAAATTTTTTTTCTGTCAAACAGTTTTTGAGAAAAAAAAAATATTTATAAAATTTCGAAAAAAATCGTATGGCAGGTACCGTTATTTTTGGTCTTAAAAAAAAGAAAAAAATATGTGGATGGAAAAAATTAAAAATGTTATCTACCAAGTTTGAAGAAAATCGGCCGAGCCGTTTAGGCTGTAGTCGAACCGACAGACAAACAGAATTGCGAGACCCACTTTTTTAGTCTTCGCTATCATCGTATCGTAATGTCAACTTTGATCAAAATCTCGAGTTCGATTTTTTTTACGAATATAACTTGCCTTATAGTACCTATAAATCGCAAGTAAAAAATCTATAATAAGGTTTTCGAAATTTTAATACACAATACTATTCAATTTTTTAAGGGAGCTTTAGCATAAAAAAATGATCAAAATCGGTTGTACCATATTCTTGAGAAAACTAAACACGAAAAATAGGTTCATAACAGTTTTTCTGTATTTTTTTTGCAACCATTACCTAGCTTTAAATAAATAAAATTAAAAAAATTTTTTTTAGAAAAATCTGTGGAACAGTTTTTGTGAACAAAAATATTGTATACAACTCGTATGTCAGGTATCAATATTTCTGGTCTTAAAAAAAAAAAAAAAACCTGAGTGTGGGGGGGGGGGTAAATTAAAATTGCTATCTACCAAGTTTGAGGAAAATCGGCCGAGCCATTAATGCTGTAGTCAAATGGATAGAATTGCGAGACCCGCTTTTTTTGGCTTCTTGATCATCGTAATGTTAAGTCTGATCGAAATCTCGTGTTCGATTTTTTTGACGAATGCAGAACTTGCCGGCACTAACGATTTTCACCACCATTTTTATACAGGAGTACTTTCAATAATATTGTGTTTAAAAAGTCAATAGGTATCTTGAAAACAAATGAAGAATTAGATTTTGAAATTATTTCGTAAAATATACATTATTAAATACTTTCAAATTGACATCCCAAATATATTTTAGAAAAATTTTGAAGAACTTTTGTATATAAGAAATTAATTTAATAATAAAAAGAACTTTAAACTTTGTTTGTAAAAAATCATATTTATCTGCATTTGAATATTTTCTTATCTATGTTTTTATGTTTATAAACAATATTTTAACTTCTTAAGCAATTTTACATTAGAGCAAATACATGCGATCCATTCGTGCATTTTATTTAAGTGGATTTGATCTTGCAAGGGTGAAGGCTTTGATATTTCCCTTTTGTTAACTCCAAATCCAATGTTATCTACCATACAGCCGTTATAAAAAATCATTTGGGTCTTCAGTGTTTGAATATCATAATGGGGGAAAAGCTTTCCACATTCGTGTAGTGCGGCTAAAAAATTAACCTCTGAGTTTAACATTACGTCCAAACCCAAAGCTGGGCTCAAGAGTAAACTGATGGGCACTCCGACTCCATGAAGCTCTATATTACGGTTAAATTGTGTAAGGGAAGGAATCCGATTTAAGCAACGAATTTTATGTATTTTTTGAACATCTACATTACATTACATGTTTCTTGATTTCGCTGAACGATGGGAAGCGATGCTTCCATCAAAGCCAAAGTCATTGACGTGTTTGAACATTTTTCTCCAATTACATCCATAAGAGCAAGTACCTGCGATCCAGTCGTGCTTTTTATAAATTATTAACATTGCTCCAGTAAAATAGATAATAGGTACATTCCATTTTGCCTGGCACGATTACAGAAGACAAATTGCTGAATAAATATCTCCAATTAATCAGTTGAGACAGCAAACATTTCGAAATGACAATGGCTGGCTGATAAGTTGCAGAAGCAAAATTCCCCGACTTAACCCTTAGCCTAAAAATGAAATTCTCAAATTGCACTTAAGCTTTGATTTCCTCGCCGATAAGACAAATTAAAGCTGGTAAAAACGTGTGGTCGTCCTGCAGGGCAGACTTGGCCTAGGTATATTGGCCATGATTGACATCTTTATCGCACAGAAAAATAAGTTCACTGAGGTCAAGTTATTCACATAATCCATGATTCTTTTGTTGTTATCATAAACAAAGGTGCATAACATCAAGTTTTCAATTAGCTTATCTCGATCAACTGTCACCTCTGAGTCAGTCTGGCTCCCTATAGAGCCCCAAGTGTATTCTGTTCCTTATTTCACACCCAATGTCCATTAATTCCCTTCAAATCACTTCGACTTTCAGCATGTTTTTAGTTATTTTTTCTTCGCAAATGTACGTTTCATGTTCCTTGGAGACTGAACAACAATTAGCTTAAAATATGCGCATAAAGTGAGAAGTGATAATGATTTAATTAGTGGATAAGCGAAAATTGATGAATGCACTACACGAGGTGGAGCAAACAATAAATCACGTCGCCACCGGCCGCCACCGCACCGATTCGACTGCTGCCTGAGTACGTTCCTCCATTCACTGGCAAGCAAGCGCTGGCAACAAAACGACTACAAGACTACAATCAAAATGACACCGAACGCCCTCACCCACTCCCTATTAAAAGCTTGAATCTCATCGTGATCAGTAAATGGATCCCACACACTGATAAGACTAAGGTGCTTATGGCTTATTGCCCCTTGTGGTGACAATGATGAACCTGATTGGAGTGCGCAGCGCATCAGCATCAGCATCGGAATCAACATCAACACACCATCATCTTCCTCGGAGCGGCAGAAGCGGTCCATAAATTATTATTTACAACGGGCCGGCTTAAATTTGCCAGTAAAATTAATTCGCTATGGCCTTTTGGTTGGCACCTGATATCAGCGAGTGCGCGCGCGCACGCTCTCAAGTCCACGTTGGCGTAGACCCCAGCAGGGAGCAGAAGCACCGGGGAATGACGCGAGCCTATAAAGCCGCAGACGCAGAAGTTGGAATGTGTTCATCGGATATGCAAATAAGCCCGTAGGAGACATGGCACTAGCTGTGTCTGACGCTGAAGGTGATTCCGCTCTGGTGTTCGGTGTGCCCGGCGATCAGCATTGTAGTACAAAGTGTAAGGCCCCTGGCCCCGAGCTTCCAGGGCCTTACGCAACTTTCTCATGCGGTGAAGATTTATCTCGGAGTCGACTAATTGATCACGGCTCACAGCTCACGGCTGTCGTGTTATTTGGTGTGTAATCGAACCCACGACCGATAGTAGCCCGGCACCTCAGCTTCAGCTTCAGCTTCAACTTGAGCACTGCAGTGATAGTGTAGTGGGAGAGGTGGAGGAGTACCCACTTTGATATTTTCCACAAAATTTATTTGCATTCCGATAAAATTTGTGCTGGCTGTGGACATGTTTACATTAAATAGTTGCGTCTTGTTGGTGTTTTGTTTGGGGACAATAATCTGACGTTTTGCTGCAAGATGACTTTTTTCAACGAATCCAGCAGCAGCAACGGCAGCGGAAAGGTCATCTTGCAGACGCAGTGTTATCGTCTCTAAATTGGGAAACCACGTTAATTGGTGTTCAGGTTGATTATTATTATTTTTTTTTTGTGTGAGGTAGGTAATACTTCTTGCTCAAAATGAGATTGAGAGATCAATTTTAGCGAAATAAAAATTCATTAGCCAAATAAAAAAATTCATTAAAAAATAAAAAAATGTTTGAAATTTTATCTTCTTAATAGGATGGTTAAAGGAGGAGCAGCTTGATTAAGTGCTCGGTAGTTATGATGACAGCTGGTATTGGATTATATGATACATAGTATGTGTTTTTTCCATTCACTTGGTCTTAATAATCCGCAGGTGCTTGGCATCATTGAAGATCAGTTTTATACTTTTGTTTGGTTACGAGGACGTTCATCAAATTCTGAGTGTGAAATACTTTAAAGCTTTTCAGCAATTATGCAGCTCACATATCTTTATCTGAATCAGATCTGGCCATATAATTTCAAATGAATGTACATACTCGTATATAATTATGGAGCTTAGACGAATTTTCCAGTGAGACTAGTTAATACTTTTTTCTTCAATCTTCGATGTGAGACGCGATTATCTTAATATTGGAATACATTTTCAATTTTAACAGAGAAATGAAGCACGAATGTGCTGAGGACTGCGCAATAGCAAATAGCCATTTTATTTGAAATAAAATTGAAACATTTAAAATTACTTTGATCAAATTATAATAACTTATAGAAATGAAGGGTGGTCCAAATACAAGTTTCCTTTTAAAAATGCAATACAATGACCAAATTAATTTGTTCACATGTTTTATGGCTTTATTAATATGGGCAAAGATTTCCATTAATTATGGAACACAACGTCGTTCAAGTGGCTGGCTTCGAGTAGCATATTCTGTCACTAAAATTTTCCAAGACCTCGTTGATGGTTTCGGGCTGTAGCTCACGGATTGCATGGATGATAATTGGCCTTAAGTGCTTAAATCGTTTCCGGAATGTTGGCATAACATCGGTCATTCACAAAAAAGTCCAAAGGGGTCAAACCGCAGCTCCGAGGCGGCCAATTGACACGAGATAACATTGAGACGGCTGATAACACGATTTGGGAATTTTGTGTGCAAAAGATCGATTGTGGTATGGACTATGGACTGCGTGGCATGTCGTGCCATCCGGCATGAACCATAGGTCGTCCGAAACCATGTCCTCAATTTTAGTAAAAAACACAATCGCCTAACAACGCCCATCGTTGACCGAAACTTTGTTCCCAGCCTCATTTTCGAAGAAGAATGGTTCAATGATGCCACCTTTCCACAATCTGCACCAAGCTGTCACCCTTTGTGGATGCATTGCCAATGTTGTTTGTTAACATAGCCACCGAGATGAGAATGTCCCAAAATAGTTGTCCAATTCAAGCTGTTCTAAGGCCCAAACTGCGAAGCGATAACGAAGCGGATGGTCGTGCGCCTTCAATTGCTGAGTCAACTGGACCTTGTAAGCGAATACTTCGAGATCTGTGTGGAGAATTCTCCTCAGGCTAATGCGTGAAATGTTGAGATATTGAGATCGATGGCGAGTTGATGTTCGTGAATTGAGTCTCACACTCTCGGCTACAACCGCCACATTTTCGTCTGTTCTATAATGTTTTATTTAACTTCAATAAATCTTGCGAATTTGTCTTCTAGATCCAGCAGAGTTTTTAGTGTCACTTGTTGAGCAATTTATGCATATGTGTAATATATAATCAAAAACAACACTTAAACTCCTCCTGGATCAAAGTTCAACAATCTACCTTTATAGTGAAATGCTCCCGTATACAGTTGTTTAAAAATTAAGAAATTATACTTCGTTAAGTAAAGTTGTCTTCCATATTGTTCTTGGTGTCCCAACTCAGCTTTCAGATTCTAGAAGAAGGACTGGTATGTTATGTTGTAGATCCTGTCCTCAGTTATTCATTCAACATTCAACACTTTTCTTTAACCAATCCTGTTTGTCAACTCAGCGCTTGATACCTATGATTTGTGGCCAGCAAAACTTAAGAATGTAACGAAGACATTGTTTAACAAAAGCCTTTAATTTGCTCGAGATTTAAGAGGAGCCATTTCACGTTTCACTATGTATATACTGCGTGGATTTCACATTGAGCTAGAAGAAATTCTGCTTGTTGAGCAGCATTATTATGCTGCATTTACCCAAAGGAACAAAAATTCATAATGCACTTCAAGCTTCGTATATATTCTGTTACCAACACCTAACTTCGTTTCGGAGCCTCCTCTAGGGTATACTGTCTCCGAATAACCTGTTAACTAATGCGGCAGTTTCAGGAAACCTCACAAGAGGGGTCAAATCACATGACCTTGGTGGTCAATTCACGGCACCTCGGAAAATAACTTTACCCCTTGTCGTTCATCCAGAACGTCAATAATTGTGGCCTACTCTGTGTGGCACGTAGCATTGTCTTGCTGAAACCACATGTCGTCAAGATCCATATAGTTCAATTTGGGCCATAAGACATTCTTCAGCGCTTACCATGGACGGTGGCTAATGCTGGGTCAGTTGGATCTTGTACTGTTGAAGGCCCAAGTTCCGACTCCAAAATTCGAGAAGTAAAAGTCAGCGCAAGGCCGAGTACTTGTGTGTGGAGAGGAATCAACTGTCTCGACTGTGATGGTTGGTTGATTATCGGCTCGGTCGTCTTAAATTTAGCAATCAAACTTTGAAGAGCCCACTGTAAAGGGCCTCCACATCTACGCTAACGTGGACGCGTTGCTCAATCGTGTGACTTGCCATGGTAACTGAATAATGCAGGACAGATGTCTCCAAAGAACATGGCCGTCACGTCATGTCATTTAAGTTATGCATTCATTAAAGTTTTAGATCTACCTTGACAATACGATGATAGGGCAGAATGTCTGTTTGTTCCACTACTACCTAAACGGCTCGCCGGATTTTTTTTCAACTTGGTTGATAGTTTTTTTTTTTTTATTTTTCCTCATACTATTTGAAATTTGTTTTTCAAGACATACAAAATTTGTTCCAAATTTTAGTAAACTTTTTTTCTCAAAATCAGTTCCACAATAAAAAAAATATTTATTAAAATCTAGCTCATTTTTGAAAGAATAAACGGTTATCAATGGTAACCTCAAAAAAAGTACAACTGGGTCTTAATCAATTTTAGGCTCTTTAAAGTTTAAATAGTATTGTCTGTTCAAAACGTAATTGAATTTTTAAAAAAAGTTTATTTTTTTTTTAATTCGATATCTCAAAAAGTGGCCAATATTTTTTTTTAATTAAATTTTATATGTAATATAAATAAATAAAAAAAATTAAGTTGGCGTACCGAAATTTTTTCATAAAAATATTTAAAAATATATTTAAATTTATATATAAGAATTTATTTTTTTTAAGCTAGAAGCGTTCTAAATTTTTTTTTTGTTCTATTCTGGTCTTAGCTCCGAACTAATAAAGAACTTGACTTGGCCATTTAAAAAATACATTACATTACATTACATTTTACACTACTCCGTAGATAAATCTACGAAGTAGAGACACTGAAAAGCACTGGCAACTGAGGCCATCGGCTTTAGACAATACAACAGAGAGAGACACACAGAAAGAAAGAACAACAGAAGAAACACATGTCAACAGCACACGGTTGGTATTTGAACGGTCCCCCATCCAAGTACTAACCGCGCGCAATGATGCTTGATTTCGCTGATCGATGGGAAGCGATGCTTTCATCAAAGCCAAGGCCGTTGACCATTTAAAAAATAAATTTAATAGTTATGAATATATTTCTCCAAAAACATTAATTTTTAAGACCCAGTTGTTCATTTTGTTTTCAATGAATTTAAAATCGTTAAAAAAAAAAAGAAAATATGTTATTAAAATTCTATGTGCGGTTTTGGAGAAAATATAATTTTTTTGTCATTAGTACTGCCAACTCCATCTTAGGCAGCAGTCGTAAAAATCGGAACGACTGGTTTGATGATGAATGCAAGCTAGCGACTGAACGTAAGAATGTTGCGTACCGAGCAATGCAACAATCTCATAGAACGCGGGCACGCGAAGAGGAATATAAAGAGCTCAGAAGAATAGAAAAACGGCTACACAGACAAAAAAAATCAGCCTGGGAGAAGAACCTAATCTGTGAAATAGAAAATAGCCGAGAGCGAGGTCCGCACCAGGCGCGGAAGTTCTACCAATCCGTCCGAAACATGACGCAGTACACACCACGCTGCACATACTGCAAGGACGGAGAGGGAAATCTGATCACCGATCCTGAAAGCATACTGGAGCGATGGGAAGTGTACTTTAATGAATTGCTAAATGGTCAGCTCACTGCAGAAGTGGAGGCTCCACTACTTCAAGAAGAATACTCTATGTTGCCGCCACCAAGCATAGAAGAGGTTGAGAAGGCTATAGGCCGGCTTAAACAGAACAAAGCCCCGGGAGCCGATGGCATACCTGCCGAATTATTCCATCACGGCGGGCCAGCCTTACGTCAAGCAATTCATGATATAATAGTACACGTATGGGAGCAGGAAGAAATGCCAGAAGACTGGCGAAAAGGTTTAATATGCCCCATACATAAGAAGGGAGATGTCACAACGTGCAGCAATTATAGAGGTATCACGTTGTTGAGTACCGCCTATAAGATACTCTCCTCTATCCTACAAGACCGGATAACCCCATACGCTAAAACCGTTATCGGACAATATCAGTGTGGTTTCATTCCAGGCAAATCAACAACTGATCAGATATTTACCCTTAGGCAGGCGATGGAAAAATGTCTAGAATTTAACATCCCAACATACCATCTCTTTATAGACTTTAAGGCCGCCTATGATAGCATAGCCAGGGTAGAACTTTACAAAGCCATGAGAGAATTCGGCATCCCAAATAAATTGACACGACTATGTAGGTTGACCATGACCAACGTAACAAGCCAAGTAAAAATAGCCGGATTGCTATCCAGACCAATCAACATCTTTAATGGACTCCGACAAGGGGACGGTTTGGCCTGCCTCCTCTTCAACCTGGCGTTGGAGAAAGCAATCCGTGACTCTGGCACGGCAACAAGAGGGACCATCGTCAACAGGTCCAGCCAGTTACTGGCTTACGCAGACGACATCGACATCATCGGAAGAACCGAACAAGCTGTACACGATTCCTTCATCCAGATCGAGCAGGCGGCACAAAATCTGGGGCTGCACATTAGTGAAGGTAAAACAAAGTACATGGTGGCGTCGAATGCGAGAGGAACAGTTGGTCAAACAATCAAGGTTGCGGAGCACGAATTTGAAGTGGTGCAATCCTTTAAATACCTTGGGTCAATAGTAGCAGCCGATAACAATATAGAAGAAGAAATACGCGGGCGGCTTCTCAAATCCAACAGAGCCTACTATAGTCTGTCAAAGCTCTTCAAATCCAGAAATCTCACCATAACTTCAAAACTACTGCTGTACAGGACCATGGTCCTGCCAGTACTCACATATGGATCCGAGACTTGGGTGCTTAGCAAAAGGCACTCCTTAGCTGCGTTCGAGAGAAAAGTCTTAAGGAGAATTGTTGGCCCCGTATGTGAGGAAGGACGATTCCGGAGACGGTACAATCATGAACTGTACGCAATCTACCTTGAAGCAGATATCGTGACAAAAATTAAGCTCGGTAGACTCCGGTGGGCAGGGCACCTAGCTCGCATGAGCGAAGAGGAACCTGCTCGGAAAGTTCTTTGTGGTACATTCTATGGTAGACGACAGCGTGGTAGACCATGCTTGCGCTGGAGAGATGGCGTAGACCAGGACGCCCGAAGCCTTGGGGTGCGCAACTGGATGGCGTCGGCTAGAGACCGGGATAGGTGGAGAGACTTGTTGAAAGAGGCCAGGACCGGAACCCGGTTGTCGAGCCGATGATGATGATGATAATTTTTTAAAAAGGAATTTTTGACATTTCTATAGATTGTAAGAAATTGAGTTTTCAAAAAAAAAAAAAAATAGAAGTTTTTTTTTTGAATCAAAAAAAAAAGTTTTCAAAATTTGAATACACAATCATATTCAAACTTTTTACGAGAATATCCAATAATATTATATTATGGGAATATTTTTTGATTATTATTTAGCTTTTACCAAAAAAAAATTAAATTTTTGAATCTGTAGAACCGTTTTTGAGAAAAAAAAAATATTTTGTAAAATTTCGAAAAAAATTTAAAGTAGGTTTAAAAAAATTAAAACGTGCTGGGGAAATTTTTTTAAATGTTGTCTACCGAGTTTAAACAAAATCGGTCGTACAGACAGGCAGACAGAATTGCGAGACCACCTTTTTTATCTTTTTTTTATTATAATGTCAAGTTTAATCAAAATCTCGAGTTCAATTCAAGTGCTTTTTTTAAGTTTTTTCTCTCTTTAAAATGTTTTTGTGTTAAGTGTCACTAAATTTTTTTATTTATTTAAGTATGGAATATAACATCATTCAAATCCTCGAAGCGGGTTTGCTGGTAACTCTGGCTCATAAATCAGGCTGAATTTTACCAATGGCATTGATTATGTTGGCTATGAGGCCAGCCAGTGGTAGTTTTCGGTTCGTTGGTGAAGACCTTTGACTTAAGAAAACCCCTCAAGAGGAAGTCAAATGCACGATCTCGGGGACCAATTTACATGGCCTCCGCATGAGATAACTACATATGTATGTTTAGGAATCGCTCGTGCAAATTGACATGGGCTGTGGAACACGTAGCGTCATCATGTTAAAACTACATGTCTTCGCTGCCTATATCATCCAATTCAGTCCAAAAGAATTTGGTTAAAATTGACCGATAGCGCTCGCCTTTGACAGCGATTGTCTGGCCAAAGTCGTTCTCAATGAATTATGTACCCATGATGCCACCAGCCCAAAATCTACAGTAAACAGTGATTTACTCTAGATGAATTGCAATTTGGGATTTGTTTTTGAGCGCTATAACTCTTCACATTGTTTTGACAAGACAGATTTAATAAATAACATCTAGTTTGACAGATGTAGCTTCAACAGTATGGCTGCAACCACAAGTATAAGTACAAGTTTGGTAGTCCCTCCCTATTGGAAACGCCTTTATTTCATAATATACCTTTACCTAGATATCGCAAGTGAAAAGCCTTCACTTGACTTCGTAAGACGAGGATCATATGGATTTTTTAATTATTTGAGTTGGTTTTCATTTACAAAGAACCATTGAGACTTCTTCAATAATGTACCTGTGTTAAGCCCTTTCAGGTTTAATAGAGACAATATAGATATATAAATTTATTAGCTGTAGAAATTATAGATGAAAGTCAATTTGTGAAGGAATATTTATGCAAATCCATATACAGATGCCATGCACATAAAGTTTAATAGAACCATTTCTTGAGTTTTAATTTGGTAAATGTGGGGAGAAGCACATGTAGAGAAGGTAGAAATGGCCAGTTTTAAAATTAATGCATATAGTAATCTCCGATAGATGCAGGAATTCCTAATTATTTTGCCGATGAGAATGCAAATCAGATCGCCATATTTAGGTAGAAATAAATGCACATTATGCAACTGAAATATAATTAGTAAAAACATATTAGTTTGTGGCACTAAGGCCGACTTTCAAGTTGTAAAGATAAAAGTAGGTACTTATGAGAAGATTATTTTAATCGAAGAGTTTTTAATGAATGCTCAAAGTATAATAAAAAAGAACTCTTTTTCTGTTCTTAATAATAATTTCTTATACAAATGAAATAAGGCCAAGTTAAAGGAAGCATCTTTAAATTTTCATTGATGCGATTTGAAATCTGGCACATAAAATTGAGTCTTTCTAATTTCCGATTTAAATAGGCTTACTAATATTGAATTGAGAAACTTACATTTAGACGGAAATTCAAACATTTTATTTTGAACAGATAAACAGTTCGAATTGGTTACAATGCGAAATAGTGTAGAAATCCATTAAGAAATAATTGTGAAATTCATTGAAGAGAGGTTATATTTATTTGACTTCAAATCCCACGGTCCATTATAAACTTAAGAGGTGGGGTCAATTAGTCCCTGGAAATTAAAACAAATGGCATTGCCACTTCAAATCCATCATTTAGTTTGTCAAGAAAATTTTTTTAAAAAAACGCACTCAAATTTGCAAACAGATCTGTCAAATGGTTTCGGTGTGGCAGCCATTTTTAATAAAAGTGAATTTAAAATACTCATTAAACACTATTTTAACGGGAAAAAACCAACACGAGAACCAAACAAAAGTTTGACAAATATTATGGGCACACTTCACCATCGATTGAAACTATTCTCTACCGGTTTATTCAATTTGGGCACGATCGTTCCAGCAGAAGTGAAGCCAAATTTAATGTTCGGGTCGACCAAATAAGGTCACCTTACCAGAAAAAGTAGAACAAACCCAAGGTTTGATAAATAATGGATCATCGGCTTAACATCAAGAAATGGCTCGGACATAAGAGACTTGTGTCGAATGAAGAGCTCATAGTTTAAGCAAACTCATACTTTGGGGGGCTCGAGAAATCGTATTGTTTTGAGTTGGATGAAGTGAATTTAGCGATTGTGTTGAGAAATATCGAAAAGAGTTTTCCTTATTTTATTTTTCAGGGACTGATTGGTCGATCGTATAAAGGGTAGATTTGATATTTCATGCTAGCCATGTTGTTAAACCTGTTGTTAATTTTCCAATTTTTTGTATTTTGGAATGTTTTTGAATGCAAAACTGAAATGGAAAGATCACATCAAAGAAAAAAAGGAAAAGAAATAATTTTGAAGTACAGACTAATGTACTGGTTGCTAAGAACTAACTCTGGCCTAAACTAAGGACATTCTACCAGCCTCGAGCAACGCTTCCAATTGATGGCTGACTGAGTTCTGGAGCAGTTGGAAGCGGAACCTGATTTCAGCAAAATAATCTCATATTCTTCGAAGAGGCCTAGATGTGGGAAGATGTCAATCCGCACTACCGATTGTTGCACTTAAACTCGACGAACAACCCGAAACACCGAACAATTAATCAATTAAATGATAAGTAATTAAACCATAAAACTTAAAAACGATGACGAGCGCGAATTCGATGGACACGACTTATACTAGACTTTGAATAGTTTTGTAAACACGAGTGCTACTGTCAACGTGAAAGCAAAATGGAAAACCGAAGGCGAGTTCAAAGTTGAAGAGCAACAGGTAGATGTCACTTTGGATGCCACTAAAATAACTAGCTCGACTTAAGGGGTGTGTTCCACCAATCAATTTAATTGATTCGATTTATCGATTAATTGGAAGATGATATTAAAATATCTGATTGCCACAGGGCCGTTATTCCTGAAATAAAAATGAGCGGCGCCAGGAATTTTGCTTTTGATAGAGGATATTACAAGCCTTTTGAAGCGGAAGCGACGATGAAAGCAATTTTTGAGCGAAAAGAAACGAATGGGAAGTCAAAATTAATTATTATATCGATTGGGAAACCTTTATACACGTATTTCTATATTGTGAAAACCCAATATCTTTTCAAATATAACATATTTTTTTTTGGAAATTTCCCCGCTTGGTCCCGAATGAACAAAATATTTCTAAAAATAGTCACGAGTTTCGCTTTTTCGGAATTTTTAACGGAACAGAAGCCAAGCGCGGGATTTGTATAATTAAAATAAGGTTCCGATCGAAGAATCCATACAACGTGATTCGATAAAATTTAGCATTTTTTTTTTGTTTAAAAATCATGTCAATTTCTTCCTCCTTTTTAATTTCCTCCTCAAATATCTAATGGTAATCCTTTCTCTCGTGATTTTATTTTCCAACAAAAATTAGTATTTCTTTGCTTTTCTTAATTTATATTCCTGCTTTTTTAAAACTTCTGTTTTCAATCACATCCAAAATCGAAGTGTCGTCCAAGGTATTTCTTATCCTGGACAAACTCTTCTCTTGAGAACTCCCCCAGTGCTTTCGGCCAATCAGCGGAGAGAGGGCAAACGTAATTGAAAATCAGTGGTCCAGCTTACTCGCACTTTCTCCCTGAAATATGCATAGCAATCATATCCTTTCGATCGCTGGTGTCACTTCCAGGAGCTGCGAATCCGATGAACGCATACAGTCATAAATAATAATTTTCAAGTTATTAAAAAAAAGTTTTCAGAAACAAAAAAAATCGACGTCGTGACCAATTTTCCCTTCGAATAAAACAAAATCATCCCATAACTGTGCAAATCTGGTATAATGCTTCAATTAATGCATCTAAAGGAAAATATTGTCAGGAATACTATTTTGCGAAATTACTCTAAATCGTTGGGCTTCTGTGCAGATTGGGGCCAATTGATAACTTGCGATTAACGTTTCATCTTTAAAGCCTAGTACGCAGATCGGGAAAAATTTTGTCTCCCATAAATTTTTTTTTTTCCTATTTTTTTTCTCCACTAAATTTTGCAAAGGAAAAAGAATGATACAAGCAATATTTTGTGAGACAAATTTTGACAACCACCGTATTTCCGAAAGTGATTTTTGTCAAAACTGGTTTTATGTCAAAGGTGCTGAAAGCATCAAGAGGAGATTCCAAAAAGGTATGAACGACTTTTGTAAGACAACTCGTTCCAGAGATACCTTGCAAAACACATAAAATTAGATTTTATCTCTCCAAATTCAAACTTTTGCGCGAGATTTGGAAACGTTTTGTAGAGACTAAAATTGTAGAGATGAAATTTGTCTTGTCTCGATCTGCGTACTAGGCTTTACAATATAATATACAAATATAAAATAAATACGTTGGACGCTCAGCCATTCTCAAAATGAGTAACTTTTAGCATTCGGGGACCAACTGTCACCCGTGCTTTTCGGAATCAACTCGTCCATACTGTCTGTCCGTTAATATTTTAAAAGTGGAACGTTCATCCACTTTTGAGACCATAATGTCGATTTTGTTTCTCAAAGATACTGAGAGAGCGCACTGATGGCTGATGAACCATGGGTCCATGGCTGCCCCACGCTCTCAGTAAAGTGAATGAAACACCAGTTGGAAAACTGGTATGGAAGGAAAAGGAATTTGGAGAATAGAAAGAAAAATTTTTGTCGCGGTAAGTTTTACCGTGACACGATAACCAATTGATAACCTATTTCTTTTGGCTAAAAATGTATAGGGACGGGCTTACGCTTGGATGGATGGCGCACATCCAAAGGGCTCAATTTGCAATTGCGCATAAGTTGACCTGAATTTGAGCGATGAACGGATTGTATTGACTTTGAAGGCATCGGTTGCTTACTGTTTTTTGCCTTTGATATGCAATTTGTGAAAAACCCAAAAGAATAAATCTAAAATCATTTGTCCATAATGTACATTTTAGCATCAGCTGTGTGGCACGTGTCCTGAACTTGATAGAACAACAATTTTAGCTCAAATTGAGTAGATATCATCGATCAGAAGTGCAAGTAAAAAGATAATTAGAATCAAGAAAAATAAAGTTGAATACAATTAATAAAAATAATAATAATTAATAAGGCTCTTGGAAATTACACCTTCAAATTCATGTTTTGAAAAAACTCTTACAAATATTGTAAGCTTTACCAGACAGGTTTGGATAAAAGGCAGAAGACAAAATAGAAATAAAACTAAAAATTAAATAAATTCTGGCCTAGTTCCCAAACTATATTTTCGCAAAAAGGTCAAAAATTGATTTTTTTTTTTCGGAAACACCCATTGGCGTTGGAAACGAGATCATTTCGCACTGTCCTATGGAATTTACTCCGCTTTTTCGGCGTTCAACCCTTGTCAAACATTTGAATTATATTCCAAACCATTCCTGGGACTTCTTCCATTTATGAAAATGGAAAAGTTCAGGAAATTTCGTTAATGCATGAAATTCCAGAATTATAATCATAAAAATACGGACTTCTTTATTTTTTTGAATGAAGAATTTTTTGCGTTTCTTAAATACAAAAAAAATTGGGATTAATTTCAGGATTAAATATTCCAAATTCACTTTCATTTCTTTGTTTTTATTTTATTCATCTCGTACCTATTGTATCTATTTAATTTCTCAAAAAAACAAATCCAGCAAAAATTTCATAAAAATTAACTCACTTAAATATTTTTCTAACCAGATTTAATGAAAATCCATTTATCTTAAGCAAATACATACCTACCTTGTTTCTCACTTAGGCCCTCAGACCTGCCAATTATTTCAGTTTCGCCCTTCTTACTACTGTGCGGTCCCCCCCGCACTTGCCTACCCATGTTTTGGTTTTTCATCTGCTCCTAACCCAGACGATGATGATGATTAACTAAATCAGAGAAGAAACATCTTTCATCAGTGGCGTATAATTACTACCCTCATGTTGAAATAACCTTACACAATTAAGCCATAAACTTTAATGGCTACCCGTGTCCTTAATTGCTTAAAAGCATTAATTTTAGCCACAGGCCTTGAACCCAAAACGAATTAATCACCAATCTCGGATTGTAAAACATTGTCAAAATACCTCCGCACATTCCTTATTGGGCTTCCACACCGATTCAGATGCCACCGTCTATCTTGGCTAAGCAAAGCCGTATAGCATACACCTCCATGTGTATATTTATTTTAATTCAAAAGCCTTACTTAACATCTTCATCGTATGTTATTTGCCTTGCACCAAAAATTACCATACTACAAGATGTGAGGACCGGCTATAACTTTTAGCCACTCAATCCATTGACTGCACTTCAGACACTTGAAATTGTTTGGATTGCACTTGAAAACGTTAAACAACCAATGAAACATCGAACTTCACGATTAATGACCCTTGCACCTCTAGATATCAAGATCAAGAAGATAAATGCGAACAGCACAGCAGATCTCCAAATCAAGATCAAGAGGGCCCACAAACAAAGACTGCAAGTCTAACAAATAAGAATAAAACCGCAAACAGCCTTCCATTAGAAGGGTCTCGGGAGGGCAGTCAATTATCTCAATCGGACAAGAATCCTGTGAAATCTTGCGAAAGAATCAATTCGATACTTGCAGATCGGAGTATCTATTTTAAACAAGATGTATGTAGGTGCCATTCAATTACACACACTAAATCCTACATGATACATGAAGATTCGATAAAAATTACTTCGGATTCAGGCTTTTTTATCCCAGCAACGGTCCCGCCAATAAAAGGTAAACGTGCAGGCAGCAGATGATGATGCTGCAGAAAGTCCAACACCCAGAGTGCCTCTGATGGAACATCTTGAATGTGGATATTTCATGTTGCGATAGTCATTTGATTTCGATTTTATTTCATTCGATTTCGTGGCGTAAGTCTTTTTTACGTTTACCTAGGCTGCAGCAGATCTTGAGACTTAAATATAAAAAAAAAGAACTCAAGAGGAAAAACGAGGTGCACTTGCTTGATGATGATGATCAAAGAGAAGTTTTCGTTTCCCAAAGTCATCGCGATTAGGCCGACTTGAATCTTGGTAATAGCACATTTCGCATTCACTTGGAATGGACTTCGCGATGAGAAAGATTACCACAGACGACGACGATGACGGTGGCAGCGGCGGAGGCGGCAGCGGCGCACTTGCCTGGAGCAGCGCACTCTACTGAGAGACTTGATTTTGAATGAGGAGACCCCACCACAACACTTTTGTAACTGTGATTTCTTCCCCAATGGCAATGGATGAAATGATTGGAGCATTCTCTCACTCTCTGTTTATTGTATGGGAAATAGATTAGAGTGAAATATCTACAATACAGTCGTACCAAAAATTATTTGTACACCTTAATTAAATTGCGAGAATTTTAAGTTACCATATGAGGTATTGTATTAAGAAAAGTACTTAAGATGATCAAGAATCCCAACAAAGTGGTTCTCGTCATTTTCTTTGTGGTTCTGTTTCATCTTTCCATTAGTAATTTAACTCATCTATAGGTCTACTGTAATTCGAGTTTCGCTACGAACATTGGCTTAGATCATTTTTAACGGGTAACCACCATACCTTATTCGGAGCCCACGAATTCAAACTTGCCGATGACCAAACAATCCACGAAGAAGCGTTTTGAGGTTGTTTCTCTCTTGTGCCAATTGCAATCTCGAAATACTATTGATGAGTTAGCTTACTTGTATTTCTGCAATAGTGTTACGACATAATACAATGAGCTGAATTGGTGCAACCTCGTTTATGCCTCGCGACCTAAATGCAGGGAATAACACTAGCACCTCCTGTGAAAAGCTGAGTTCTAAGAGCATGTTTCGTTTTAAATTCACAAAATTTTACTCGGTTTTTGTTGTTAGCAGGTAAAACTAGTTCTAAACCAATTTTTCCATTCCAAGTCAATGCGAAATGTAATACTACCGTCATCTCATCAGAAAAAACTGTATCATTAGTTTGTAGATTTCCAAACCGTCTTGGATACAATTGACCGAAATGTATTGATAAGAAAATTTCTTGGACTGAAGTTTAGACGAGTACTGGAGAATTTGTACATGGACAACATTGGAATTTTAAAAATGTTTCTGAGTGGTTTCAGACAAAAGAGGAGTCACGCAGGGTTGTGCGTTAAACTCAAGTTTATTTACAATATTAATCGAAGACATAATGAGGGCATTACCTAGAAGTGGACATTATTAAGTTATTGCTATAGATGCACTACTCTTTGCAGATGACATTGTGCTGCTTACATAGACTCCGGAATCTTTGCAATTTGTCCGAATACTGCAGGAAACTGAACCAAGTTATAAACTTAAGAAAGTTGAAGGTGATGTTATTCAAAAAAGGTGCAGGAAGAAAATAAACTCCAACGAGCATTGGTATTTCAACAAAAAATGTATAAGCATCTCAACGAAAAGCAGTTGAAGGTTAAGACGGCCATTAATATGACATGGAGAGAATGTTTAAGAAATGAGAACTTGGCGCATAGCAGCAAAATAAGTTGATTAAGCAATATCTGAATCCTTTCTTTTTTGTGCAGCTCAAGTTTGAGGAGGAAAACAATATGAGGCTGTCGAAGAACTATCTTTGTACTGCAAGTGGACTGCATATTAAAAGTGCTCAATGTGTCTAATTATCAACTTTCCAAAAAAGACAACTTTAAAAGCGGTAAAGCAAAACAGGATATTTTAAAGACTTGGTGCAACTGGTTCACAAAACTGGTATTGAACAAGAAATCGAAGAATTCTGTACGAGTTTAATCAGTCGTTTTGATGAAAAATATAGAGAGATATACTGGCAATGAAATGCCTCAAGTTCCCTACATCGGGTGGTTTATAGTAGGTTGAATCATGACCTCAACTAAAAATAAAATGCACGACTGGGTCCCACGAACTTGCTCCTATGTAATAGACTAGGAATTTTAAAAACGAATAAAATTATTATTTTTTGAAATTCTTTAAGTATCTAGTAAGAGAAAAAACCAGAATGCTATACAAATATGAATTTATACAAGAACAAAAAAAATGTCGTTGTAGTGGTTTCTTAAAAAAAAAAGCTTTTATAAGCAAAATTTTTAAAAGATTTTTATGAATGAAAATTAAATTTTCAAAAAAAAAATATTAAGCTGTTTTTGAAATATCGAATTTTCAAAAAAAAAAAATTCAAAAATTCAAAAAATATTTGTTTTTTAAGTTTTGAAATGCAATGGTTTTTAAACTTTTTAGAAGCATCTCTATAAGAAATTTCATTAAAATCCGTCATGTCGATAATATCAAAATAATTCAAAATTTAAAAAAAAAATTTCTATGGTAGGTACAAGCTGTAATATCTTAATTTCATTTTTTTTTATTAAATTAAAAATCGTAAGAGTTAATTGAAAGAAAAAAAAAATTTATCAAAATTCTAGGCGCCGTTTTCGAGCAAAATACGATTTTGAAAACCATTTTTTAACATTGGTATGGTGGGTACCTTTATTTTTAGGTAAAATAATTTTTATTTTCTTACATCTTGTAGATTATATTGAGAAACGTTTATTTATCAAGTTTAAAAAAAAATCTAGCATGCTGTTTGAAATATTGAGTTTAAAAAAATGATTTTTTTTTTAAATCCACAAATCTCAAGTATGTTTCAACTCAGATGGGAGCTCCTTGAAATTAATTTTATATCTCATAACGAAATACTTGCCATCATAATATAAAATAATCAATTTCGAAGAGCGAGAAGATATTTTTTATTTAGTCGAAATATCATCTGCTTAATGAAATAGTATTTAAAATTTATTTCTTTGAAGCAGAGTGCTATTAACGTCATCCATTTTATTTCTTCCTATTTTTGAGATTTTTTTAATGACTCCTTAAAGTACTTATCGTTAATATATTAACGATTTAATTTTTTAACATTTATTTTTCAAATATCATTTGCAGGCTCCGAGAAATCATTTCTTCAACTGACTCTTAACAATTTATAAGAAAATTGACTGGCTGATTTATTTCAGTAATGTATAGAGTTTGTAGTATAAGAACCTTTATAGAGAAACGTATAATATAACACACATTTCAATTTCAACAAGAGATTTATTAGAAAGATTTTAAAGAATTTTAAAGAAGAAGTATTTACTTTGAGGAGTTGTTGAAAATTTTGTTGATATAAATAACCTATCTTTTTGCTTTATTTTTACATTTTCTCACGAAAATATCTCGAAAAACCAAACTAATGTTAGAAAACGGATTGCAGATTTTTTATGTCAGGACACACAAGTTTGCTATGCTTAGAAACATTCTGGTCTTATGGTTAACAGACCTTGTATTTGTCTGTTGCAAATATAATTTGTTGACTTTCGTCCTAATATTGTAAAATTTGTTTTTGTATACATTTTTGTTATTCCATTTATCTGGGCAATCAAACTATTGGGGCATTTCCGAGACATATAAAATTTTAAGTGCTTTATGTAGAAGAACTCTGTGATGTGCTTTTTGCTTTCCAGCCGAGGTTTTGCTCGCCGGATTTCCAGGGTCGTTCTGAAGAAAAACACGAAACTTCAGTAGGAAGGTCTTTAGAACCTTATACAAAATCTTTATTAAAAACAAATCTTAACTTTATATAACAACTTAAATATTCTTGACTTCAATTAATTACACCCTGTCTGGTGTATCTGGTAACATCGGTTATTCTTCTTGTATTGGGGTCCTGCTGGTTTCCTCTAAAAAGCTTTATTCTGGCATCTGGTTCCTTCGTCAACTGGCATTCGGTATCGGGCCCCTCTTTTATAAATACGGGCTATGGACTACGCCCCTGGCGCTTACAAGATCAACAGTTTAAGGCCCTGGTAGGCACAAGATCAGCAGTTTAAGGCCCTGGTAGGCACAAGATCAGCAGTTTAAGGCCCTGGTAGGCACAAGATCAGCAGTTTAAGGCCCTGGTAGGCACAAGATCAGCAGTTTAAGGCCCTGGTAGGCACAAGATCAGCAGTTTAAGGCCCTGGTAGGCACAAGATCAGCAGTTTAAGGCCCTGGTAGGCACAAGATCAACAGTTTAGGGCCCTGGTAGGCACAAGGACGTTTTATTCTTCGAACCAAGCTGATGGAACGAAATTGCCGGACAATTTCAGACGACTCGTAAACTATAATCTAGCTCGTCAGCTTCGACCGTAGCAAACAAGTCACTTTCCTTCCCAAAAGGAGGTCCTCTTGTTATATTTTTCGTAAAACTGGGTGTGAATTATATACTGGTCGAATGTAAATCACCCAATGTGCTCAACCAACTGTGACGTCATAATCTTATAGTGACTGCATATTGTATTATGACAAGGTATAAAATCCCTTTATATCAGCGAGGTAACTGGTGTCGTTGGTAGCTGCGGCGTTGCATGGTGTCGTCGGTCGGTGCTGCGGTGGTGGCTGATTAATCATGGTGAATTAAATCACCCAGGGTGTTTGGTATTGGTAGAGGCATGGAACGCTTCGTTACAACTCCCAGGATTGAATACGATTCTAGAAACAAAATTTTAATGTTTTGTTGGCACCAAGATACAAATATCTTCATAATATGAGGTCAGATTTCAGATTTCAGATTTAATACTCCCTTCAGACATTCCAAGATCAATAGGCTATGATACATTTCTTTCTTTCGAAGACAAGACAATTTAAATAATAGAATTTAATAATCAAGGTCTTAAAGATTTCAATAAGCCAATACAAAAAATCGTCCTTATTTTTACCAAATTTCTTTCAAATATTATATCGTCGCCACGTAATCAATCTGGTGAAAAAGCTATTGACCTTATACAATTTCAACTATTTGTATTACAATAACTCCAAATAATATTCGGCAATAGCTGTTGTCCGGATCCTGTGATTTATTGAGAAATGGTATTTCTTTTGAATATCTTCATTCTATTTGTAAAATTTATTCTCTATGAACACACCGTCTCATTTACTAACACGGAAATTACATTGAGTTTAAAGTTTTTCGCTGTTTGTTTTTCAATATACGAGTACATAACATAGATTTAGACAACGGTTTTGTTGGCTGTTGAAGAATTGAAAACATCTTTTTTAGTACTTCATTGATGAGAAATATGAGAGGCAATTATTTCAAAACATAACCAAGAGGCTATTGTTTTTACCAATTGTTGAAAAACCTCTGTTGATTCCTTAATATTTCTCGCCAATAACCTCTGTTCAGTTGAGAAGTTTATTTTCGATAAAAACCATTTTGTATTTTTGGGGAGTTGACTGAATTTGTGGTGAATTCGGGTTCGCGTTTATTACAATTAGTAAATTCGTAAAATTTATTATCGATTTCTGAACTTCCTAGCCATTTCCCAACCATGCTATCGATGCTGTCATTTGTAAATGATATTTAACGTCAAACCCCATTAAGAATTATTTGTAAGTAAATTGTGGGTTTCTTTAAAAATATCTTGTTGAATTTTTCGTTAAAATGCAACGAAAATGGATTCAATTGCATATTATCTCAATATGCAACAACACTCTTCGAGATATACTTGAATGGAGATACGCTATAAAGCGAAAAGTATTTTTGATGTTTGTGATGCGCTGTAATACTATGTTCGCACTATATCGACTGAAAACTTTTGGTATTTAAAAGTTATGGAACAAGAGTTCATGAAGATTTTAAGGAAATCTCGAAGACATATCTTTGGATTTCAACTACATCTTAACGAAATCTCGCTTTACTTATGTCTCAAAATTTTTCACCTGAAACTTCTCAAATTACTGAAGAATTTTTGACATATTAAATGTTCTATTGTGAATTTAACAGATAATTTTAAGATTCAACACATTAGAAACCAAAAATGAAACTGCTCTTGGAGTTTATTAAGAAAAGGATGACCACTCAAAGAATGTGAATTAATAGTTTTTTTTTTGTTGATAAAAATCGAATTGAAATTCAACTTCAACAAAGGCAATGCCATATGAGTTGAATAAGATGTCGGTGGTGTTACTACCGTTACCGACACTCGTTCAACTTTCTTCCGACGAATTCACGTATAGCAAAAATTTCGGAAGTTAAAGTAAAACTGTCACTTAAGCTCATTCGCCGAATTCTGTAAAATTTTTCGGACGAGATAGGTACTATTTAATTTGAAAATGCTTAGAAAGTTAAATAATGATTCTATACAAAACCACGAAAGACATTAAAAAATGTTTCGTAATTCCGTGGAATCTCAAGGTTTTCACTGCAAGTTACTTTTTAATAGTTAAGAAAAATTCATTAATTATGATATAAGTTAAATTTTGTATTTCACTGAGTTGTGGTATCTCAACAAATCACCATAATATAACAATCATGCCAAAATTTTATACTTTTAGAATTTCATACATACAAAAATACCTGTACTAAACGCTTGGACGTTGTTATTGCTAAAATGACCCAAATGTTCCAGAAGTTGGATGCAAATTTAGTATTTAGTATTTATTTTATTTCATGGTCTGCTTACGCTGTAAGATATATTATCTTAATTATAGTGAAACTTTATAATTGTACAAATAAATAATGTTGTTTATTTGGCTAATTTGGATTTCAAATTGCTCTACATTTGAGTAAGTTCTGGCGCATGCTAATTTTTTAACATTAAGGGCAGAAATTCATTCCATCGTTTCTACACGGCCGACAGAATCTGTTAGCTGCGTCAGTTTTCTGACTAGATTTGGTGGCACAATTTTGTTCTTCACACTTTAACAAAGCCTGGTTGAACTTCATGGTTTAATACAAAACTATGCCAATATTTTCAAACACTTCTATCAGTATTTTTTTTTGTTGAATTCCTGTTTCTTTTGCGTACTTCAATCAGTTCTTAGATCACAACAAAATTACTATAATCGATTCCTTATCATGTGAAATTCTACAAAAGTTTTTTTTACCATTTTCCTGCATCCTGTCAAAGCCTTCCGATCTTACCATCTTTGTTTCTTGCGATCTTTTCAGATCAACCTACATCATATTTACAATAAGGCAAAATTTTAGACAACCTATTATTAAGGGGTTAGCAATTTACTAGTTAGCAATTTTTTAAACTTTTAGTAATTTACTAACTCTTCGAAAATTTTAAACCTTTTCTTTCGTTTTACTAACAAGTAAATTACTAATTGCATTTTATTAAAAATGGTGCATTTGAACACGTCCAAACAATGACAGTTCGTGAAAAGATACAAAGCAAACAAAACTAAATCTGAGGAACGGACCTAATAATTTAATTTGTCAGAAGCCAAAGTGACAACCACAATTTATTTCTCCCAAAGAAGTGTAATGAAACTAGGACTTGTAATTCTGGTGAAATTGGAATCCCACGACATGTAACCCGGTCTTGGATTTTAAGGTTTCCAACCAAGAACTTAACTGTTTTCTTATCAAACTTATTCTTGGAGTAAAATTTTCCATCATCCAGCTCTTCAAAAGAATTTGCTGGGGACTTAATAAAACATCGCACTTTTACGCACAAAGTTGGGTCTTCAAACATATCAAAATTTTCGTCTTTCGAAAACATTTTATATTATTTTTTTTACTTTTAAAAGAATTAGCTCACGAATCATCACAATTTAACTCTTTCAAATAAAATTGCCAAGAAATTTTGTACGAGGAAAATGACAGAAGTCATATAGATTTAGCAAACTACTAAAATTTAAAGCAGTCAGTTTGTGATTTTAACTTTAGTAAAATGTTAAGAGATAGTAATATGTTAAAATCGTTTAAAATTTGCAAAATCCTTAGTATTTTACTAAAATGGATTTAACATATTACTAAATCGTTTAAAATTTTGCGCCAGTAAGTTTTTCCAAAACTATTACCTAAATCATTACCAAGGAGGCTGCATACGAAAAAGTGTGTGCTAACTTATTTCCTTCACTGTAAGCTAAAGGTCTATTGTGATCGTGAGACCTCACTGGCCAATACCTCGCCATCGAAACATCCACCTTTCTCATCATACCTCAACAGATAGATACTCAACTCGGGTCTTAAATGGCAAGTAAGGTTGATGCTAGTTCCATGCCTGGATGCAAGCTACACAACATCAGGCACAGCACAGACCTCTCGCATCACATCACAGAGCATCAGAAGCACCAGCAAGCAGCGCAAACCTTTCGGGTTTATTTTTCGTTTTCATTTTTTTTTTCGTAGTAACTCTAACTAACTACCACCGTTCGTTGAATCTTTGGTCCAGTTCTGATTCGACTACCGACTCGGAAGGTTGCTCTCTCTCTTTCTTTTTTTTTTACTTTCGAAGAGGCAACATCGCTATTTTTTCGTTCGACAAAAAATAAAAACTATCTACGAGATACACGGGCAAATGTTGACACTGTAACCTGCAACTCTACCTCGTAGTCGATTCGTAAGCCAGGGATACACCGGATCAGTGAAGTTAAGAAGAAGTGTACCTTGCGCCAAGGTTTCCCTAGAGAGATCGGAATCTCGTTTTCTGCTCCATAGCACATTATTTAACAAAAAAAAGAAGACATTTCGTGTTTTGTTTTCATTTTTTTGTTCGTTTTTTTTTTTTTTTGTATTCTCCCTGAAAATCTTATCATACGGAAGAAGTTAAAAGAGAAAGAAGAAGGTACCATTTATGAGGAATTCTTCTGTTCCGAAATGAGAGTCCATTAAAACAAATGGTAATCTATTTGAACCTTAAGGAATTTTTGGCTACGGGAACGTGATACGCGCTTAAACAGAAGCTGAAGCCTTTTAGCTAAAGCATCGGTGTTTTTTTTTTTTGTTGGAGGAGTGAATTTAAAGAAAAAGGAGACGAGCGAAAAAAGATATTAGAAATCCAAAGCTTTTTGTATGAAAGAAGTTCCTTTCTATTGTTTGACCTGTCAGTTTCAAATTTCTAACAAGAATGATTTTTTTTTCGGATTTTTAAGAAAAATAAATATTTAATTTAAAAAAAAACCATATACGTATGTAATGGAAATTTAAATTTTTTGTGAACATAACAATAAAAGTGAAGAAATCTTTGATTTTTTTTTTTTGAGAAAATGTTTCAACTGACACCACAACCGACAGTGATAACAACAACAATAACAACGGCAACGCAGACGACGACGACGACGACTTATTCAGGAGCGCCCAAATAAAACTACCGTCATCTTAGAAATGTTGACTTTTCGTAACCGGCCGATACTTTTCTTATTGTGGATTATGAAAATCAGGTAACTGTTTTAACCAAAAACCAAAAAAAAAAAAAATTTAAATAAAATAAACAAACACAAATTAATATGTTCAACATATTATATTAACAAAAAAATAATATATGTATACGCCTTAATTTAAGATAAGTCTAATTTATATATTTGGTTAGATTTCCCTACTGCATGAGGTCTTCCGAATTAATTTGAATTTTATTATGGGCCTGGCTTCGGACGATTTTTTTAGAAATTCATTCTTCTGCCAGACTGTTTGGGCGGGGATTGAGATTTATTTTCATTTTTTTTTTTTGGATTTCGATCGTTTATTTTATCAGATGAGGACAGCAAAGTATAGAATTAGTCCAAATTTGTATGAAATTTATTGCTTTTAAGCACATAAAACGAGAAAGAAAAAGGGTGGGGTGTTATCGCCTTCATCATCATAACTATCAGAGCTATCATCATCAAGATCGGCCGAAAGCCCATGTTAGGAAGTTGTTGGGAGAGATCTTAATTTGAAGATTGTGTGAGCAGCTGATTATGGCTAATTGAATTGTTTTTTAATGAAATGGGGCCATAATTATTTGCTAATGATCAGCGATTTTATTTTCAATTTCTCAATTAGATTCGACTATTTATTTTTATTTTATTTGAAATTTGAGAACAGTGCTATAAATAGTGACTGGCAACTGGCAAGGAGTTAACATTTCACCAGAAATATGAGTCATTTCTTCGAAAAAATAAATCAAAAATGACCAAATAAGGCGTCGGCGGCGGTGGTGCGGTGGGGTTTAATAAGGTCTGTCACTACAACAAAACACCACAAGCTATTAAATTTTCACATTGTGCACAGTGCACACCTCCCATAACTTTGTATTCATTTCTAAGCCAAAAATAATAAACACCCTGCCACAGACGTCGCTGATGGTCTGTTTAACGTTAATTGCATGTTTATGGTTGGTAAATGTCCAACTAACTACAATTTGAAAATACGATTGCCTCGTTTGACCGAGCGTGTGTTCCTCGTTTTTATTTTGTTTAGACAAATCTCAAAAGTGGGCATAATTACGCTTTTTTCGGTTCCTTAATTTTTGTTTATCCATTTAACTCGTTAAAAAATAAAAATAATGTCTAGTACATTCATCCAATCATGTTAATTGGAATTTATTTAAACGTCAAAATGGAGGTTTGAGATTTTGATTAGCACAATGATGGTAATTGAGTTGTAATTCAAACCACTGCAATTTCCAATATGTTTGCTGGGTTTTGTTGACTTAAGGTATCTATGTAGTTGGCTTATTTCAATTTGACGTGCTATTTTTGTTTTGTTGAAGTTATGACATAAATATTGCCAACTCCAGGTTGAATTCAGATCATTCGATTCAAAAATCTATGTATTTGATTTTGAACTGTTAACTCAAAACCTTTCTTCTTTAATATTTATCTGATTTTTACTAGATACTTTCCCAAAACTTAATAGTTATTGAATTAAATATTTCAGGGTTTATTGTATTGAGGACCGTTTTTGGAAGTTTCTTTGTTTTTATAATTAGCACACACTCAAAGGTTTTTTGTATACCCTTAATATGCCAGAGACACAGTGTGAGCATTAGGAAAAGAGGGAGGGGTTAGAAAGGAGGTATCGGTGTACATTGGTTTTGAATTCTTGAACATAGCAATGACTGGGAAAGACAGAGCGTGGTAAAGAATTCCACATTCGCTAAAAAACGAATATCTGTACTTCACAGTACGGCCGAAGTTGGGCTCAAGAGTAAACTGATGGGCATTCCTAGAAGTGCGAGTATTACGGTCAAATTGTTTAAGGGGAGGAATGCAGCTAGCCATTTCACTAGAGCATAGTCCGTAAAAATAACGGTAAAAAAGGGTGCGGCAAGAAACATTACGACGATGTTGGAGTGACGTAAATGATTCAATGATGTTAGTGTCGCCAATCATTTTAAAAGCTCTTCTTTGAATACTGCCCAAAAGACTTAAGTAAGTAACTGCAGCACCAGCCCATAGATGGGAGTTATACTCAAGTTTTGGACGTATATAGATTTTATAGACTGTAGCCAGATCAGAAGGAGAGAAAAATTTTTGCACCGTCTCAGAAAACCCAAACATGTTGCGGCATTTTTGGCAACATCGCGTATGTGATCGATCCACAAGAGGTGGTTCGTGATGCACATACCGAGAATATCGAGATATTCAGTTTCGTTGATGCAAGTGCCACTCATAGATAGTGGCAAGGGGGGTATATCACGCTTTAACGATACGAGACAGCATTGAGTTTTCGAAGCATTAAATTCCACGCGGTTTCTTATTCCCTATTGTAGAATGCTGTTTAGGTCGTGGTTTAATGAACTTATGATATTTTGTCGTTGCAGTTCCACATCCGAAGAGGAGGGATGTGAGTCTGAAAACGAATATGAAAAGCTAAGAGTACTATCGTCAGCGAAACAATTAATTGGATTAGAAGTTGCAGACAGGAGATCATTAATAAAAATGAGGAAGAGGGTTGGGAACAAAACGGAGCCCTGGGGCACACCAGCATTTATATTGTGGGTATCAGACTTGAATCCGTCTAATACAACTTGTATTGAACGGTTCGAAAGAAAATTTCTAATCCAAAGAAGAAGGGATTCATCGACACCAAAAGCATGCATTTTCGATAAAAGAGCAAGATGCCAAACTTTTTCAAATGCCTTTGAAATATCAAGTGCAATAATCTTACTTTCTCCAAAACGATGTAAAGATTTGTTCCACTCTTCGGTGAGATATACCATCAGATCACCAGTGGACCTATTGCTACGAAAGCCATACTGCCGGTCATTAAGAAGCTTTCGTTCTTCAAGATATTTCTTAAGCTGATAATTAATCAGCGCAGCGTTTCCATGACCTTGGAAAGAAGGGACGTTAGTGCAATCGGTCGATAACTTGAGGGAGAAATTTTTTTCTAAATTTTATGATTCTCCAAAATAATTTCTTAATTTTTCAAATGAAAGTATTGGGTTTCTTTTTTAAAATTTGCACACACTTAAGGGGTTATATTGACTACCCAGTAACAGAGTGCGATTCAAGGTAAAATAAGGGAGGATATAATAGGTGATGTCAATGCACATACATTGGTCTTGAAATCGTGAACACCACAGGGAAGGTGAAAATACAGAAGAACGAAGTATTCCACATTCTAGTAGAGCGATTGAAGAAAGAACATCCATACTTAACAATAATTTCGAAAATAGGTTCAAGGGTTAACTGGTGAGCCTTTCTAGCTATACGAGTATTGCGACGGAATGGTTTGAGGGGAAGAATGCCATTGGCTATTTCGTTTGAGAATTGTTGATCGAAAAAGTGATAAGATAATGTGTTACGATGATGTTCAAGAGAACCAAAAGTCTCCGTAATTTATATATCTGCTAGGTATAAGTTTTTGGCTCTGTTATGGATTATTTCCAATAGTTTCAAGATTAATGGGGGCACCAGACCAAATATGAGAGTTATTCTCAAGTTTAGGGCGGATGTATGCCTTATAATGAGTGATTTTTTAAGAGCTATCGGAAATTAAAATTCAGAAAAATGAATGATGGACCTCAAATGGTCCACCCGCTTAGTCCAATTTCGGCCGGTATATCACGAATAAATGCTTACATGTTGGCTTCCAGTGCGTCAATCGAAGCGGGCTTGTCGCTATAGACACGAGCCTTAACATAGCCCCACAAAAAGTAGCCTAAAGGCGTTAAATCACACGATCTAGGCGGCCAATTGACCAGCCCCAAAAGTAAAATAAACTGTTCACCGAACTCGCCTCTCAATTGGTCTATTATTACGCGTGCTATGTGGCATGTGGCACCATTTATCTTGTTTAAACCACATATCATGCAAGTCAAGCTCTTCCATTTTGGGCAAAAAAAGATTGTTATCATCGCACGGTAGCGCTCACCATTCACATCAACGTTGCGATTCCTCCAGCCTATAACCCGCGCCAAACAGTGACTTTTTCTTGACGCATTGGTAGCTCTTGCAATGCTTCTGGCTGCTCTTCACTTCAAATACAGCAGTTTAGCTTGTTCAAAAATCCATTCAAGCAGAAACGAGCTCGTCGCTGAACACAATTTTTCAATAACGAAGTCGATCTTCGGCCAACTTTTGAAGAGCCCATTCACCAAAAATTCGGCATTGTGGTAGGTCGTTCGGCTTCAATTCTTGCACCAGCACTATTTTGAAAGGTGAAGCCTTCCACAAAATTTTCCACGTAGTGCAGTAACAGAGGCGCAATTGCTGCGAATGGCGCTGAATCGATAATTCACGGTCATCACTAACACTGGGCGATATAGCTGCGATATTTTCCTCAGTTCGCACTCTAAGCAAGCGTGTTGGTGGTTTAAAAATGTAAATTTGGTGCGAAATTTAATCACAATAGCCCCATAAAATGGAAGAAGCGCACGATGAACTTTCTTAACAGAGCACACATTTTGATAATAAAATTCAATAATTTGCAAGCGTTGTTCGTTTGTAAGACGATTCATTGTTAAATTATAGACCAAACTGAAGATGTTTGACACTGACACAAAACATGAAACGTGCGTGTACGAAAGTACACGTATAAATTTCAAAATACGATGTAAAATGATCTACGTCAAAACTTACCATCAACATTACAAATAGTACGTTCTAACTTTACAAATCGACTATATCTACAACAAGTCATATGACAAGGCAATAAAATTACATTCGAATTATCTGTGAACAAAAGTGGTTGTATTTCATTTACATATGTATATATTTGATCATTTCTTTTTTTTTTCATATTATTTTAAATAAAAAATCTAGACATTAACAGTGCGTGATCTGTCAAAACCAGTGTTGCCAAAAAGAAAATAGCAAAAAAATCACCCATTATACGAACATCTCCCTCTGAAACAAGAAATTCATCATCAAATTTATACTACTGGCTCAGAAATGTCGACTCCTTCTTCATTCAGCACAGTGGAGTTAAATTGATAAGAATGAGACCTATTTCCTAAACTACTGATTATAATCCATTGTTTTTTAGGGTTCCCTTGAGCGTTTTGAAATTTTGTAAAATTTCCTTATTAAGTTTCTTACTCATTTTCTTAAACACAAAGGTTAGAAACACTATCGATTCCAGAGGAATTTGTGTTTTTTAATGTACCAATAATCTTTAGTAGTTCAAGGCCAGTAACAAGTTCGAATGAAAAGCTTTGTCATTGAGAATGTAAACTTGGAAAAACTGGACGACAAAACAGAACAGTACGTACAATTACCTGAAACCGATTATATTATGTGAAATCTTCGAAAAATACTCATTAAAAAACATTGTCAATCTCAATTTTTTGAACAATTGCTGCTCTTAACAATTTGCCATTTACCTCTAATCTAGTAATTTGACAAGCAGTTTCATATTATGAAGTATTGAAATTCTGCATAAGTTTTTATTATTACCTGAATTTTTCTGTTTTTGATTTAAAAGAAATCTGATAAAAAATCTTTAAGGAGATAACCACAAACACCAGTCAAGAAGTTCAAACAAAAACAACAACCCCTACTTACTCGTATACACCGTTTTTTCCGAAGGATGTGGCACAGTTCGTACTTCAGTAAGTCAATGAAAAAGAACACTTCCGGTACTTAGCAAAGTTCATTAGTGTTTTGTTGAAAACAAAACAAAACCAGGAGAGTCAGTACTTATTAATATTTTACTTCTGCTCCTTGAAATAAAAGATGTACCTATACTCCTTGGTATTATTTGTTGATTTAAATTATGCTTACAGTTGATTTAGTGACATCATAGATGAAGATGATTATAGCTTGTAAGATAAAGTGAGTGACAAGTAATCACATACGGTTTTAAAGTTAATATTTTGAATAAACAAAGAGAAGTTGTGTTATAAGTTGTTCAAACCCTCCATCAAACTTTGAGTAAGTGATTTGTAGATTCTTTATTTGCCATATGAATTTGTTCTTAAATAAAATTGATCTTATGTTTTGAATAAAGAATTAATACGTAAGACATATTATGGTTTTTACATTTTTTTGTAAATATTACAAAGTATTCTTAAAAAAAATCAAACCACATCTATAATAAATAAAATGCACGACTGGATCGCACGAACTTGCTCTTATGTAAAAGTACTTTGGAATTTAAAATACATTTTATAAATATAAAACATGGTTAATGAGATAATAATGTTCAAATGCATAAAATTGCCGTCTGGTTTCCGGAAAAGTATGAATTTATGCAAATAAACCTAAAAAAATCGTTTTATTATTAAATAAATTTTTTATATAAGAAATTTTTCAAGAAAAAAATGTGGGATGCGAATTTTAAGTATTTAATAATATTGGTTTTAGGAAATAATTTCAAAAAATAATCGTTCATAGGTTTTGAAGATATTGATTTAAAATTTTTTTTTTTTTTTTTTAAAAACCCAATAAATATTTTTTCGAATATTTTTATATACAATATTATTTTAAGCTTAAGGGGACTCCTGCTAAAAATTTTGAGTTAAAATCCTTAGAGCCGTTAATGAGAAAGTCGAAAATCAAAAAAACGGGTCTATGGCAGGTACCCCTAATAACATTTTGCCCCAAAATTTTTTTTGTCCAAAATGTAGTCCATGTCCATAATATCACACTTAATTTTTTTTATCAAAATCGTTAGAGCCGTTTTCGAGATAAATAAGATTTTGCATTACGGGTGTATGGGGGGAACCGTTAGTTTTGGAGCTAAGAAAAAAATTTCAATTTCTCCTCTAGGGAATCACCGAAGACCCTTAACTACCAAGTTTGAAGAAAATACCTCCCGTAGTTTAGGCTGTAGTTCGAGGTACAGACATACAGACATACAGACATACAGACATACAGACATACAGACAGACAGACGGAATTGCCGGACCCACTTTTTTCGTCTTCGCTATCATCGTAATGTCAACTTTGATCAAAATCTCGAGTTCGATTTTTTTTCCAAATGCAGAACTTGCCCTATAGTACCTATATCGCAAGTAAAAAGTCATAGTCGAATGATTTAAACTGATTTCAAGAAACCACCTAGATTCAGGACATGGGCGGTAATATCACGATTTGCTGGTCTTAAATCACGAATTCATAATAATTAGTTATAGAATTATATGCAATCTAATCGGGGAATAGGTTGAAAATATATATTTAGCTAAAGACTGGAACTTTTTGAGAAAGTATGATATAAAATTACAAATAGGTACGTGAAGAATATGATTTATTAAATAAATACATTTAAAGTAATTATTACATTGTATAACGATTCTTTGGAAAATAATTCTTGAGCATGATCTAAGAAAATTAAATGGACAACTGAAATTCCACATACGTGCTCTTACTACTCGTATCAAGCCAACTTTTGAATTTAAAAAAATTGTATATCACACAAAAATCAAGAATTGAATTTAAAGAAGTATAAAAAGTGTAGAGCTCAAAAATACGAATGCGGTCTAATTACTTAGGTTAGGTTAAAGTGGTTGTCATTAAAGCGTCTGACACACTTAGACCATTAGAGGTCCATTGTGATACCACGATCTAATAGGGAACAAAAAGGTTCCCTACTAGTTAAAACCATTTGGAACTTCTAATAAAGCGAAGGAGACTATTAATATCTGTGTTTATGAGATCGCTTGGTTCATTATAGAAAAATTCTCCTAGAGGAAGTTTGCGTCTGTAAGAGAGAGCAGGGCATGTACAAAGAAGGTGTGGGATTGTCTCCTCTTCCTCCTCGTCCAAGCAACTCCTGCTAAAATCGTTTGATAGTACACCGATTCGTGCGGCGTGTCTACTTATGAGACAGTGTCCAGTTATGACACCTATTACGGAGCTGATCTGAGATCTACTGAGGGACAATAGACATTTTGACCGTTTCAAATCCAGTTTAGGCCAGATTTGTTTGGTCGCCATACAAGTGGTAGTATTAAGCCATCTTGCGTTTGATTGTTCCAGAGCAATTCGTTTCAACATAAGTTTACTTGTAGCTATGGGCATACCTATATTTGCCTTTTCGGGTACGATAGGCATTTCCGTTCCAATTCTGGCGAGTTCGTCGGCTTTGCAATTTCCCGGAATGTCCCTGTGGCCCGGCACCCAGAATAGGTGAATGTTAAACTGTTTGGCCATCTCCATCAGAGACGATCGACAGTCTTGGGCTGTAATGGAGTTTACAGAGACTGATGCGAGGGATTTCAAAGCAGCCTGACTATCTGAGAAGATGCGGATATCCGTGCTAGATATCACGTTTTCTTTAAGCCAAGACATTACTTCCTTTATCGCCAGAATTTCCGCTTGGAATACGCTACAATGGTTTGGTAGGCGGAAGGAGAGACTAAGGTTTAGTCCATCTGAGTACACTCCACCACCGTCCGTTTTCAGTCTTCGGTCCATCTGTATAAAAGTTTACTGATTTATTTCCTGTCAAAGCCCCTTCCTCCCAAGCTGACCTTGAGGGAATGGTGACTTCAAAGTTTTTATCGAAAACCAAAAAGGGACTGATGTAGTCAGAGTGACTTGGGAGAGTTCCGAATAAATTCAGAATGGTGGTGTGGCCAATAGAGTTATTGGTCCATTGAGAGATGGCTTTGAGCCGTATGGCTGTGCTCGCGGCCATTTGTTTGCTGTAAATATCTAGGGGTGTAAGGTTAAAAAGTATGTCTAGTGCAGCGGAAGGTGTCGAGCGGAGAGCTCCGCTGATGCACATGCAATGGCAATATCATCAGCGTATGCAATCACTTTGAATCCCTCTTCTTCTAGGTCTATTAGCAGTTCATTAACTACTATGTTCCATAGAAGTGGGGATAGGACTCCACCTTGTGGGGTTCCTCTACTGACTGACCATCTTGTAGTAAAGCTACCTAGTTCCGCATTTATAATTCTGCTTTTCAGCATGAAATTTATTAGGTTACCAAGTGAGCTATTCACATTGAGATTCTGCAGTGCCTTCGCTATTGCAATGCTGTCGACATTGTTGAAGGCGCCTTCTATATCTAGGAATGCAACTAGAGTGTATTCTTTGTGATCTAGGGAGTATTCGATGGCGCGTACCAAGGTATGTAGCGCAGTTTCTACCGATTTTCCCTTACAGTAAGCGTTTTGTGCTGTAGAAAAAAGGTTTGGTTCTATAACACTACGCAGAATCGTTCCAGAGTCTTAAGAAGAAATGACGATAAACTGATAGGTCTGAGATCCTTGGGGGTCTAATTACTTGGTTAAAAAGAATTTGTTTAAAAAAAAGTTAAACATTCTTTTGTTTGGCTTTCTCCAAAAATTTAGCAAATCAATTTAACCCAAACCCCAATAACTTAAACGCAAACGCAAGACAGTTCAAACTATTAGAATCTATTAAATCTAAATGTTTTTCCAATAAAAATTAACAAACTTTGACAAGTGAATCTGGCCATATTGTTGAAGCTACATCTGTCAAAATGGATATCGTTTATTTGGTTTGTCTTGACAAATCAACGTGGGGAGTATGCGAATGATTAAATTGTTTATTAAATTATACGAGTATATGCTTCATGACATGCTCATTGCTCAATGCTCTTTGATATTATAAACAGTCTTCATTAGGAAGGTCAACTCGCCGTTTCTATTTATTATTCACGCCAGCCAGCGATCTGATAGGTACTTTAGCTCAGGTATGTAATTGTATATGCCAACGATCTAATAGTGTACAGAACAGCTCCAAAAGTCGAGGTCATCAGAATTCTTTTGCTGCGTAACTCGAAAGGATTCAGCAATATTATGACCACTGGAAAGTTTAAAATCAATATTCGGAAATCTGAAACTATTCTGTAAGGACACCGTTGCATGAACGCCAAGGGATACGATAAAGAATTGGCGCAAGCTAGTGATCATATGATCGTAGGTTCACATTAACAACCAGTGCCGAGTAAGAGTTTAGTGTATTTGTATTTGTATTTCGGCAGACATGTTAAAGCTGCTCTTGCCAAAGCTAGGAGCGCATTTGCCCTGACGAAATGGTTGCTTTACATTAGCCGGCTTGATAGTGGGGTGAAGGTGATTTGCTACATGGCCTGATTCAGCTGCTGATTGCCTATGGGTGCCCGGTGTGGTTCGACGTTGACCCATCTCAAATGAAAAGGATTCGGATGTTTGAGAGGCAGTGTCGTAGACGTTGCCTTGATTTCCAGCGAACATCATATCTGATTCAAAGTCACATTGCCAGAGTGATTTCCTCTACTCTACCTAGATGGTTGAGGGCTACTGCAGGATATTATGGCAATTCCACTTATATACCTCGTGGGCAGTAGAACTATGGATAAGCGGCTTCTTTATAGTCGAGACGTCCTTGGGTAGCACCAACAAAAATAATCAAAAAAAAAAAAGATAAATACCGTTATTTTCTTCAAATTATTTTCGGTGAAAGTTAAAACCGATAGATTGTATATTTTAGAATTAAGTTTTTATTCAAAAGGGCATTAACCTAAAGAAATTGTGACGAAACACAAAAGGCGAGACATACAGATCTATTTGACAGCCGGCTTAACAAGTGGAGAAGATAGACAGATTGGTTTGAGATAGCAAGCAGCGTGCTTTGCTTTAAGTTATGTAAAATTTCGTATAAAATTTTGCCTCATGACCTGGGACGATATTCGCAAAAACTTAAACTGATTCAGGAGCTCTGAGTTAACGACCATAGACAACGACGTTTGTTCGCTAAACTGTGCTTTCGAGCAGTTGGAAGTTGACCTCAAATTCGGTCGTAAAATCATATTCAGCGCCGTGGCCCATTTTTGGATGAATACGTTCGTCATTAAGCAAAATAGTCAAATTTGGGACGATTACAATATTTACGATTCCCCTTAGGGAATTGGTCAATTGTAGTTTATTCGCACGGATCTGCGACTTTAGTGAACACCGCACTCGCATGTCTTTGATGGTCAATTCAAGTTACATCTATGTACCTTTATTACCTTAACTTCAAATTGTTCATGAAGAATGTCAATTGTGGCGTCCAGGGTGTGGCACGCAGTTGGAACCACATGTCGTCTAGGTCCATATGGTTCAATTTGGAATATAAGAAATTGGTTACCATCATTTTCATCACCACTTCACCAACGTCGTTTTTTTAAAAAGTTCGGACCAATGATGCCGCTGTACGGGACCCAAATTCCACACTAAAACCTTAACTTTTTGAGCATGCATTATCACCTGAAGAAACTCGTGTCGGTTGGTGTGATCCCATATGTACGACAATTTTGCTTGCTTACACAACCATTCATCCAAAAATACCAAAATGAGAGTTTTTTCCTAACGCTCTTAAGCCCAGTCAGTGAACAAACGACGTTGCCTTATGGTCATGAATTTTGAGCTCCTGGGTCAGTTGGATCTTGTCGAGGAATTGACTGTCTCGTGTTCCTTTGACTTATATGTTTTGGCTGATTAATTACTAAAGCTTCGTCTCAAATCTATCCACGAAACGTTAAAGAATCAACTGTGAAAAGCCACCAAGTATATCGTAAAATGTGCGCATCTCAGGCACCGTTTGCAATAACGAAAAATCTCTTTGATAATTAAGTTGTATCATTTGAACGTTCTCTTCAATTGTGTAACTTGCCATCATAATTTGACATCAGTAACTGAATAATAAACAAAAGATTTGACAGATGTCACCAAAACAACATGGCCCCCATAGGCCGCAAAAATTTGCCCGCTGCAATTCAAAAACACTTTAGTTTGATAATTAAATTGATTTGCTAATAGTTTAAATCTATTTGTGTTTCGGTTGAATCTAATTTCTTATAGGTTAAATTGATTTGCTATTAGGTCCAATATTTTTGCGAATGCGATATCGACTTTATTTCGAGAGGTAAATATGCTCGAATATAAAATTTCTTTAACATTACAAAATTAAATGGGAACTGGATCTTGTTGTGCTAAAACATTCTCTTTAATGATTTTTTTACTAGAAACACGTCTAAATGAGTGAAAAAAAATATGATTTGATGCAAAAAGAAATTTTGTATGCTAAAATTTTTTAAACATTAAAAAATGGTATGGTAGTTCAAGTGCTTACTTAAATGGGTCATTTTTTAAAAATTGACATTTTTTTTTGATCGTTTGAAAAAATTTTTTTTTCAGTTTTTCTTGGGTTTTAGTTCCTAAAATAGTAAACAAGTAGAAAAGGAGTTCTCCGAGTTGCGCAAGAATAATTTCAAATATTTTCCATTTTAAGAGTATTTTTTGATAAAAATTTAAATTTTAAATTTCGAATGTACTAAAAATATTCTTTTCTTGCATAAAATAACAATAATCCACGAAAAAAATAGTAACAATAAATAGTTGAAATTTTGTGGAAAGCAACTAAATTTAATAAGATAATTAATAAAAAAGTTGTTTGTTTACGAAATGATTTTGTTTAAAAGCATGAAAGACAAAAAAAAATAATTTTAAATAACGGCACATAACTTTCTTGGAACTTTTACGGTACCAATATTGTAAGGAATGATGAAATTCAGTATATTTATCTAGAATATAAAAAAAATAAATAATGATATGAGCCATTATAAACTAAAAGAACATTTATTAAAAAACAAATACGAAAATGGCCACGGAGATTACAAAATCGACTATTTCTTAATTTTAATATAGTAAATGTAATTCAATGTCATCCAAATTATATTAGGTTCAAGTATGAGTAAATACCTTTCTTTTGGCGGTGGTTAGACTAAAAAATATTTATACGGTACAAAGATAACAAGGCCACGGAGATTACACTGAATTTTTACTCGGATGAAAAAATTATTTTGTATGTAAATTTTAAAGGAATTAACTGCAATTATTAAATTATAATAAAACATGAAATTGAAGGTTTTTTGACGTACTATAAGATAATGCATCGTAAAAAATTATTAAAAATTGTTTAGTTGTGTGAAAAAGCGAAAAAGTTTAATTAGGTTTTTTTTTCCAAATCTTGTCACACTCGTTCAACTAAGTATTCGGACAACAAAACAATTTTTTTTTTTTGGCATATCATAAAATTGAAGTTTGAGAGAAGGCCTTTCAAACGACAAGGCCCAAAATTAAATAAAAAATTATCTTCATCATTAAAAATATTAATAAAACTGATTAAGCATGAAAATCACATCCCAAAAAGGCCACGGAGATTACACATTATTAATTACCATGGCTATTCTGTAATAGGCTTGAGAAAGAGATTTATAAAATTCGAATGAATTTCCGCGGAGTGTTGTGAACTGGCATGCTGGCTGTATGCTCGGCTTGAGCTCGCCGGAAATGGGTGGGAACTTGTTCACATACAACCCCTTCTCCCCTACTACAAAAAAACACAAATCATGCCGAATGAATTTCGAAACAAGGTTCGAAATCCAAGAAAAATTATTAAACGGACGGACATTACATTTAGAGGGGGCTGAGGTAGTATCAGCTCATGGCCTAACCCACCCTACCATGGAAGTTCCGTGGCCTAATATTCAACTTCCCCTTAAATCAAACTCACCTTTTTGATCAGCTCATTTCATCTTAGAATTGTGTCGTCCTTCAGCATCCCCTGAAAATTAGAATTCCTAATAAGCCATCAAGCTATATGCCTGAATGAAACACACGAATTCAATCATCTTGACGTGATTCACAAATATTTATTTAAGTGAAAAGCATAAAAAGATATAATTATGATTATAATATATAATTATAATTGAACAAAATTTAAAGAAATGGATCTCTTTTATATAAAAAAAAACAAGAGTAACAAAAAAACAAATTTAATAAATTGCTTATAGGAACATTCGAAATATTCGTATCAAAATTGGTTGCGATAAGTTCCACTAAAAAAAAAATCTATAATCCTGCGCTTTCTTTTTCAGGACTATCGAAACTTAACAAAAGAAATTACTAACCTAAATTGAGCTCAATGTAAGTTATCCGAGTGATTCCAATACCCACTTTTCTTTTTAGAGAAGAAGAACCGAACAAAAAAAAAGGATGAAAATGGAAATTATCCTAACCAGATATATGCAGAAAATTATGTCGAATACACCAATAGCCACTTAAAAACATTTAACTCTATTAATAAATTTTACAAACAAAAAATTTTAATTTATGAAATATTTCTGTTTTTTTTTTTTTTTTTATATCACGTCAAACTTTAAAGTGTATAAATACAAACGAACAAAAAAAAAACTGGTACACTGGATTTCTTGAAATTTCGCTATCTTGATTCTTGAGTTAGCTTTCTTGTTTTCTTGAATCTTGAGTTTGAAGTTCTTGATGTATTCTTGAGATGTAGGAGCAAAACGGAAGGATCGGATGTTCTAACGTACGAAACGGTATGTTATATATATACAGTGCTCTCTCGTATCGTACTTTAAGCGGGTTGGCGATCGTGACTTTTGCTTTTTGATACAGTCACCGATCGCCAATTTCACGTTTCTTTTAAAATCCTTAGTTCTCGCAAATAAATATATTTTTTTTTCTTTTTTGAACAAGAAGCCCGATTTTTGAGGCCCAAAGTTTCCCGGTTTTCAGGTGGCGTGAGCCGTACATACACGGCGGTGGTAGATCGTTAGCTCAGGAGTCCTATGATGTCTAAATAAAACAAAATTAAACCATTTAGGACGCATAAATGGTTTCTATTTATATATATATATATATCTGTATATCTATATATCTTTATGAACATACATATATATACATATAATTATATAAATATAATTTAGATCTTATATATATCTATATATATATGAGTAAGGCATTAAGTACTAGGTCTTATTGGAATAGTTTAATAAAAAAAATTTTGGAAATGTGACCTCACCTCAATATAAGGATCTTTGCTGTATATAATTTTTACCACGCACCGTGACTAAGTTAAAAAAAAACTTATCGAAATTTTAAATAATCTTCAATGATATACCAATGAATATTTTAATCACTCTAAATTTAATGAAATTTTATGGTTTTAACATAGTTTAATTTCTGCTTGTGGTCTTTATTCACTTCTTATTTTCTTTTTTCGGTGCTTCTGCTATACTCGGCTTCTTACTTGGTAATGAACACTACTCGATCCTTTTCCTCCGTTCCTGCCTTCAAAAGCTGGCGGGTTGGAACCAACCAATCAAAATCAGCCACGTTGTTAAAAGTTAACAAAATCGGATTTCATGCCTTTGAACAAATCCGGATTCTTCATACTGACATTACCGCCCTCTAGAGCTTAATTGTATGTGATAATCCCTTAAGGAGCGTCCAGATCCTCCAATTATAGGTCAAGACTTTTAGATTCACACGATGGAACAAGATAGGCATATTTTTTTCTTTTGGTAGTTACCTTTAAAAAAAATTTTTTGTTTATCATTAACTACTCTCAAAACTTGGCACATAATGCCAAAAGGGAAATTGCATCTTCGGTGCTATCCTTTTCGCCAAATCTTGTGTTACAAAATAAATGATGATCGCTCGACATCCTATATTGCTCGTGTGAACGAACCTCCTTGAGAATTTTAGAAGTCAGCCATTCTTTAACATTGCTACTTGAACGCAGCCGATCCAAATGTCAAAATGACAACACAAAAAATGTAAATATTCTAATTCTAATCAAAGTATTCATATTCAGCAAGAGGGTTCTGGACCAGACATCGAAACAAAACTTAATTAGGTAAGTAAATTATAAATAAACAATATACTTTGAATACAAAATTCAAATATTTCCAGCCTCAACAACAATGCAAAAGAAATATCCTGCAGAACCAGGCGGCAAGAGTCACAACAACGACAACAGAATGGTAAGTAAAATTCTTGTAACTGACTTATTCATTATAAAAAGGATTTTTAATTGTTCTATTATAGAACAAATCAACTCCTCCGGATGAGCTTAGTTGCTGGATATAAGTTACTCCAACGGATATCCCTACCAAATGTTCATATTGAAGAGGTATAAATAGTTGGTTAAAATACTAATGGTATCAGTGTTAATGACTTAATCTTTCCGTTTCGTTACAGGTGTCCACAACAATTCGTTACCATCAATCGATCTGCAAATTTGTTCTTATAATGCTGTCATAGACATAACACAGTTCCATGCCGAATTTCAAGTCTTTAAATTGAAATGCAAAAAAAATAGAAGCTAAAAATGTAATTTTTTAAAACGACCCAAATACACTTAAATAACTAATTTGGATAAAAAACTTATCATCGCATTTTTTAATATTTAATTTTCGAAATAAAAAATATAATGAAATATTTTTTGTGAAAATTTTGATTTATAATATTTATACTATAATAACTGCCTGTTTGTTGGAACAAATTTTTTCTGTCAAATGTAAATAGTACACAGAAATATAATTATCCAGAGTATTTGATCGCTTTCGAAAAAATAAGCATTTTCATAGCGGTTTTATGGCAGGTAAGGAAATTGTACAAATTGTACTCTCTACTACTTAGGAAAAACCTAAGTCCGAAATTTGCAGAAAATCGCTTCAATAGGTAAGGCTGTAGGTCGGCATATAGAAATACAGACAAAACTTGCTCTATAAATACTCTCCACATATATCTACATATAAGTAAAACTCTGAGTAACTTTACTTCTATACTTGTGTATGTTCTATAGTGCATATTTTATTTTGCTTGTGGTATATGTGTACATATAAAAAATATTTTTAAAGTTTTCAACTCATATTTTTCGTTTCTTAGGAAGCAACAATCTTCCGCAACCCATATTTTGGTGTTTGAATTTTTAAAATATGCTTTTCACATAAAGGGACATCTTTTCCTAAGAAAATAGTTCTTGGGTTGTAAGATAGCTGCATCCTTTTTTCGATTCAAAAGTTAGTTACTAAGTTATGATCGCAAAATTGCAAATACTTTTTCAAAAAAGAAAAAAAGTTCGTACACTTTTACAAAATTTGTATTTTTATTGAAATAAGACATGTTCTTAAACACTTCTTATTTATCAGTTTGAACACTCGTTCACAACAACACTCTTTACGTCAGATATCCAGAAAAAGCTAATCTGGTTGCAGCTCAATTGGCTGCAAATTCAACTTTGATACAAAATGTTATAACTCCACCTGTACTTAAGAGTGTAAATGGTTCTATGAGACAGATCTTCTTTCACACTCGTAGAGTCACAAGAGTCCTCAAAGATCTTGAAATACACAAAGCCATTGGTCTATATTGTATATCCCATTTAGTTTTGAAGAGACGTTCTTCTAAGCTAATAAAACCGCTGAGTAAAATTTTCCATTTTTCCCACTATTCGGGGAAGTGGAATTTGTCTAGCCAGAGGTGAGTCTTCCTTCTACTCCAATTACCGACCAATTGCACCAACGTGTCTTCTTTCCAAGATCATGGAAACCCTGACCAACAATGAGGTCAAGAAATATCTCAAAGAATGAAAAGCCAAAAAAACGCAGCGAAAATCTTAGGTCTTCTTAAAAGATGCAACCATTTTTGTTTCCTTCCTTGATCTGGCTGCTATCTGATGGGTGACTATTTTGCTATTTTCTTTTTGGCAACACTGGTTTTGACAGCTCACGCACGTTTCATGTTTTGTGTCACTGTCAAACATCTTTTCAGTTTGGACTATAATTTAACAATGAATCGTCTTACAAACGAACAACGCTTGCAAATTATTGAATCTAATTATCAAAACGCGTGCTCTGTTAAGAAAATTCATCGCGCACTTCTTCCATTTTAAGGTCAGTTTAATCGACCTGCTAAGGCAGCTATTCGGGCTATTGTGACTAAATTTCACACCAAATTAAAATTGTTGGACCTTAAACCACCAACACGCTTGAGTAGCGTGCGAACTGAGAAAAATATCGCAGCTGTATCGGCCAGTGTTAGTGATGACCGTGATTCGGCACCGTTCGCAGCATCTGTTACTCCACTACGTGGAAAATTTTGCGTAAGGATTTAGGTGTGAAGCCTTTCAAAATACAGTTGGTGCAACAATTGAAGCCGAACGACCTATCTACCTATAACGCCGATTTTTTTGTGAATGGGCTCTTGAAAAGTTGGCCAAAGATCCACTTTTTTGTCGAAAAATTGTGTTCAGCGACGAAGCTCATTTCTGGTTGAATGAATACGTGAACAAGCAAAACTGCCATATTTGGATTGAAGAGCAGCCAGAAGCATTGCAGGAGCTACCCATGCATCCAGAAAAAGACACTGTTTGGTGCGGATTATGGTCTGGTGGGATTATTGGGCCGTATTTCGTCAAAGATGATGGGAATCGCAACGTTACTATGAATGATGAGCGCTCCCGTGCGATGATAACAATCTTTTTTTAGCAAAATGGAAGAGCTTGACTTGCATCACATGTGGTTTCAACAAGTCGGTACCATATGCCATACGGCACGTTTGGGCCGGTCAATTGTCCGCCTAGATCGTGCGATTTAACGCCTCTAAACTATTTTTGGGGGGCCTATGTTAAGGCTCATGTCTATAGCAACAAGCCCGCTTCGATTGACGCACTGAAAGCCAACATTGAAGCATTTATTCGTGAGATAGAAAGAGTATCCCAAAATCGGACTAAGCGAATGGACCATTTGAGGCGCAGCCGCGGTCAACATTTGCATGAAATAATCTTCAAACATTAACACATATCGACTGTACGATCGTTTTTTTTTGTTAATTACCGGCAGCTCTTAAAAAATCAATCATTATATATATTTTTTAAAAAGGCTTTTTTTTATGTGGAGATTATTGCAATTTTGTTTTAATTTTATTTTTCTGATAATTTGCTGAAATTTCGTATTATCAATGTAGAGAACTGCAAATTTACTCTATTTCCATTGGACAAGTATTTACTGCAGCTCTCCGGAAAAATCATCAGGAACCTGGAAGATCATCCCAACACAGAAGTGCAACAACTTCTCCAGCATGAGCTAGAGCCTCGTGACAAGTATCTATACACCCGAGCCATCACTGACGATCAATTTGAAGACATCATCCATAACGACAACGCACCCTTTTACGAGAAGAACAACAATCAATACTACAGGGGATAAAACGCCCACTCATCAAAAATTATTATTTAGTTAATATTAAAAAAAATCATGAATTAGATTAAGAAAACATTAATATGATATTGTAAGCAAATAGCATTATGTAAAGCCAAATGAAGAACGTTGGACCCCTATTGTTGAGCCAACATGATTTAATTTAGTAATAAGTTAGTTTTAAGTCAAATTGTATATAAAATAAATTGAAAAATAAAATTCTTAATCTAAAAAAAAAAAATCTCTATTTCAAACATCTAAACATAGATATATTTATTTTGGATCATTTTCATTTGGGAAATAAATGAAATTAAATATTTATGTATAAGTCCATTATACTTTTTGTGTTTTTTTTTTTTCTATGAATTGTAAGTTTATGAGCTCGACTTGACCATAAACATTGTTCATGGTTGTAACATTAGTTTGTTTTCTTGGCTAAAACGTGCCACAAGGAATTTATTCAATTGAAAGTGATCAAAGAATTACTTGGACCATGACCAAGAACTACTGTTTTCATGTTTCACTAGGAACATAACTCTTTCTCAATTGCTGGTGACTGTGTTACTTTGATTTACAACAAACAATTAATGATTGGTATAAAATTAATTAAATGTTAAAAATGTGTTTTACAAGTTTAATGTTGTTGCTTTTTTTAATTACTGATGAATTTGCATATTTTACTTGACAGCAAAAATAAGTCGGAGAAAATACAAGAAATTGATTGAACTCATAGTGACCTAAACAATTTTATAAGTTGTTCGTTGATAAAATTCATGGACTTAGAACGAGACTTTATATTCTCAAGGATGAGCTAATTTTTTAGCTGTGTTGTATTTTATTGTCCTTGAAAATATATATGTAGTTCACGATTGGATCGCATCAACTTCCTCATATTGTTTAACGATTTGTAAGATGTTGTCTTATGATTGTGAAGCAGTTATTTAACAGAAATTATTTACAAAATCAGCTAGTGTAGAGTTGACATCACAGCCTTTCCACTTATTGAATAAAAAATAACCTTTATTTTGATACACATCTTAATAATAAAATTTATATGAAGGTTAAATGAGCAGTAAAAATCAGAATTAACACCTGCCCTGGGCACCATCCGCCCGAGAACAACATTAAAAAAGTCACATGCCAGAGAGTCTTCTTGGCAAAAACCCTGCACATGTTTGGAAAAGTTCAGAGTTGCACATTGATCCGCGTATTTTCCAATGTAGCGCGACGCAGCTGGATCAGTTTTCCCTGAATTCCAAGCTGTGTTATCGCCATTATACAGCTCGTGACGATAAATGAAATCATATCTGGCTTTGAAGTCGATGAAAAGATGGTGATGGTGACTATTGACTTAAAATTCGTTGATCTTTCCTATGATTTACCTCAATGTGAAGATTTTCTTTAAGGTCACACCTGCCGAGAAGCCGGACTATATGTACATGCCAATTATATGGTTTAAGACGCTAGCACAGCACATTGGATAGGATCTTTTATGCGACGGTTTGTTTATAACGAATTCGAAGTGCAAAACAGATAGCACTTAGAATGCTACTATAACGGTTAGTAAAATGATTAAAAATGTAGATGCTATCTGCGAGAGTGTGCAGGAGCATCCGAGGCAGTCAATTCCGCGCTGCGCTCAAGAACTCTACATTTCGCTTGTGGTCTGCGAATTTCACGTCATAATTTGGGCCTACATTCGCACAATCCATCTGACTCAGGAGCTCACAGTTAGCGATAATAGACAACGAGTAGCCGGTCGTAAAATTATTTTCACCGACGATGCACGTGTCCCATTTTTGGACGAATGGGTTCATCGACAAGCAAAACGAATTTAAGATTATCAACGAAAGCCCCACATCCACTAAAAGCCCCTGTTTATTATGGACTTTTGACTGCCGGCATCATCGGTTATTCTTTGAGAATGACTTTGGCCGGGATATCGGTCGATGATGACCAATTTCTTTCGGCTAGAATCGGACGATATAAGCCCCGATGACATGGGGATGTGGTTGGAATAGGACGGCCGGTAGCGCTACGTGCCACATAGGTCATGCCATAATGAACATTTTCCCGATCGATTTCCGAACATGGTTATTTTACGCGGAGGTGATATAAATTGACCACCGAGATCGATCGATTTGACCCCGTTAGACTTTTTCTTGACGCGCTTGTTTCATTACAATTCAAAGATGGAAAATCCTTTATAGCGTAACGAGTGCCAATAACTACTGTATCCGTTACGCTATATGTTGTGCAGTTGTGCTCTTTTCTAAGCAACCGCAAACAACTTACTCCTCAATTCAACTTTGGGTGATGTACCTTGGATTCATAGGCTTGATAAGAGTCTAAAGAAAGTACACTAAAAATAAAGCATGAAGATAGCTATTTCTTTATTGAAATGCAATATACATATTAGTAAATACATAAATCCTTAAAATTATATTTCATTATTAAATTCTGCGAGGATAAATCCAAGTAAATCCGTTTGTTTATTTCTGATTCACGCTTTCGAGCAGCTGTTAAATGAGCATCATGTAGAGCGTTTAATAGGGCAAGAAGATAACCCGCTTCCAATAAACAAAAAATCAGTTCCACTACCCAGTATAGCTTATAATAAGCTTAAGACCAATATGGCCGCAGGATCAGATGGCTTTCCTGCAAAACTGTGATACGGAGGTGATGTTTTGGTAGGGTGCATGCATCAAACCGAATTATTCCATCACGGCGGGCCTTACGTCAAGCAATTCATGATATTATAGTACACGTATAGAAGCAGGAAGAAATGCCAGAAGACTGGCGAAAAGGTTTAATATGCCCCATACATAAGAACGAAGTCACAACGTGCAGCAATTATAGAGGTATCACGTTGTTGAGTACCGCCTATAAGATACTCTCCTCTATCCTACAAGACCGGATAACCCCATACGCTAAGACCGTCATCGGACAATATCAGAGTGGTTTCATTCTAGGCAAATCAAAAACTGATCAGATCTTTACCCTTAGGCAGGCGATGGAAAAATGTCTAGAATTTAAAATCCCAACATACCATCTGTTTATAGACTTTAAGGCCGCCTATGATAGCATAGCCAGGGTAGAACTTTAAAAAGCCATGAGAGAATTCGGCATCCCAAATAAATTGACACGACTATGTAGGTTGACTATGACCAACGTAACAAGCCAAGTAAAAATAGTGGGATTGCTGTACGCAATCTACCTAGAAGCAGATATCGTGACAAAAATTAAGCTCGGTAGGCTCCGGTGGGCAGGGCACCTAGCTCGCATGAGCGAAGAGGAACCTGCTCGGAAAGTTCTTTGTGGTACATTCTATGGTAGACGACAACGTGGTAGACCATGCTTGCGCTGGAGAGATGGTGTAGACCAGGACGCCCGAAGCCTTGGGTTGCGCAACTGGATGGCATCGGCTAGAGACCGGGATAGGTGGAGAGACTTGTTTAACGAGGCCAGGACCGGAACCCGGTTGTCGAGCCGATGATGATGAAACCATCAACCAGTTGCACATTGGATATGACTGAACCATCAGCTCCATATGCCCTATCTACAAAAAAGATGATCCTCTTTCTTGCAAGAACTTTCGAGGCATATCCCTGCTAAATTTGGCATATAAGATGAAGATCCTATCTAAAGTGCTATTTGAACGTCTTAAACCGTTCTGTAATGATTTATTCATCAAGTACCAGTGTGGCCTCTAGCTTGGCAGATCGACCATAGACCAAATATTCACATTGAGGGAAATCCTGGAAGCGACCGAAGAATTTCAAGTTGAGACTCACCAGCATTTATCACCAGGAGGTCTAAAGATCTAATGCCGATCTCGGAAGCCCGGGAAAACTGATGCAACTATGTTGCGTGACATTTCAAAATACGCGGTGCAATGTGCAACTGCTGAGCAACTCTTCTAAACCATTGTAAACATGCACAGGGTTTCGGCAAGGAGATGCGTTAACACGGAGGGCACTATGTTCAAGAAATCTGTCCAACTGTTGAGGTATGCAGACAATATTTACATCATTGACTGTTCCCATTAATCTTTAATAGATTCCATCACGGATGTTGAAGTAAATGAAGACAAGACCAAGTATAAATGCTCTCAACAAACAAACAAACAGCTGTCCATCGATTAGGGCAATGCGTCACTATTGATAACAAAAACTTTGAGGTAGTTAAGGAATTCATCTACCTCGGAGTAATTATTAACTCCACGAATGAGACCTTAGTGGATATCTAAGTAAGAATTACCATAAACAACCGCTCCTTTCTTGAAAGAAAAATTCTTCGAAGGATAATTGGTCCTGTGTACAAGGAGGGCAAATGGAACAGAAAATATAACTCTATCAGCTAAACCTAGATGTGAATGTAGTCTATAAAGCCAAAACAGCTAAGAGAATCATTGAATCCCAGTCTCCAGGTTAGCGGCGATAAGGAAAACCGAACTTCCGGTTTAAAGATCTTGGTCTAGTTGACAGGCAGCACGCTGTGAATCACAGAGGATGGAAAACTTACGGGTCTCATATGATTTTAAAACGAGTCGTCTCCCACGCTTCTTAGATAAAACCACATGTATATCAGTCGTACATCTTGGATTTGGGAAACAAATATCTTGAAAGTTTTATGCGACCTCAACTCCATAGTGCGTTTCGCCCAGGTACGACAGTGGGCTCATCATTTAGATGCTGTCGTACCCTTCTAAGTAGCATAAAACTTTTAATTGAATTTAATCCACTCACTCCGCTTAAAATTGAAATGATTTTCTTATTTCATTATAATCTTCGTTGGGAAACAATTATCGCCAATATCTTGTATCATCAAAAACCTTCCACTTAAGGTGCCAACAATGACAATAACGATTTTAGTTTCTCCAAGATACTGATAGATTGAACCGATGGCTGATGGAAGACGATGGCTGCCGCCCTTTCCATATCTCTCTCTCTTAAATGATAACTGACTCCTAATCTTTCCGAAAAAAGATTAAAATGAAAAACCTACTTGTCCATATAGATATTGGTGCCGCGACAGAATCAGGTCACTGACAGTTTTATATCAAATAGAAGTATAACTTCAACAACCTTTAATGTAGCCTCCAATTTTGCCGGAATTTGAATACCTTTAGCTGGAAAATGTGGATTTAAAAACAAAAAACAAACCAATGGCTGCCTCCATGTCTTAAATTTTCTGTTTGATATAATTGATCCATAAAAACCTATGTGGTTAGTCATACGAAGAAAAATTTTACCGAAAATTAAGTACCCTATTCGACCAAAAATGTACGGGTATTCCCCTGATACTTGTTCTCGAATCAATTTTCTTTGGTAAATCACTCACTTAGTCATAATTACACCAATTTATAATCGCTTAATAACTAGCAGCGTGCTTATAACCAATAATTGGTTTCACAAGAGTACCTCTCCTAATTTCTATTGAAAAACCTATAATCATGTCTGCGTTCTTATAAACAATTACTTATCCGATTTTATGCATTTATTTGGCCATCGAATTATAGTGTTTATTTATTTTTCCTTTTAAGCCAGTTTAAATTACCAAGCATATGACTAACACTTCGTTGTAGATGCTAATTATCCCATCATCTTACTTATTTGTCTAACGACTTATCGGTTCTCAGCACTTCCTATAAACAATAATCAATAAATAAGTTCCAAGTTCAAGAGAAACACTAACGTTAACAAAAGCACAACAACAACAATAAAAAAAAATCACTACACTACCAGCCCCTATAACTTGCTGTCTGCCTATTCGTAATCTGATGACACAGCCATTAAACTCAGACAGTAAATGGATCTTATGGAGACGAACAGGCTACACAAAAAATAGAATTCCATTACATTTAAGCCAAAAGAGATATTCAAAACCCGGCAATTGGAAAAATGTTTAGTCGACGGAATGTATCTCGCCCCGATGACGAAGTACTGAGTCTCATCATCCACGGTCATGGAATACCCAATCCATCCATGTTTTGATTTATAGCTTGATTCGCGTGATTTCTGTAAACACACATATTCAACTCGCTTAAATTACTAAACTATGTTGGCCAAAAGGGTATAATTTCAGAGAAAATAATTCCACGACGAGTGGGCAATTATTTATTAAACTCCACTGCAATCATTGCTCATTACCTGACCCCTGCCCGGCACAGAGGGACACGCGGATAGAGCGACGAGGATTGTTCCCAGAACTTGAGATCATCATCGGTAGATAATTTTAAATTACTCTCAAAAACTGCAGACTGTACAATACAAAATACAGTCAGTTACGCCCTTAGGCTGGCCCGCTCCGAAAGCCTAACTAAATTACACCATTCAATTAACCAGTCCTTGGTCATATCGAAATGTTAATCATTCGCAGATCTTTCATTCTCGCTGGAGCTCTGAACTCGAAACTCGAGCTATGCGCCGCCCGGGCAGGGCACATATGTAGGTATATAACCAAATTGCATGCGCAGACTTGCTATCGCTATGCGGTCAGGAACACAATGGACGGGACATACTCGTATATTCTACCTTGAAGCTATTGACAACCAACGTGAAGAGTGAGTGTGCGCTACGTAGATAGTACCCAGGGGCAACGTTGTGCATTCGCACGAAGCATTTAGGGAGATGAGTTAAGATATCACATGAGTTGAGCGTGTTGCTGCTGTTACTGAAGCCTGGTTTGGCTTGCTACACTAGGAAACTGAACAACTGTACCAACAACTGTAATCAGAGCTTCAGGGGAAGCAATTGTTTTAAACTCCTTCACTGAAGAGAGATTTTCTCCTGCGATAGATGTGAATGGTGCATGCTCGCATGTTTTTTTCTGTAATGACCCCTTTTACAGAGTTGCCAGAACTTAACAGTTATATGTATCAATATATTTTTGCGAGGATATGTTAGTTTTTAGCACGTTTTCTGCTCAAAAAATTGTGTTCCAATAAATAGTAAATGGACAAATACAAAGATCAACTTATTTTTGTCGCCGTTTTAATGGAAACTTATCATTTCCAAATTCTCTCTTTTAAGGAACAGTAGAACTCGAAAAAAGTAAACTTCGAAAATTCGATGACATTTATTTTTTATTGCCAGGGAGTTTTTATAAAGGGTTCTTCAATTGACCCGAGAACATTTTGCAAAACTCTGGCAGCCATGCTGTTTACTATTTTTGTGACATCTGTCAAATCTGTTGTTTATTTTTAATTAATTGATGTCAAATCACAATGGCAAGTTGCACACTTGAACAGAACGTCAAAATGAAATAACTTTATTAAACAAATGAGTGTTCGTTAGTACAAACGTTGCGCGCGTTGCGACCATTTACGGTACATGCGGTGGCCCTTCACTGTCGACTCTTAAAATTCAAGAGGACTAGTTCAGTAATCAATCGTCCATCAACCGCTGCTCGGCCAGTGAAAATGTACAGCCGAACCCGAGGTAGTCGATTCTCCACCGTGCACACGAAATAGGCCTATCACAGACTTCAACTTCTCGAAATTTCCGACGGGAACTAAGCCTTCACCCGTAAAAGATCCCACTGAGCCAGGGATAAAAGTTCATGACCATAGAGAACGCCGTTTGTTCGTCGATTGGGCTTCAGAGTTGTTATATGAGGACCCCAGTCTTGGCGGTCAATTGACATCGCCACCCATGAGATAGCACGGCCATTGAATTTGTCGCGCAAAAGACCCATTGTTTCGTTAGCTGTGTGGCAAGTGACACCGTCCTGTTGAAAAACCACGTATCGTCCACATCCATATCTTCCAATTCGGACCATAATAGTTCGTTATCATCTCACGATAGCCAACACCATTCACAGTAACTGCCTGACCGGCCTCATTTTGGAAAAAATACGGCCCGATGATGCCGCCAGCCCATAAACCGCAATAAACAGTCACTCTTTATGGGTGAATTTGTTTTTCGTCAATCACACTTGGATTATCATTCGCCCAAATGCAACAATTCTGATTATTGACGAATCCACTGAGGTGAAAATGTGCCTCATCACTGAAGATGATTTTCTTCGAAAATTGATCATCCACTGTTGCGATTTCTTGCCAGCATTCTGACCATTGACGACGCTTGAAATGGTCAAAAGGCTTTAGTTCTTGAGTCAATTGCACCATGTAAGCGTTTAAATGCAAGTCTTTATGCATAATGTTCATCAACGACGAGCGTGAGACGTGCAATTGTTGGGTACGACGACGAGTTGAGGTGGACAGCTCTTCAGCCACACTATGGCGAACAGCAGCAATATTTTCTGCAGTACGAGCTGTACGAGCATGCACTGGTGTTTTCACATCTCCTCAAATTTTTGCACTATTTTTCCAATTGTACGCACATTTGGACGATTAAATTGACCGAAAAAATCTAGAAGTGCACGATATACATTTTGATTTGAACGCCCATTTTCATAATAAGCCTGAATAACTTTAACGCGTTGCTCTATTGTGTATCTTTCCATGGTTCAAATTGAGTCATGCGCAAAACAGATTAAACCAGCAACAGCACCAGCATCGTCAAGAGCTGACCAGCAAACATTTCTCAAACACATTGCGACCAGCAACGTCATTTCATCTGCTTGACATTTCATATAGGAAAAAAGTTTTTCATTGTGGTGCCACTGAATATTGCAGTGGAAAAGTTGACAACACTGCACAAGCAACAGCAAATTTAGGACTTTTGCCTAACGACGCTGTTGGCGTTACTGTTGCTGTTCTTATGTGTGTTGAACAATTAAAATACATTGGCTCTAAATTAATGGCGGCCGCTGTTGCTGTTGACGGTGCTGTTGCTGGTTTAATCTATTTCGCGCATTAGTCTGAAATTGAGAAAAAATTTGACGTTTAGGTGTGGTTCACATTCAACATCAGCCCTTAAAATTCAACCACCCTTTATAAGGTAGATGTGATGCACTCATCATCAGAGATAAAGAAGATACTCCACATACGAGTACCTAAATTTCGCAAGGAAGTGCACGGGGGCACAATAGATCTAAAGGTCGCAGAGCAAACCCCAAATAATTCAGCATTTATCTATGCGTAGAAACTGATTTTGACAAATGTCAATTACTAAATGTTGAAGTTAATTTCTTATAAATGTAGTTTATTATGTTTGACACAAAAATTGTGGATAAAAACAGAGTATTTTATAACCGTGCTTAACTTTTCTTTTACGAGATTTTCATATAACCTTAAAATACTATCAGTCTGATTTATGAAATTTGTTTCTCTTAAAACAGTCATCTATGTATAAGTTCAAAAATCTGTTAATAAATATTTTTAGTTTCTATCTAAGACTTGCCGACGCCGGAATCAGTTGCTTTAACCTTGACTTAACTTACATCCAATTATATTTCCATTTTTAAAACTATATTGAACTATTTAGACACTTGTTTAACGGAGAACACAATATAGATCTACATACATTATTTCCGTTTCGTTTTAGGGTGCTTTAGGAAGTTTTCTGGATATGGTAATCAGACCAAAAACATAAATGTTAAAAAAAGAGCCAAGTTCTTTTATACAAAAACCTTTGTGTAACAAGTCAGCCGTGAAAAGTACTGAGATCTAAAAGTATGCCAAGTTCTTACTTCATGAAGGTTTAATACCGAATATTTAAAGTAGAATGATATTAAAACAGCTACAATGTAATAGAGAAATTTTATTATTTAATGATTACTGACTAAAATTTGATGGGCTTACTTGGCAAGTTTTTTTTGTATGCCCAAACTCGAAAGGTTTTAAAAACTTGACAAGTGAACCCATCAAAATTTAGTCAGTAATCATTAAATAATAAAATTTCTCTATTACATTGTAGCTGTTTCAATATTATTCTACTTTAAATATTCGGTATTAAACCTTCATGAAGTAAGAACTTGGCGTACTTTTAGATCTCAGTATTTTTCACGGCTGACTTATTACACAAAGGTTTTTGTATAGAATAACTTGGCTCTTTTTTTAACATTTAGGTTTTTGGTCTGATCTCACTCCTTTTTGAAAAGATTTTAATATTTTGCCATGTCAAAATCTCGAAAGATATGGAAAGATAGAAGGGTGTACTCTACCTACTAAAATCAACTTACATAGTTTATAGCTTCCTATTTCTTTTGGTATATTTTCTTTTTGTTATTGGTTGTTTTGACTTGCACTTCAATTATTTCTTCTTGTCCTGGTAAGATACCTAACATTAACATACCAACCTTAATTACTGCAATCGGAAGTGCTCCATATAAATTAAAGATTTTCCCAGAAAGTGGGTGGATACCACGCCCCCTGAATGGAAAACCACAATTTTTATTTTTGGTCCTTTATATGCAATTTGAGCTCTACCGTTCTACCAAATTTCATTGTTCTACTGCAATCGAAAGTGTGCCATATATAATTTACATCAGTTATGAGAAAGTGGGCAGACACCACGCCCCTGAATGGAAAACTTCAAATTTTATATTTCTTTCTTTGTATGCAATTTAATTCCTACCAGTTTACCAAATTTCATCGTTTTACAACAGTCGTAAGTGTTCCATTCAACCAACACCAATTCGGAGAAAGTGGGCCACGCCCCCTGAATGGAAAACCTCAAATTTTCGATTTTTTCCTCTACTTGCATGACAAGACCTACCGTTGTGCAAAATTGCAAGATTCTACGATGTCGGGAAGTGCTCCATAATTTTGATGATCTGTCAGTCAGTCAGTCAGTCAGTCAGTTACGGTTTTTGTGATTTTTGTGGCCTTATATCTCAGGAACCGCTTATGCTAGAAAATTAAAATTTGGTGAGGAGCTTATGCCTGACTAGTTTAGCAAATATTCGGAATTGCAAGTTTCTGACTTAATTGGTACTGAAGATAGGGAGGGGTCAAAAATTGCCTGAGTTTGTTCCTGTAAAAAGGGTGTAGTGCCAGAACTTGGCTGGGCACTACCGTGCCCTTTGATCTGCCACGTGTTATTAATATTTTAAATAGATCCAGTTTTTTTGAATTTATTGAAATCATATAATAAAACGGCGAACATGTTTTTTTGTGGTACACTTTTCGCGGCCCACAAAAACCGAAGGGGCATAAATTACATATTAAACGAAAGCATTTTTTGCATAGATGTGCAGAATGCCAAAATTATTTAAATATTCTACACCGAAATTGTTTAAAATAATAAATAAAAACTGCAAAACAATTTCCGGAAAACAAAAACAAAAACAATTAGAAATGTCAAATCGACTGACACATAATTAGAAATGTCAAATCCAGAATAAACCATTTAGCGAAAACCCAAAACCCAAAGCAAGAACCCGAAACATTAAGGTGGGTTCACAGTGGTGTTCACATTACCGCCAACACGACTGAAGTTGATGAACATGTTGTTGTTGTTGTTGAATGTGAACCTCCCTAAATGAAGAAATATTATCAATATAAATATTAGGCATGTGTTTGTTTAGTATTTGAGCTCTTATAATAAAATTTTGAAACATTAAAAGTTAACTACAATCGGACCTTTTTGCAAAAAGTGAAAAAGAATACGCACATACACTAGCCACATATGTTGCTGAAAATAGCGTATAATTTACACCATACAATTTCAGTTCAGACATCTATCGGTGATTTTCTGAAAAAATGTATTCCATGTAATAGGGTTTTTAAAAAGTGAAAAAGTAAAAAGGTAGAACCATTTAAACCATCAAGCGTTAACTACAATTGGCAATTTTTGCAAAAAGTACAATAAGTGCAAAAATGAAAAAGAATACACACATACACTAGCGACATCATCTGTTGCTTTCAGTTTGGCGACATTTCTATCGGTCATTTTCTGAAGAAATTTATTCAATGTATTAGGCTAGGCGCGCACATTCAATTTTTAGTTGCACAACTGTTTGGTTGCTTATAGAAAACAGATGAACTATTTGGTTGAATGTCCGCGTGCATATAACTATATGTTACACAAATTAGCGAACTCATTTTATGTAATCGTTTAGTTTGTGTCAAAACACAAACTTTTTAGTTGCTCGAACCAAGCAGTTGTGAAACTAAAAATTGAATGTGCGCGCCTAGCCTTAGTGTTTTCAAAAAGTGAAACATTTACTTTTTGGTTTTTTGAGATGAGAGATAAAATTTTAAATTGAGTTAGAAAAGGAGAGCAGATTTTTTTTTAACATTTTCACTTTTCAAGTTCATTGCAGTTATGGCTTTACAATAATAGGGGTATTCATGCAAAAGTGTAAGCTCTGCGTATTTGTATAAGTCAATTATTTCCAAAACCTATTTTCATGTGTCTGCATTTGAATTTTAAATATTTGCGAATAAAGAGAATACAAAATACTCGAAATGTATTTGTCAGGGAAAGAGGAAAGATAGAAAATGCAGACTTGAGACGTCGCGTCGTCAAAAATTCGGACGAACATGACTTACGATACAAATTTAAATCTCCATGGCTGAATGCGTTCCATGGGCTCAAACCTACCTCATTTTCCGAACACTTCCATTTATGTAACTTTTTGTTGACAATAAACAGCTGGCCGATCGATGTGCAACAAAAAAAGTTTTACAAAAGTAAATTGAATTTATGTTTTTGAAGTTAGCTACTCGTATATTTCTTTAGGCGTGTTATGAAAAAATGATGAGAGTGAAACTTAAAAAAAAAATCACATGTCTGAAACACAAAATTCACAGGTTGACGTCACTCCGGCAACGTGGGTTCGTTCCCAATATTATGGCCATAACAACAGCTGAAGAACAATGGCATGAAAGAATCCAAACAAATATTGTTAATGTGTCAAAAATTTGTATAGGTTTGAAAGTTTGTTTACCATCAACTGTTTTCCTTTGGACTCCAGGATTGAGTGCTTAGTAGGTACTTCTCATTGCATTCAACAATTTAAAAAAACCATGAATTCTCTGTCTTTTATTGAATGATAATGAATTAAATAAATAAATTGGCACTCGAATTTCGAGAGCTGGGTCGGCTAGTTTTATAAATTATCACGATGGATTTTTTTATGGACTATTGATAACTATTCATTCTCATAAAAAGTTTTTTTTGACAAGTTTCATTGACGGATCTAAGTTATCACATCAGGTTTCTATCCGGTAATCGTTACAAATAAAATTTTAATACATCCATAAGATCAAAGGAAGATTTATTCCTTTTCCCAATTTTCATTTCTTTTAATAATTGATAAAGTATGTTAAATATTGACGGCCCGTACTCGGGGACACATATGGCTCTCGGACTTTTAAAAGTAACGAAATTAATATTCTTTTTCTGCGATTTATTTGAAGAATTTAGAAAATGCCAAAAACATACTTTAGCCGATACAACCAATTGAACCTTATGGCAATGAGGGGCATAACATGCAAGGTTTTTGACCTTAATGCCACAAAAAGTGTTCATTTGTGTGGATTTTCCATCTTGGTGGCTTGAGACACTGTGATAGCAATCAAGCTACCAAGAATTCGACCTTTTTTCGATCGATTAAAAATAAATTAATATATTTCAAGGAATATTCAAATTCTTAATTTGTTTTTTTTTTTTTGTTTGTACCCCCGCCGCCGGAAAAGAAGTTTTACTTCAAAAATACCGACAGCTGCTATAATGATAGAAATTAGAGATAATAAGTTGCGGCTATAATTTGATATTTGTCAAATTTCGATTTCCAAAATTCTACCATTCAAATTCTGTGAAGTCAAATAAAAATTAAGAAAATCCAGAGTGGTGTAATCCGTAAGACGCATTTGCTTAATAAAAATTTTCAATTTCACGCGCATATCCTTCGGATGTGGAATTTCAGTGGTACCGGATGATAAGCTCAATAAACTCCCATCTGTACAGTATTATTAAATTGGAGTTTAATACTTTGAAAACTCAATGCTGTGTCTTGCCTCTAAAGCTCAATGAATAGCGCTATAACATTGTCCTTTTGATAGGCACTTGCATCGAAGAAGCCAAAAAGCTCTCAGTAATCGAGACCACCAAAAAAGTATTTAAATGCTTAGAATTTCTATATCAGTGTTAGAAATTGTTCACCCCATTTCATTTGGCCGCAATTTATGAGGCGGTTATAAGTCCAAAACTCGAGTACAATATTCACATCTTTGAACGGGTGAAATCCAAGTTTCTTTTCATTTACTGGATTGAATTCAGATAGAGTTAAAGCTGATAGAAAACAGAACTATTATAAAGTCATTTCCATTTCTTCATTTTGGACGAACCGTCAAATACATAGATTCGGTTTTTAGTCGGCGAGTACAACATAAATAATTTACTCTTGCCATTTCAGTTAACCAACATTCAAAACCTTTCTCTTTATAACTTCTAATTTCCCAATTGATCGTGCTACGCTTAACAGTATAAGGGTCTCAAAGTTTAGCTATACAAAAATCCCTAGAAGAGAAATTCGAATTATTGATTCAACTCATCTAGAACTACCATACAATAATTTTAGATCACCAAGAACAACGAAAGGTTGTCAAATTATAAATGGCAGTTACCGCCAAAATTTACCCAGCGATTTTGCCAAATAGAAGGTCAATCAGACCAACAGAGGTTCAGCGATAGAAACATACAGGTGTGGAATCGGCTAATGTGATTTCTGACAATTGATAGTCACAAAAAACAAATTCGGTCTGCGTAAGGTGATTGTCACATGTGACAATTTGGTGGATGATATACTTGAATTAATAACAGAGGCCTGACTCTGTGAGAATAGACTTATTTCGGTTCTGGTTTGGATCTTTCTTGAGTAACATGCTCAACTGTTTGTCACTACGTAGTTAAATCAAAAGTACCAACAGATATTTACAGACTCATAATATAGGACTATAACAACTCCTTTAGTAGTTGGAGCTAAACACAAGATGCCATGTGTTTCAAGGAAATATTAGTTTATGCAAGAACAAAATTATAATTCGTTGTAGTGGTTTCATAAAAAAATAAGCATTTAAATACAAAATTTTTGAAACATTTTTAAGAAAAAATTTTGGTACCCCAATTTAAAGTTTTTATTATTGTTCGAATAAAAATTAAATTTACAAACAAAAATATTGAGCCGTTTTTGAGAAATTCAAAATAATATTTTTTCTTAAGTTTTGAAATGCAATGTTTTTTGAAAAAAATTTAATTAAAATCCGTTATGCCTATAACGAGAAATTTAAAACTCGAAAAAATCGTTGTATGGTAGGCACAGTCAGTAATATCTTAATTTAATTATTTTTTTATTAAATTAAAGATCGTAAGAATTAATCGAAAGAGCAAAAATTTTAGCGAAATTCTCGGAACCGTTTTCGGGAAAAATACGATTTTCGAAAACCATTTTTTAACATTTGTAGGGAGGCAACCGTTATTTTTGGGTAAAATAAATTTGTTTTTCTCATTTCTTGTAGATTATATTAAGAAACTCTTATTTATCAAGTTTTAAAAAAATCGAGCATGGAGTTTTTGAAATAATGAGTTTTCAAAAAAAAAACTTTTTTTTTTTTTAAATCCAAAAATTTTGTTGTTTTTGAAAATGTGAATACAATAATATTGAAACTACTGGGGAGCTTCAACATAAAAAAAATGATCGAATTCGGTCGTACCGTTTTTGAGAAAATCAAAAACAAAAAAAAATAATTCTAAGGGGGGTATCAAAAATAACCATTTTTTTGAAAAAAATTTGTCAACCATTACCTAGCTTTAACTAAATGTAATGTTTTTAATTTTTTAAAAATAAATCTGTGGAACAGTTTTTGAGAAAAAACAAATATTTATAAGATTTCGAAAAAAAAATCGTGTGGCAGGTACCGTTATTTTTGGTCTTAAAAAAAAACGTGTGGGGGGAAGCAATTAAAAACGATATCTACCAAGTTTAACGAAAATCGGCCGTTTAGACTGTAGTCGAACAGACAGACAGACAGAATTGTGAGAACAACTTTTTTCGTCTTTGCTATCATCGTAATGTCAACTTTGATCAAAATCTCGAATTCGATTTTTTTACGAATGCATAAATTGCCTTATACTTAGTACCTACAAGTCACAAGTAAAAATCACAATGTAAAAATTAGCTTGCCAACCTAGCGTTTTTGAATATATTACCTATACTTAGTAGACTTTCCTATAAACAGTCACTTTCACATCATTAAATTGTGATAATTTATTTAAATACATACTTTATGGAATGAAGATATAAAGATTGTTTTATATGAGCCATTAATTTTTTTTGAAAAACGAGTTACTAGAAATGCTTTGATTACTTTTGAACTATCTTTCGTAGGGCTACCTCTGTATGTATTCTTGCGAACGTTAAATAAAAAGCTATGTATATACATATGTACATATGTATGTATGCAGTTAATGGAATCTCAACGTTTAGATATGTATGTACATACATTATGTATGTACATACTCGTATGTACGTACAAATTTTTTTATAATTTATTGGACTTGAATTATTAATTCCAAATTTGTTTAACTTTTAGGAACTTAACGAAAATTGTGCACTTAAAACGTAAAGAAAACGGAACGTAAAGAAAAAGAAACATTTCCACAACATTTTCATCCTGTTTGTAATGGTTTTTCACTATTTTAATACGTTGTGGTTTTTTTCCGATTCATAGCTTATAACCGACTACTTTTTTTGCTTGTCAAAAGTAATCACAACGATGGTTAAATGATGACCATTAAAAACTGAGGTGAAATTCAAATTGAAAGCTCTTGTTGGAAGACCCTTTAGATTTTATAAAATTTCTTCCAAAACATACCTCATCGAAATTCCACAGGAGCAAACCTAGAATAATCAATATGAAACCTCATTGCAAGTTTTGCGATTCTGAGTTAATATTTCTTCCCCGAAAATCGTGACGAAACTGATACGGTACCGAAACGAGATCGGGATTTATACCGAGACAATACTACTCGTAACATTTTTCAATTTTAATAAAACTCAGGAAAGATTTACAAAAGCCTCGTCTTGATTCATCTCACTTAATAGCTCCGCGGATCGGAATACATTCCGTGCTATTAAAAGAGGAGATGTAGAGAATATCTTACTTATTTTTTTTTTGAACCACTTATCGAAATAGCAAAACTAAGTTTTAATAGGAAATATTCTACCGGCAAAGATTTATGAGTCTCAATTGTCAATTGTGATTACAAATTATCCAGTTTGTCGATTTCCAATCATTAAAAATCATTAAAGCAAGAAAGACAATTTACTAAAAAATATTCCTTGCTGAAATTTTGACACCAATAACAAAATTTCGATTTTGTTCCTGCATTTGCCACTGCATTTCAAATACACATTTTTCATACAAAAATTTCTTTAAATTAAATTATACATGTTTTATAAGAAAATCACGCAACATAACTGTGGCAACTCTGACCTCGAAACTCATGATCCATGGATGGACTCAGCCAACTCACGAACCAGAATTATAGTGATCGAGTATTAAGAGTACACAATAAGTATGTATACATACTTACAAACAACAGCCAGGAGCAATGAATGTGTCAGAGGCCAAGTATATTTACACCGGAAACTACTCACAAAAGCCTCGTTCGGCTCTTCAATGGTCATTCTTTGTCGATGAATGCCTTGTGCTGGTACGCATCAAACCGAAAAACCTGCAGAAACGTTTCAGGGCATGACCGTTACGCTGTGAAGCCGGAATATTCATACATGTACCGTGTTCCGTTCGAAAATGGATACAAAGCGACTCCTTTTGTTAGGTGTGGTTCCGCATGCATCACCTGTGATCGATGACACTCTCAATAGACAGAAAGGTGCAGATGACAATCGCACGATGACGACATACTCGCAGAGGCCACAAATCGAATGACAAGCTGTTTATTGTTGTTACTTTATTGATGGGGCTACTATTCGCTGGGATGAGGCGAAATTTCAACATTTCACACAATCTCGAAGCTCTCGGCTCTCGAGCTGTGAAACAAAATTTTTTTTTATTCAATTATGGAATTGGAGGTGGAACCGTTTTATTGGCCGGCAATCAACCGACCGAACCGAGCCCAGGAGAAACAAATCGCAAAATAAAATCTCTTGCTGTTGAAGCTTAATTACTGTAATTTTATACTTTTTAATGTCTAATTTACGTCGACAACTTTTATTGACAGTATTATAGCGAAAGATTTTGTTTACGATGCACAAGTTGCTGGTTGAAGTACTTGTGTTTGTGAATTAAGCGGCAAGCGAAAGCTTCAAAGAGTAACTTACGGAACCTTTATTTCATAATGTTTTGTTTGTAGGTGCTATTTCGGTCGAATGGGGTGAGAAATATTGTGCGCCATATTTTAAGAGAAATGCGTGAAGATGCCAAAGTTTAAACTATGAAGTATGCTTAAATGACGGAAGTAGTAATTTTAAGAAACATTACTCAAAATATATTAGATACAGCTTGAGAGACGGAGGAATTACTTTTTACTTTCACTTTTAGAGAGTCGAGATAAGATAGAATTTTGATGTCAAGGTACTATACCCAGCCTACTTAGAGGCTTAGCTTTTATCAAAATATTTTTTCGCCTTAATAATGTTGCATAATATCATCAAAATATTTCTAGCAGAAACGTTTTTGAATTTGAATCAGACTTATCCAGATATTCTGAAAATATAAAAAACAAATCCGGTATTTCGGCATATTAAGAAAGACTTAAATTATCTATACAAGACTTGTATGTGAAATGAGTTCACCAAGTTTATACTACTTACTATACTTTACTTACTTAAGATGGCGCTTACAGTCCAGGATGGACTACGGCCTCAACCAACAAGCCCCTCCAGACAGATCGGTCCCTAGCTAGCTGCCCACAGTTACGCACTCCAAGTTGGCTGTGGTCGTTCTCCACTTGAGTGCGGGAAGATTCAGGATAAGATTCGAAGACTCGTCGGGTTGGTGCGTCGATGTCCATACTCTCCACGTGTCCCAACCATCTCAGCAGCTGTATTTTGAGCTCTTTGACCAGGTCAACGTCGCTGTAAGCACTTGAAGCCCGTTGTTGACTCTAATCCTTCATACTCCATCGATATATACCGGACCAAAAATCAACCGAAGAATCTTCCTCTCAAAGTACCCAAGCAGATTCTCATCTGCTTTTGACAGGGTCCATGCTTATGCCCCATATAGCAGAACCGGAATGATTAGGGTCTTATTGGATCTTTGGGAGAGGATTTTACTACTCGAATGCCTTCTTAGCCCGAAGAAACAACGATTGGCCAGAGCGATTTTTCGTTTGATCTCTGCACTGATGTCATTTTTCAAGGTAATAGTGGAGCCCCGGTAGACAAAGTCCTTGACAACTTCGAAGTCTTACCTATCGATCGTGACGTTTTGTCTGAGTCGATGATGTTGCGAGATTCCTTTCTCGATGATAGCATATACTTCGTCTTGTCTTCATTATGAGCCACACCCAAACTGGCAAACGCGCCACTAACAGCTCGCTTCGTTCTCTAAATGATGTCAATATCATCTGCATATTCAAGTAGTTGAGCGGAGTTTTGAAAAACTGAACCTCTGTTTTTGACTTGTGAGTTGCGTGCAATTGCTTCAAGAACGTTGTTAAAGAGGTTGCATGATAACACTTCGCCTTGGCTCAAACTTTTCTCGACATCGAAGAGTTCGATGGTGTTCCCTGAGTAACGAAATTTCTTCATCGTCATCCTGCACAAGCTGACGAATTTGACAGGGAGACATGGCTCTGTACAATTCGTTTGTGTCTACGCTATCATAGACGACCTTAAAAATCAAGAAAGAGGTGTTTATCGATTTGAAACTCCAGGTCTTTTTCCGAAATCTGTCGGAGTGTCAAGATTTGGTCGAATTTTATTTGCCACATTTTGATCACACTAATAGCGACAGATGATATCGTTGACGGTCTTAAGCGATCACACAGTACAGTTGACAGAATTTTTTATGCGACGTTGAGGAGACTAATACCTCAGTATTTAGCATAGATCAGAGCGTGTCCTTTCTTGTGGATGGGCACACCATACTGAGGTTACATTCATCGGACATACTTTCATTTGACCGAATTTTGGAGATAAGTTGGTGTATACTTCCTACCAAGTCGGGAGGTGACTTTGAATAGTTCGGCTGCAAACCATCCGCACCAGCAACCTTGTACGCTTTAAATCTGTCTATCGGTAACTCCACTTCATTTAGGTCTAGTGGACGGAAAGTTTGACCATCATGTTAAATGGATTATTCTTTCCAATAGCGGAATAATAGTCATCTTCTTCGTTTAGCAGTCTAGAAAAGTATTGTTTCCAGATCCTCAGTACTGACTGCACATATACTACTATATTCCCACTTTCGTGTCTTCCGATCTGGCCCTGTAGCCTTTGGTAGATTGTTTCACCCTAAAGTAGAACTTTCGAACATCCCCCCTTTTGATAGTCCTCAATAGACTCGGTGGCCCGCTTCGCATGCTCTCTCTCTCTTTTCTCCTGAGATCTGAGAAGTCGGCGTTCCTCGTTTCTTTTTTCCACGTAGAGCTCCCGAGCTACTCTCTCAGGTGTTCTTGTTCTAGCTTACACCATTAATTGATAGGCCTCGTTTTTGGTTGCATGCGCCAGCCAGTATTCTTCATCGAACCAGGGGTTTTGTTGTGGTCACCTACTGAAACCCAGCACATCAGATGGCTTGTTGGCATTGATCGTCGTTTTCCATGAAAATATTTTTTTACAGGGTTTTCATCAAACTGTGGTGTGTTTGCTCGGGAATGTCGTTGCTCGGTGCCCAACCTTCTGATTAGCTTATTAGGGTGATTAACGGTGTTCACCACTAGCTTCTTGCTGAATAAAGTAGGTATTTTTGCAGCGGTGTTATCCTTGCTTCTCTGTTGAGATCCTCGTACCTGTATAGTTTTGCTCGCTGCCGGTCAAAGTGGAGTTCGGTGCAGATTCTTAGTACTTCCTTTCGAAGAATTAGAGTTCCTTCATCGCCGACTTTGAGATCATCTATTAGCTTCGACGAGATCTTCTCCTCTTCAAGGGGTGTAGTCGGTGGAATGCACAGTTTGCTTTTCTGGAGAACATTTTTTCAGTGCGGGTTGAATATTAGAAACTCATTGAAGTTTATCCCCAGGTATTTGACGTTTTTGTTAGATGCAATGGTGGATCCATCTGGAAGCTTTAGAACTAAGTTCCTGCAACTGGCTGCTGCAGGACATCTCCCGCCAAGTGGAAAATTGAATTTTCATCAAAGGCCAGTTCTTACAAGAGCACAGTAAAGGACTTATAGTATGTGTGGGTCATAAAGATCAGTTGCCTAGAGTCGTATACAACCAAGTTTTCGACTAACATTATTTATTAAATAATATAGCAACCATTCTTAATGCCAAATTATTATCCAAAACATCACCCAGATCATAAGAAAAAAGTAGTCGGTAGTGAAGTAAAAATCATTACTTTGTATTTCGACAAATTTAAATCCATGTCATTGCTTTTGCACCAATCACTTATTGATTGTAAGTCACTTTGGACAACCAGGGCCTCTTCATAGTTTTTCAAACAAAATAATAATTTAATATCATCTGCAAACATAATGAGGATCATAAAAATATTACACAATAAATAATATCAAAAACAATGCAGGGTCACTGTGGCTTCCTTGAGGAACACCAGAGTAAATACTTTGTTAAATACTTTGTTTTTGAACAGCAAACATTGAGTTTTATTTATGAGATAGGATTTAAGCCAATATTACTTAATTTAGATATTAAGGTGACATGTCAAACGTGTACATAATGTACATAATATGATGTCGGTCGAATGGTCGCCTGGGCCGCTGCGCCGCCGCTGTGGGGCCAACACGAACTTTTGTAATTACATTTTTCATAACAATTTAGGAGACTGAAGTTGAAATTTTAGTAATTTCGTTTCTACTGTTGTCCATAAGTATCAACATTGTGGTTGATTTTTTAATGTACCTACATCTTTTCTTTCAAGTACACTTATAAGAAGAAATCGCGAAACGTTAAATCAGGGAGTCGTGGGGGCCAGTCGATGTCGCTACTTTTTAAAGTCGATATCACTACTTAAATATTCGCATGTTCTGTAGGAGTAAATGGTCCAAATCGTGCACAAAATACATTTTGTTTTAACTCAATATTTCGAAAACCATGTGTCGAATTTTTTTTTGAAACTTGACAATTCAAATGTTTCTAAAAACTATGTAAGAGATGTAGAAAAAAATATTATTTTAATCAAAAATAAAGGCACCCACCATACAAACGTTAAAAAATTGTTTTCGAAAATTTTATTTCTCTCGAAAACTTATAATTTCGATAAAATAGTTTTAGCTTTTTAAAAAAAATTAAGTTTATGCTTCTCCACATTTTTCTAATAACTTCTATGCGTAACACAGAGCGAGAATTTAAGGCAAGTTAAGAGGATTTAATAGGGGTCGCCAATCCACATTGGTCTTGAAAACTTAAAACGATGGTGGCACCAGTCCAAATATGAGAGTAATACACTTGGTTTGAGCGGATGTATGCCTTACAGATCATCAGATTAGAAATTGAAATAAATATGTATCTTGCATCTTCTAAAAGAACTTAAGCTTTTAACTATATGTTGTGTTTTATATTTCTCTTGGCCTACAGAAGACAGCTTTATGTTTTCGAGGCACCATGTGAGCTAAGTACACGCTGCTGTTTTAGAACAACCAAAGAAAATAGATGTGAGTTTATAAAGAAATATTTAAAGCTGATGGTATTGTCGTCTACGAAACAATGAAGTTGGTAAAATGTGTCAGATAAGAGATCATTTACAAAGATATTGAAGAGTTTCGGGTACAAAACAGAGCCCTGAGGCACATCAACATTTATTTTATGAATATCAGAGTTAAAACTATTTAGAACTATTCGAATTGAACGGTCAGAAAGCTTTTTAATCCAACGAAGGGGAGAATTGTTGAAACCAAAGCTTGCATTTTCGATAAGAGAGTTTGGTGCCAAGCTCTATGAAATTCTTTAGAAATCGTCGAGATCTAGCATGAAAAACTACCCTTAAATCATGTGTAATTTCCATAAAATATAAAAAACTATGTATTTTTTTTTTCCATTCTTATTGCTTTTAGTCATTCGCCTACTTCTTTCCTTTTTCCTCAAAATATTTTCTCCTAAACTTTGTCTAAAAGATTTTCCTTCATTCCAGATTAGTCTCGAATTTTACATCATCAATTATCTGCTCCCGAATACCTGGCCTAACGCCCGTTCAGCGACAATTGTGCAGTGAATCTCCAGACGCCCTCATAGCCCTCGGAGCCGGTCACCAACAAGGTGCACAAGAATGTCAACACCAATTCAGAGGTCATCGTTGGAATTGCACAGATGTGTGGCAAAAAGACGTTTTCGGTCATCTCATGTTTGTAGGTAAGCTGTTTGGAAAAATATTTTCATTTAAAGGATGAGCCATTTATTTCTACAATGCCCAGGATCTCCAGAAGCTGCATTTACTTATGCGATAGCTAGTGCTGGTGCAGCACACGCTGTTACAGCGGCGTGTGCTCGTGGCAACATCTCCCTCTGCGGATGTGACATGAATCAGCGGCCAAGTGTCAGTGATAGTCGGAGAAGTGCCAGCAGTCAGGGAATAGCTACAGAACAACCTTGGAAATGGGGTGGATGCTCGGCCGATATTGAGTTTGGGATAAAGTTTACACGAAAGTTCTTGGATGCTCGGGAGATCGAAAACGATGCCAGGAGTTTGATGAATCTTCACAACAATAGGGCGGGGAGAAAGGTCAGTTTTAAAGTAAATCGACTAGAGGTTTAAATATTTCCATTTTCATACCTAGATTGTCAAAAATCTCCTGAAAACCGAATGCAAATGCCACGGAGTAAGTGGATCGTGCGCCATGAAGACGTGCTGGAAGAGTCTTCCGACATTTCGGGTGGTGGGAGATGCGCTTATGAAGCGTTACAAAAAAGCCAAAATGGTTCAGGCCGTTAAAGGCAAACGCGGACTGACTTTAGTTTTAAGCAAGTAAGTGCATATCGAGTTTATTTGAATATGAAAATCATTTTTGAGTTTTTTTTTTGAAAAATTTCAGAAAATACAGATTAGGAAGCACTCAGAAGAAACACCAGTATCCAAAACGCATGGAACTGGTCTATATTCAAACGTCACCAAATTATTGTGAACGCAATATCGACTTGGGGTCACTGGGCACCGTGGGCCGTAATTGTAATCGGACAAGCACAGGGACGCAGAGCTGTGATCTATTATGCTGCGGGCGCGGCTATAATACCCACCAAATAAATCGAACTTCTCAGTGCCGGTGCAAGTTTCAGTGGTGCTGTCAAGTTCAGTGTGACATTTGTAATGAAATGTTCGAAGAGTATACATGTAAATAAAGTTTAGAAATTGTATTAATTTTTTTTTAAATATGTAGCTATATATAGTTTTATGAAGCTTTTATTGCTTAAGCATGATGAGTTAATGGACGAAGATATTTATATTATTTGTTTTTTTTTTTTATTTTTTTTCTTTTCAAAATGTATTATAGTTTAAACACTAATTTAAATTAAAAATTATGTAAAATATTATAATAATATTAATTTGTACTTATTAAATAATTGTGTATGTAAAAATTAAATTTAATGAAACTTGAAGAATTGTATTACAATTTTATTACAAGGGTGTTTTTATTGTTAATTTTCTCCTGAGTAATAAGAAAGTGTTGCCAGCAACGAATAAAACTGTGGGATTTGTTAAAATCTGTAAACGCAAACTCCACTTCCGTTGAATTCTACAATTTCTTTCAGTATTTGTAGATTTGTTGAAATAATGTGTGAGTATTCACAAAATTAATGCAAAAACACAAAATACACATCCAAAAAAACTAAAAAGTAACAAAAATAAAAACCTGCATTTTCTATAGTTTAATTTTATTGCCTAGACTATACAAATTTATGTTTTGTGTAATTTGAGACGAAAGCCTTAAATGCAAATTAAATAAATAACATTTAATTAAATTTCAGCAAATGAGATTGATTTTAATCAAAAATGCTAAAATGATATTAGCATTTAAGATAAATCAAGAAATAAAGTTAGATAACAAGTCATAAAATCAAGTTCAAATTCCAACAAAATAAACAGTAGCAATAAAATTAGTATCTAATCGAACAAAATGCAAGACTGGTATTTAAGTTTGAAGAATTTTAGTTTTAGTATTTAAGTTTAAAGGTACCTGTAAATTTATTCATAAAGCGTGTTTCTTTTATCTGGACTGATGGATCTTCCAATAGGGATTGCTTTCGAATCAATTACATTTTTGACATAAAAGAGGTTCAGTTTTAGATGTTCATCATGCTAGAAGAGCAAAAGATTGGTTCCGTATTGTTCAACAAATTTTAAAATTTTTGTTCGGTTTTTCATAATTAGTCAAGATACGTAGTTCCTCGAGTATTTGGATACATTTTCTATCTCATAAACTTACTTTACCACGTAAAGTCAATAACACGTCCAAGAGCAAGCATACATAAAGCGCAACAATGTTCTTCAAAGCTAGAGTATTTTAACATTTCATTAATGTTTATAGTATCCAGCAGATCTTTTATATATTTAGTTTCATTTGAAATAATGGATATTCTCTCAACCATAGCATTGCGATGACGGAGAATCCCAAAAAAGTGGTCTCGGTTCGTCATGTCGATCTGTGCGAAGAGAGTGTTTGAATTCTGTGAAGCTGTAAAGTTATACAAAAGTATATATCGGTTTTCTATTTTGAGAAATTCGCCCATTTTCCGGAATTCGATCGAAAGTGAATTGAAATCACTTTTGAATTTCACGTGAAATGAAATTCGATGTTCTAGATTTCGACCGCTTTCGAACACTTCGAAATTGGTTCGAACTGTCAGAACTGAAGGATCATCCATTTTTATTGGCAATTTTAATGGAAAGAAGGAAGCAGAATTCAAAAGAAAAAATAAGAAGACAAATTTTGCGTGACAAATCAAATGTCTTAGATTTACCTGACACAATGTGAGTGTGTAAATATTATATGAATTGTTCTGATAAATAAAGTTAATTCATGATTTTTTTTTTAAGTTTTCGTGGTAATTTTAGATTGAGCAAAGACGCTTTTTTATATGTTTTAAGGAAAATTGAACCTTTTACAATTCATCGATTGCTACAATTCAAAAACTTGCAGCAACACTCCGATTCCTAGCAGAAGAAAGTTATCAGAGATCATAATTTTTTTTTTGCCTTCCTCCACCCAGAAGCATCTTTTATTGGCGGGCGGTTCCTCACTATTTAAAGAAGTGGACAAATTGGCCCACAATGACTCGGTGTGAGATTTGTCTCCGCTTGAGAAACCTCTCGCAATATTAGGATGTTCCTCCATCCACTTCAGGAATACCTTCTCTTGCCGTATATTTTTATGTTTAAGAATAAATAAATACTAAAAAATGACAAAAATAAATATTTTTCTCTTACATTTTGCTGGAAGACGAAGAAATATACACAAACTAACTGAACTTTCACTAATTTCACTGACAATTCACAAACAAAAAAACAGTGATTTGAATCCGTTCAGAAATCGGAATGAACCGAAATGCAGAACACCAATTTTCATTTTCGAAATTCCAATTCACAATTACGAATTGTGGAACACCCAAATTCACTTTCGCCAAGTGAATTCACAGTAAGTGAAATGCAGAACATGGGCGATTAGTTTTCAAACTTTTATGTCAAAATATATAGATATATATATATTAAATATTATATTATACATATATTAAATCTGTAAACTATTTTCTTAAATTAAGGGGCATATTTCCCTTAAACTTGCGATATATGTATAGGACCTAAAATTAATTCAAATGACTTAAAAAAACAAACTGAACTCAAAATAAAGCAGTTCCGTCTATATTTCTATCTGTTTTTAGAATGTAGACCGATCTCTGAAAAATTTATATCTACAGTTTTAATAGTAATTCCCCGACATATTTTTTTCAAAGGCATGCATTTCTACCGAAAACACTTTCTCAGAAATGGTTGAGAGTTATAAGTCAGAAGTCACTAAGGCCGTGGTTATGAACAATAGCTTCAAAGTTATTTATATATTTTTACTTGCGATATACATACCTACCAGTAGGTACCATAAGGCAAGTTTTGAATATGGAAAAAATCGAACTCCAGATTTTGATCGAAGTTGATATTACGATGATAGGGAACACGAAAAAAGTGGGTCTGAAATTCGACTTTCTTCTTAAGCTTCTTAAAGACCGGCAGCACAGATTTCGTAGCAATAGGTGCACTGGTGATTTGATGGCATATCTCACCTAAAAGTGTAACAAATCTTTTCACCACTTTGGTGAAACTTAGATTATTGCACTTGATATTTCTAAAGTTTTTTGTAGTACCCCTTGGCATAATGGTTAGTGCGTTGGACTGTCATGCGGAAGGTCTCGAGTTCGATTCTTAGCCGCTGCAAGAAAGTTTTTTTCAGAGGTGTACTGCCTCTTGCGAGGAATTGACAAATTCTCCAAGAGTATCTTTTGTCATGGAAAGTGCTGCTCATTAGCCGTTCGGAATCGGCAGAAAATTGTAGGTCCCCTCATTTCCTGGTAACACGCACACAGGAATGGTTGAGAGTTGTAAGTCACTAGGTCCTAGTTAACTCCGAGCTGTTGCACCACCCAATTTAAATTTTATTTGATAAAGTTTGGTATGAAACTCTCTTATCGAAAATGCGTGCATTTTGCATCGATGAATCTCTTCTTAGTTCGATTAGAAATTACCTCTCAGGTCGGTCAATTCATGTTTTTTTGGACGTTTTTAAGTCTGATATTCACAAAATAAATGCTGGTGTGCCACAAGGCTCAGTTTTGTCTCCGACTCTCTTCCTCGTCTTCACCAATGATTTCTTGTCTGTATCTTCGATTCTACTACATTGTGACTGACGACAGTACCCTCAGCATTTCATAGTCGCTTCCAGATCCACATTCTTCATTTTCGAAGAAGCTCTGCAACGGCAGCGTATGATAAGTTCATTTAATGCCGATCTTGACAGTGTAACGATATAAACAACAAACAATGTTGTCTGCCCTTTATCCTGTAAATACAGGTTCTACCAAACGGATGAAAGGGTTTCCAGAAGACGAGGACCAGTTTAGATATGCTTGCATTATGGCTTAGCTCATCGGATATGGGGTGGATTCTTTCGCCTGTCTAACTGAACTACCGTACCTATAAATCATACCATGGTTAAACAAAGAAAATCAATTTAAAAGAATAAAAACAAAAATACAAAATTAAAGTATATTTCAAGTGAAAAGAAATTAATTTAAAAATACTTGGGATCGAACAAATAATTCCTAAACTGATTCACCAGCTAATCCTTTCAATGCTCGGGCACCCTTGGTGTTAACAGTACCCTTGAGCAGCCCTCCCCATTGCCAAGCTCGTCACTGAGTTGACATATCTTTTGATTGGTTATAGGCTTCGTCATTTTTTTTCGAAGTCAAGTTCATTGACTTTTCTATTAAAGAGTTGCTGATGTTGTTGCTGATTAAACTGTCTAGATCTGGAATGTTCGGGGTCGTACTTTTCAGTATTCCGACATGTACGTTTGTACATATATACCATTTCTGGCAAACTTGCAAATTTGTACGTCAAAAGATGTCGGAATAATATTTGTCAAACGATTCATTAATAGACTGTTTTCTGTCATCCAATTTCCTGCTTAGTTCGTCATCTGTTTCTAGACTTCTAAAATGTTCCAATAGAGTAAGTCTTAGATCGTATTAACTTTGTTAAGGATGTGTTTTTTTATGGACCCAGAACCACACACTGACGTCACCATCAATAAAATGGTGGAAATTATTATGAATTTCCTCACATTCAACGTCATACTATTCTCAGAGTTGCTGTAGCCGGAACAAAAAGTCGTCAAATGTCATGTATCGGTTTTCAAATTTTAGCCCCCACTTGTGAAAATCGCAAACTTTAGAAAATCTTCTCAACAGCATTGTAGGATGGGGTGTTAGAAACCGCGTGAAATTTAATACTGCAAGAACCCAAAGCTTTCTTCTGTCCATCAAGCGAAATATTCCACCCCTGTTGGAACTTGCATCGAGGAAACCGAAAAGCTTTCCATCTTCAGTATGTGTAATACTGACCACCTTTTATGGGATGATCACATATTTGACGTTGCGAAAAATGTGGCGAAATGCTTACATCCAGAAGGTGTATGCAGTTTTCTTCCCCCTTCTGATCAAGCTTCAATTTATAAGACATTCAGTAGGCCTAAGCTTGAGTATAACTCCAATACCTACCTGCACCTATTAGATAAAATCTAAAAAAGAGCCCTTAGTTTAACTGGAGACAGTTCTATAATGGAAACTTTTGTTAATCTCGAACACCGTCGCTTACTTTGTTTTACGGCTTCTTCTATAAACGGTGCTCTTAAGATATATCCATCTGCATTCCTTCATTGAAAAAAATTGGCCGTAGTACTCTTCTTTCTTAAAATGCTCATCAGTTTACTCTTGAGCCTAATTTAGGGCGTACTCTAAAATATAGATATTCTTTCTTTAACCGTATTACTTGAATGTGGAATACTACACCCTACTCGATTTTCATCCCTCATTGTGATGTATAAGTACTTAAGCATTTAAAATCAAAGTGAATTGGCATTTTTTTTAAATCCCCTAGTCATTTCTTAACTGCTCAAGTTGTTTTATTTATAACATTATAAGGGTATTCAGTACGCGCTAATTATAAAAAAAAATAATTTTAACCAACATTTTTTATACCTGAGTACCTTTGAATTTGTAAAAATATTGCTCATAAGAATTTTCGAAAAAATATTTTTTTTTGGATTTTGAAAAAATAATCACCAAGTCAGTATTTATGATAGCAAGCCGTTGAATGGTCTGGTGTAATAAGCGCTTAAACGATGTTTTATCAAAACTTTTAGTTCACAGATAAAAGTTTTTGTGAAGCTTAAAAATGTATACCTACAATTATTTCGTTAGCTTTTGGTTTTATGTTTTTGACAAATTTTTAAACAAATTCTATTTGAGTATTTCTTAAAGATGCAGCTTTTCAGAGTTGAAAATCATTTCCAACTTGAAAATGCCTTCTTAAACTTACAACCCTTTATGTAACTATTGTCCTTATTTTCAAAAAGTGCTCCGAAAAACATTAATAAAATTTTTGAATTGTATTCACAAATTCCACAAAATGAGGGAAATAAATCTTTCCGCATTATTAACGTGCTTAAAAATTTTATTTGACTCGTTTCTTTATCAACTAAAAACACTTTTCATTTTAATTAAAAAAAAACTATTTTGCTAACTTTGGTGATACCAATTTTGCGAATAGGAAAAAATGATCGTTGTTATAGGGCAGATTTTTCTTACAAAATTTTAAAATTAAAAATTTGATAACTTGCTATTTATGCGCCACACCATATTCAACATAACAAATCGCGCTAACCATACCCTATGCCGAACGTATTCACCACACACCATTCCCATTACCATCCAACTGTCAAAAATTGACTACAGTGGTGTTTAAAAACTCAAAGCTTACCCCCAAATGAAAAGTTTATCAATTGCCGACCTAAATGCGCTGTCGCATAACCTTATCCAACCAACAAATTCCACTGATTGCAGCTCTTCAGCCCCAACAGCCAACACACATATTCAAAGATTCTACTATTCCACATCTTTGCGTGTGGATGTATGTCCAAAAGTCAAGAGCACCGTTATTCCAAAAAGAGAGTAACATTCCCGTAAATAAGTTTTTTTTTTCTTTTTTTGAATAAATTTTTGTATAACACTAAAAAAGTTTTCGACTTTGGGTTCTAACGGAATCATCATCAACCATCTTCTTTGCTTTAGAGTTAGTTAGTCGGCGAGTAAGTGCTTATAACGGTCTGGCAAAAATATCCAATTCTCTGTGTTTTCCCTAAATTTTTTCATTCCCTTACCAAAAAGAAAAAAAGCTGAAAAAAAGAAATTACTAAAGCCTAATCGCAAAACACAACCAACAAACCAATTGTTCCTTTTATTTTAAGTCGAGAAAATATCTATTAAATGAAAATCCAGAAAAAGCCAGAAAAAATGCAAAAAGCAACGGGAAAATAAGAATAAGTAAAAAAAGGAAAATCACTAAAAAATCTCCTTTTTGAGTGAAAGAAAAAAACCAAGTGAATGTGTGAATCAAATGAAAAGTGCTATAGATACACAAAAGAAAAACGACCAGAATCATGACTCCGGGTTTTGAAGGCCAAAAATAGAGTTCAGAATTAACAGAAAAAGCCTGGGTCTGTGGAATTTATCAGGAGGAAAGAAGAATCGCATTTTTTTCACCTAAAAAGGTGTGTAAGATACTGAACTGATATCAAACTGTACTTTTATTGTTTTCAATTTTAAAATAAATTTAGAAAAATTTTCCCCCACCAACTGCTTTCTACAAAAAAGGAGAGGATTCGAAAATTATTAATAATTTTTGAATCAAAAATCTGAGCGAAAAAATATGTAAAATATATACATACGTTCCTCTTCCGTTTTATCGATTCGAGATACACACATTCAAAAATGTGTGGTATGATGATGGATGGGCGGGCGGGCTGTCCGGGGGGGTTAGTATGGGGGACGGTTCTTGCAACCCAAGAGGGATATAGTTTTTCTTTTGAGATTGTAAATGTATGTCAGAGTATTTCTACCTACGAAAAATAACAGTTATAAAAATATGTACTAAATTGGAATATCGCGAGAGCTTGTCTGTCTTTCTCTTCTTCTCCTCTTATGTCTCTTTCTCTGTGTGTCTGCCTATCTTCTTCACTCACTCGCAATCACAACAAAACGCGGGCTCCTTTTAGTTGTTCGTCGTTGAAACGTAATCCTTGTTGTACGAGTACTATCCCGGAATAGTGTTAGCTCGTGTCGTATATGTATCTACAACAGTTCCGGGAAATTTGTGTGATTTTCAAGTGTTTTTCATCAAAGTGACAACTCGAGGGTGCTTTTAATGAGTGCGAGGTGTGTAGTGGTGGTTAAATAAAATTGGGGTCTACAACCCTATGTTTGAGGTTTTGTTTCTATGTGTTTCTACAATAGGGCATTCGCCTGTCCTCCTCACTATAAACCATGTATAGGTATGTCCTTAGAATTTCACCCAAGAAGACTTTCCTTTCAAAACCTTTCAGTTGCTTATTAGTTTGTGGAATTTATTACCTGTGCAAATGTGTAACTATCTTCCCCCTACTACTTCCCCGTCAATACCTCACTAAATGTGCTGCTACTATACCTACGATATTCCAAAAATATCCCAAGTCCCTCGCAACGTTTTGTTCTTTGAGCCGAAAAAAGCATTTTTTGTCTAATTTTAGATCAGTGGAATTTTATTGATTTTCTCTTGCTCTCCTTCCCGCTGTTTATTCGGCTCTCCTTACCTTCAGTTGCGTCGTCGTCGTTGTCGTCTTCTTACAATAAAATCGTACGAAGAGTACGAAATTGACACCAACACTAAACCACGCCGACCCCCATTTCTGCCTTCCTCGACAACACATAGTCGTCGCGTCCATCTATTGAGGGGAGCAACCCTTGCACGCATTACACACAGTGACGCCAAAGATGGTGTACTCTTCGTGTACAGTGACAATGACGAAGACGCGGAGAGAAGGTGAGAAGCTTTTTTCGTTGATAAAATTTCCAGTGGCCCTTAGGATGACGTTAATGGCATGAGTTCCAATACAACCCAACAGTATGTAGGTACATATCTCCTTAATGATGTCTTCTTTCCCGAGGGATAAATCACTATCTACGAGTATCTCTCATTTGTTCCTTGATTGTGAGTTGTGAGTATTATGTCAGACAATGAGGACAGGACGACGATATTTCGTGAAATTATTTATTGGACATGCGCCTAAAAATTTTCAAGTACATTTCATTGTATGACACAATTTTCAGGAAATTAAGAGAGCGAAAGAGATGAGAGAAGAAGAATTCACTCATTTTAAAAGTTAGTTATGACGGTTTGCTGAGGAATTGCATACCTTTAAAGGATTTTCATTCATAAAGCTTCATCATCCAAGCCCCCAAAAATGAAATCTCTGTGATATGTACGAGGTATGTCCAAGTCCATCTAACTTATAGTTGTATGAGTATTGGAAGCAAATGTTTATTTATTTACGTTCGAGAAGAGATTCTGGTGTTTGATGGCCATTTCTTTGGCTTTGGCGGGGAAAGCCTATACCAAGTGACATTTCCATACCTACAAAACAAATGTCTGTGCTCTTTTGTCTGTTTTTTTTTTTTTTATTTTTTGATAGAAAACCTTTGTCATATTTTATTTCGGCAAATCAGTGAATTCATTTTATTTTTAATTTATTTATGTATGTACATAGGTATATGTGTGTATATTTTTATTTTGTTAAATTTGATCAGCAATCACGTTGTTTATTTTAAGAAATATTAAGGACTTGGCCCTACTTGTTTGGAGATTCTTAAGACATTTGGATACGAAGCTTCAACTATGTATACATATATGTATCTATTTTTCATTGTTATACCTACTTATTTTTTTTTAGAAAATTATTAGGTATAGTTATCACACATAACTTATGAGACTATGAAATATATACTTTAACTATACTCGTATTGTAAGTTTCAGGATATTTCATTAAAATGTTCTCGAATTTAAAATTCTTCCTCCGAAAACATTTCAAAGATGTAGGCCAAATCCCCTCCTCTTTTTTATTTATATGTCTCGTAGATCGTATTTTATGTAAACATATATACCGATTATTTCTCTCTCATTAAATAAATACTCGTATTCATTTGTAATTTTTGACAGTAAAAATCTTTGTTAACCTACAGGAAACTTCCACGTGCACTATGAAGGGATTTCCGTTTTCTTCTGAAAGATACGAAGATACTGAGGAAATTATTTTTATTTTGAATTAAAAGAATATGTTTTAATTTCAATGGGAATCACTGCATTAAGTTTGAAAACTTTAAAAAATGTCCTGCTTTTTTTTTAAATGGCGCCCAACGAAACGGTATTTTTTTTTTTGGTTTGGTTTTAAAAAATTAATTTTAATTTGCTCTTCATAACGTAAGTCAGGATAAAATATTCGGATCCCTGACCTTAGAAATTAATCGAATAAATTCAAGCAAACGGTTGGAGATCCGTAATTTATAAATATTTTTGAAAATAAAGATGGATGGAATAAATGGTAAATTTTTACTTTTGTTTTCATTGAACATCAGCTGATTTAAACACCAATCATTTTAATTTATTATTATAAAAATTAGAATTCTGCGTTTTCTATCAAATTTGAATTTCCTTAGTCCCCTTCAGTTTGGATTTAGGTCAGGTTTGTCAACAGAAGATGCTCTGTTAAACTTTTGTTGCTTAATTTAACAAGGTGTGGATAAAAAAATGAAATGTGCTGGTCTTTTTGTCGACATCACGAAAGCATTCGATATGGTTAATCATAGAATTCTTCTGAATAAGCTTTATAATGTTGGCTTTCGTGGATTCATTTACAATTGGTTCAAATCTTACCTTAGCAATCGAAATCAAAGAGTCAAAGTTTATAATGCATTGAGTGATGTTAACTTAGGTGTCCCACAAGGATCAGTCCTTGGGCCCATCCTTTTCTTGATATACATAAATTCTCTTTTTGACTTACCTTTTTTGGGGATAGTGAATGCTTTTGCTGATGATATTGCGATTGGATATAATGCAATAAATCCATTGAATTTAGTTGCTGATATCAATCATGATGTCCACTTTTTAAGGTTATGGTTCGCGGACCATAAACTAATTGTTAGTAACAAGACCAAATTTATGCTGTTCAGCCCTGATTCAAATACCCAAACTGATATAAAAGTAGGGTTTCATGCTCCGCATTGTTCCAGTTTTAGCCTGTTCAATGCTTGAGATCTTGTCCACTACGTAGTTTTTATCCCGAAGCAACATGCAGTAGTACGTGCTTTAATGTTGAAATTGTAAAAGATTTCAAATATCTAGGCTAGGTGTTACAATTGATCAACACTTGAAGTGGGCTGAGCACGTATTGAACCTTAAGCCCCATTTAGACTTTCGTTCTTCATTCGTTGTACGTTGTTCGTTGTTCGTTCTTCTCTCAACAACGAACAACGAAGAAGCATTCACATTAATTCGGTTTTGTTTTTTGGTCGTTCTTAAAACTTAAAAACAAAATGGATAACAACACATTGTTGGCAGTAGCGGCACTATTAATTGTTCAACAAAAAAAAAAAAGGTTGGTTGCTGAAAAGAAAACATTTATCACACACAAATATAATAGAAGAGTTAAGACTTCAGACAGACGATTTCCAGAATTATTTGCGAATGCCCGAAGAAACACACGTTAAGCTTCTTAGTTTGGTGAAAGCTTTTGTATAAGTCAATAAACTCCTCAATTACTTCTTTTGATAAATTCCTTAAATCAGAAATTTTTTTAATCAATGCAACATCAATATGAACGTACACGATGAAAGTATTTTAAGAAAAAATGATTATAAAGAACATGAGATAGGTGTATTTTTTTTCAATTCTCATTGTTTTTGTTCGTCTGCTACTATGAACTGAATAGACTAAGGGCCCACAGCAATTTTTGGGTGTGATTGATAGCAAAAAATAATTAGCATAATTAGATAGGCCTTTTATAGTTATTTACAAATGTGAAAGTCTTGCATACTCTAGTGGGAGCAATAGTGAGTTAAGCCCCCTGATTGAAAATATCGGGGTCCAAGACGTTTTACAGACAGCCTACTGCCTGCCAGACGCGATAAGAATAGGCTACTTCTTGCACCAAGAAGGCCACCTTCAAAACGTCTTGGACCTCGATATTTGCAATGAGGGCACTTAGCTGGTCATTTTGAAGTTATGGCAAATTTTGTATCCCAATTTCTTAGAATTTGGAAAGAACTGCATACTTGATGCACTATTGCTCCCACTAGAGTATGCAAGACTTTCACATTCATAAATTAAATTAGGAAGGCTTATCTAATTATGCTAATTATTTTTGGTTATCAATCACACCCAAAAATTGCTGTGGGCTCTCGGTCTAGAAGGATAATTAAAAGTGTAGTGATAGTTGTACATATACATATAAATATATACATATATAAAAAAAAATTTATAAATATCCCTACAAGTTGCACGCTACTGCCAAACAATGTTTATTTAAACAGTTTTCATATTTAAACACACGTTGCCGGGGTAACAACGAACAACGAATATGGAATTTTCCGAGCTCCTTTGAATTTGTACGTTCTTCATTCGTTGTTAGTTCGTTGTTCGTTTTTATCATTTACATTCTCGTTGTTCCGTGTACGTACAACAACGTACAACGTACACAGACGACAAGAACGAAAGTCTAAATGAAGCTTTAAGCAGTACTTCCTTTCCACAATAAGATGTTTTTACCGCCTAAGACAGTTCTGTTCAAATTCTACGTTAAAGAACACCTATTACGGAATATTTCACTCAAAACTACAATATGGCATTTGTTGTTGGGGAGGTGCTTATCTAAACAAAATTCAACAATTAACGATCCTTCAAAAGTGTGTTGTAAGAAAGATATGCAACGCTTCTCGATTAGCTCACTCTTTAGAATTATTTAGACAAACGAAAATTCTACCAGTAAGACAGTTGTTTTATTTCAAAGTTTTAAAAATATTTTTTATGAGAGTTGGTTATTTGGAAAGCCCTATAACAGACTTTTATAACTTGAGAAGAAATGCTACCACTGTTCCAACATTACCTTTCCGGGCTACTCTTTTTAGAAACTCATACACAATCGTTTCTCGCAAATTGTACAACCGACTCCCAATCGAGATACGAGACATTAGAAACTTGCCACTTTTTTTAAAATCCTTAAAATCATGGCTTTTCAACTTTAATACTTATGACATCGAATCTCTGCTAAGCTACATTGTTTGATTAATTCGTAATTACTACTAAGATTTCTACTGAGTTTTTTTGTTTGTATTTATATTTCTTTTAAACTTCAATTGGTGAAATTAATGTTATTTGTTAACTGAATATTATTATTGTTTAACTTTATTTTATCTAACGTTTATTTTTGTATTTACCCCACAATAAAATAAATTTTTGTTAATGTGGCATTATGTCAATTTTATATAAATTTAAATGCTTTGTAGCATTTTCTCTTAAATTATTGTAAAAACTAATTATGTATGTATTTATTTATCATAGATATAAGTTATTAAAAACTTGTTAGGATAAAAACTCAATAGATTCAATTCAAATTGATCCGGTAAGCACCCTTTAGGATGTACCTTTTAAGTTTCTTGAATAGGGTTTAATTAAATATGTGGCGTAGAATAGGAAATTAAGTTTTCAAATGGAGAATAATGCTTGGAATTTCATGTTTTTTCATATAGTAACCAAAAATTGATGAGTATAGTTATCATAAAATTAAGGCCATTTTAAAATCCACTTATTTGTTGATAGTGACTTATATATAGCCTAGCGCAAATATAATTACAAATCTAATTCTCTATAAAATAAAAAATCTATCAAAACAATGGAAAACTAATCGTTCTTATCTATCTTTAAAAATGCTTTAATGGTCAAAAAAGCAAGATTCCATGTTATGAAGTTAATCGCACTTAAACAACGGAAAGTTAAAAAAACTCTTGAAAGACATATAATGATGAAAGATTGTTTTGTATAACCAGTTTAAAAATTGAGGTTTATTAATAAAATCCCTCTTCTTTCCCTACCCTAATGACTGCATTGTGTTGTCTAACATATAAAGCGAATTCATATTCATATCACCTTTACTTACCATTTATTATAGTATAGTATAGTACTAAGCCAATTTTCTTAATAATTTGCGTCTGAACACACCTAAAACAATGACAGTTCGTGTAAAAAAACTAAGTAAATAAACCTTCTGTGGCGTTTGTAAATAGCAAGATACTTAAAAAAATAAAATAGGTATTCGATGATTTTAACTTTAATAAAAGGGTAGGGAAAGTATGATGCTATATTCGATTAAAATTTGCAAAATCGTTGTGTTAACCTAGTTTCACACTAAAACAACTTTAACACGTACTAATTGAGCCAAAATTTTGGGTCTTTGCTGTTATTCCTGGCTTCATTAGCTCTATAAATTATAAAAATGTTTCTTATAGTTACATTTAAGTTTAAGTTTTTTATTATTTTTTCAATTTAATATTTACATACCAAAAATCTAGACCACAAGAGCACAAGCCTCCACCATTCTTCTCCAGCTTCTTCTCGTATTTCCCGAAACTTCATGATAATAGAGTAGATATGCTGCTCGAATGTTATCTCTCCATCATTTCAGCTGTCCTCCTAAGCTTCGATGCCCATCTAAAGGTATCCAATCTGTTGATATTTTTGCCCACCAATCATCTGCAATGCTCACAATGTGCCCAGAATGTGCATTTAAGTTTTTTAAGTCTATGTCTAACGTCTTCAAAACGTATTTGACTTCTAATGCGTGTATGGTTTATGTGCTGGGCGATACAAACGTTTAGTGCTATTCTTTCCGTTACCCTTTGACAAGATCGTAGCTTTGTTTCCGTACTTGTGATTTGCCATGTTTGGCAGCCATATATAAGAACTAGAAGTATTGTTGAGTCGAAAACCTATTTTCTTAGGACTTTAGAGATATTCAAGTCCAGCAGGTGTTTAAAACTTCAAAATTGTCGCCATGCGTTTGTCATTCGATGTTCTACTTCATTTGTTTATTTATTGCTGAATGAATTTGATTTGATATTTTCCCAAGGTAGTTATAATCTTCAACATACTAGGGTGTGCTAATTTCCATTCTTATTTCATTGACATCACCATTTGTCATAACATTGATTCCTTTGTTAGTCTGCCAATAAACTAATATTTTTGCATTCGAAGCATAACTCATTTAGCATCTCTTCACTACTATTTGAGTATAATATGTATCATCTGATTTGAAAGATATTGACCATTCTTACTTAAGCCCTTGTTCTTCCAATCCAAATTTCTAAAAATTTCTACAATAAGCAGTTGAAAAAAGCGCCGGTAAGAGAGGGTTTCCTTGTCTAACACCTCGTGATATTTTAAAATCAGGTCCATTGTAGTCTGTTTTAATGTGCGCGGTGTTCCTTTCGTATTATTTTACCAACATTCTATATAATTTTCCCATCTATTCCTTATAGTAAAGAAGCGCTACCCAATTGAAATTCTGTTCAATTATATGGAAAGCCTTGGCAAATTCGATGAAAGCGAAAAAGATAGTGAAGTTGTATTATTTACATTTTCTCTTTGATTTGACAAACTGTATGTGATCCATTGTGGATAAACCTGAGCTAAAGCCAGCTTGTCCAACAGGTTGATTAATTTTGAAAATGAATTTTGCGAAGACCTTTTAAATCGATAAGATAATACTGATTAATTATAAAAAAAAGAATATATATTAAGCTTAAAAAAACACAGTTCTATTTAATTTAAACAAACTTTTTTTAATTTTTGGCACATTACATTTAGTTATTTTTGAAAACATAGCAAACATTTCTTGGACTTGGGATTAGCTCACTAGGGAATTCGGACACAACTCAGGTACGAATCTTCATTCGCACTAATCCATCCATTATTCTGGGTAAGCCTTTACATCTGTCCTGCTCTACAAATGTCTTTCTGAGTGAATAAAAAACAGCACTTTACCAGATTGCTACCAATCTTAGAGACAAATTCATGAACTACTTTTCACTAAGTAACTTCTTTCATTAGCTAAATAAATATCAAAATGTTGCCTTCCTTCGTGACCTTTTATTTTTCGGAAATAATAATAATAATAACTTAAGGAAAAAACATTATTCTCAATAAATAACTATAACAAATTGAGATTCTCAATGACCAACAGCAAGGCTTTCGTAGATCTGATGATCCAATGGTAGATCTTACTGAATAGTGAACAGTGACAACATAAAGTAAGATAATTGCGGTTGATATTTCAAAAGCATTTGATAGAGTTTGGCATCAATCTCTCTTAATGATTACATTTGGTATTTAAGATTTTCTACATATCTTTAAATATGATATTTATAAAATAAAGGCTAGTGTAAGTGTACCTCAAGGCTCCGTCTTGTCTCCGAATCTCTTTCTGGTGGTCAATTATCTATCTGTAAAACTGTGAAGTGATAAGTTTTTTCACAACTTCACACACTATCCGATTCGCAATTTATGAAATAAATTAATAAAATGTTAAAATATTTTCAAATATCCACCCTTATTCCGATAGTCGTTTTAATAAAACGAGAAGGCTCCAGAGACCACATTTTGGTCTTTAAATAATACGAAAATGGCAGCGTTCTCTATGTTCCTCACTTTTCTAAGCATTATAACGATTTTCGTTTCAATAAAATTCTAATTTTCGGTTTTAGAGCCTTGTCGTTTTACTGGCGTTTTAGTAAAACGACTATCGGAATAAGGGTGATTAAATTTGTTTTCACACTCAAACGATTTTGTGAAGAGCCCTGATAAAATATGAAAATAACAAACAAAATTATACTCAAAAATGAGTATTGTGTTCCAAAAATGAGAGCGCTTTTCATTTTAGTACTGTTTAGTACATGTTTTGACAAACATTTATCAGAATGAGTTCCAGAATCGCATTATGTGAGTTCATGAAATGTAAAAATGAAAAATGACTGTGAAAACTGAAATGGCAACTTTTTTATCACTTCACAGTTTCACAAATAGAGAATTGATCCCCTGACTTCCATTAGTTGTCTATTATCTGAACTTCAAATCCATTAAAATGTTTTACTGATGGCAGTTATATCAGCTTTTCAATTCATTTCTAGGTTAGCCATTCATCAGTAGCATTATTTTAGGTTCATTAAATTTTGATATTGACAGCATTGTCGAGTGAGAATTTAAAAACCGTGTAAAATTTTACATTTATTTATTTTAGTTTATTTATCTTCTGTCGTTACCGCAATGAAAATCGCCTTAGCCACTGTCTTAAAGTGGCACGTTCATTAAGAAATATGAACAGCTTTCAGTTCTTGTTAATAGCATCACAGAAAACCTTCTGGTGGGATCTTCCAATTTTCCAAGCGTTTACGTATTTTTTGAAAATGAAGGAATGTGTCTCCCTTTCTGATCTAGCTGTGATTTATATACCTTTCATTTGTCCAAAACTTAAGAACGATTCACATATTTATGGAGGTAGTCCTGTAATCCACGCTTTTTCATAGGAGGTCAAATAAAGTTTTAAAAGCTTAAAACTGCATGTATAGTAAAAATTCTTAGAAAACATATAAAACGACAAAATTAAACTGTTCATAAAACTATTTCCAATTCGTATTGCACAGGAGGATTGTCCATTTTCATCTACCCATGAGTTGATACTTAACTATCCTACATTTTCATAGAATGCCTTTTGTTTATCTTTGCTTCATAAAGCTTAAAAAAAAAAACTTTTTATTCAGCAATTATATGTAAATTATATAATTTTATTAAGGCAATTGTAAGGGAGAATAGATCTATTGGACAAATACCGACGAGACATACATTACATATGTATACAAATGTACATACTAGTCTCCAGGAAAGTCATATTTATGAACTACAATGATTTCTATGGCAGCTCATTTCTAATCACTGTCTAAAGAATTTCAATCCCTAACTAAGGTTGGGTTCTGGTGGATTTAAGTACAAAACAAAAAATAAATACAAAATAAATAAATAACTAAGCAGAACTTAAATAACTTTTTTTCACACAGTAATTTGAAATGAGCTGTAACATAGAAATACTTTTACAACGACACATGTTTAGTCTTTATTCGTTCCCTGGCTTTTATAGTTTTTATTATAAACTTTCATGAGAATAGGTAGATATTAGGTGTGTTTTATTATTCACAAATCTATCTGGGTCCGGATCTGGATTAAGTTTTAACATGTATTACAAAAAACAATTTGGGATCCTATTTTCTATCGGGATCTATTTCAAAGATCCAGAAATTAGTTATTACACTGGCGAGTAGATGGCTTTTTATGGTAAGGTAGTGTAAGCTATAGTGTAAAGAAAAAAAAAAAGAAATAATTGAAAATTTACAAACCCAAGGATAAAAAGAGACGGACTTATAACACTGCTGTCACTAAGATCCGAATAATTAAATCAGTTGGTTAGAAGGAAACGTAAGTTTTCTTGATTAAAGGTATTGAAGGTACCTTAAATTTTAAAAATGCTTTTTTGAAATAAATTTTGGATACATGATACTTAATTATTAATTTTTGTCAAAAAAAAAAACGATTTTTAATCCAAAAACAAATTTTTACTTAAATTGATACTTAAATATTTATTTTTTCAAAAAAAAATATCGATTTTTAATCGAAAAACAAATTGTATTGATCATTCTGTTTTGTAATATAACTAAGATTATTCAAGAGTTCTTATGTAAAAAATATCATAAGAATAAGTAATGCCGTTAGCGAGAAAGTCTAAAATGTTACCATTATTTGTTGTATTAAATTAAACCTTTTCAAAAACCTCTACACAATATCAAAACTAAAGCTAGTCATCAAGTTGTATGTTAATTGACCCAGCCTTTCAGTCTGTTGTTCTGGGTTATTTTTTTTTATTTTCAAACTTGACATTACGAATATAGAGACCACGAAGAAAGTATATGTCCCTAAATTCCATCTCTGGATGTCTGAACGATCTACATCCTAAACCGCTGATTTCCTTTAAACTTTGAGCTTTAGCTCAATACTAATGGTACCTAATAAAGAGTTTTTCAAGGAATAAAACAAGTTCTGTGTTAGGATATGATATCGTTCAAATGCCCGCTTCCGTGGTACGGTTCCTTGCGAGAGATAACAGATAACCTAATCCTCAAACCGTTCATGCAGAACGTCAGTCGAGGCGTCCGTTGTGGTTCAATTTGGGAAACTAGTAATTGGTTATCATTGGTTATCATTTTTGATAATAAAGTCTTATGATTTTAACTGTCATTAACTGAATAATAAACAACGGATTTGACAGATGTCATTAAAACAACATGGTCGTTAAAGGCCGCCAGAAACAAAAAATGCATTTCTGTTTAGAAATTACTAATGCTTGTAAAATTACATCATTTTACTCAAGTTCAATTTATTCTTTTATTTCTGGAGGTTTATGATCTTCTAAATTTGAAACTGACCTAAAATTTACGCAATTGTTTTCGGGTTTTCAGAAATTATAAATTCCAGATTAAAACACTTTAACTTAAATCAGTTTATTCCGCAAAAATATTTTTTTTAATTATTTTAAAATAATATTGTTCCTCTAAAAATTCAGTTTCAATTTCTTTAATCCTTTTCCGATTGCACGTCGAAGATAAAGTGTTCACTTGGGATACTTCTGAAGGTTTAAAATGTGGAAAATTAAATGGAATTCAAGTTTTAAATGAAATTCTAGGTAAATTATCAACAAGTGTGAAAAATACTATAAGCGATTTAATGAATGAAAACAAGTTGCAAGAACTGTCAAACATAGCTTCAAGCTCAGATATGGTAGGAGGTAATCAAAAAAACAGAACAACCGCTGTACAAATTACTAGAGTTTCTGATGGGCCAATTTGTTGAGAAGTAGCCGTCTACCCGAAAAACGAAAATATTTCTTTTAAAATTTTAAGTTATAATATTGCTGGATTGAAAAATAAACTACCCATTGTTGATTTTTTTAACTATTTAAATGAATTTCACATACTTTTATTATTTGAAACACATTTACTGAACTTAGAAAAAAATAGATTTAAAAATGTATTTATAAATTATGAACTAAAATGGATACCTGCTGTTAAAAGAAATATCTTTGGAAGAGCAAGTGGTGGAGAGCTTTTAGCGTACCGGAAGAACCTTGGGGGTGCAAAATTGGAGTTTGAAAAGATAGGTGATTCTCACATCGTAAAACTAGAAATTAATATGAAAAAATACTTTATATTACCTATCTATCTCAACTGTAATAATTGGCAACGTGACTTTGATACCATGAGCGATCTTCTATATAATTTGAATACAACAAACCTGGTTCTTGTTGGTGACTTCAACGGCCGAATAGGGTGTTCTCAAAATAATTACGTTTCCGGTACAAACTCTGTACTGTTGAATACCCATCGTCAATCCAAAGATAAGTTATGTGATACCAAAGGTTGCAAAATACTCGAACTAATGGATGCTTTCGACTGTCAAGTTTTGAATGGAAGCTGTAATGGAGATTTGGGTGGTGAATATACTTTCATAAGAGGAACATCGTGTTCGGTAATCGATTACTGCTTTGCAGCTGGAGGTTGGCACGACCTACTTTCAGACTTTCGAATAGGAGAACAAATTTTTTCAGATCATATGCCTCTAGAGATAACATTCGAAATTGAAGTTAATGTGAATATGATTAGTACGAACGAGCTTAATCCCTTGCCAAAATTATTCTGGAATGAAAAAATGTCACGTGCTTACCAAATTAATTTAAATGCTGAACTTCTTCATCTATACAACGTCGAGACTACTCCGGGTATTGATAAACTTACAGACATTATCAAAAAAGCTGCCACAAATTCGTCACAAGTTAGAGGAAAAAAAGGAAAAAGTAAGCAGAAGTGGTTCGATAAAGATTGCATGAAGGCAAGAATCAAGTCGTTTGCTTTTCTTAAATTGGTACGAAAATACAACAATAATATTTTTAAAAACCTCTATGCTAAAGCAATCAGAGAATTCAAAAGTATCTGCAACGCAAAGAAATTCGAGTACGAGCATCAGAATATTGTCAAGTTAAACAGTTCACGAACTTCATCAGACTTCTGGAAAGCAGTCAAACTTGTAAATGGAAGAAAAAATTGTATTGCAGCAGGTCTCCAAGCACAAGATTTATATGCACACTTCAGAGCTCTTTTAAACACTTCGCAGACATCGCTCAGAATTCAATATGCAGAACCTCAAATAATTGATGCATGTCTAGATGAACCGTTTGGCCTTGCGGATGTTCTGGAGGTGATAAAGAACACAAAAAACAACAAAGCCCCAGGAGAAGACGGAATTCCCTTCGAATTCTACAAAAATTGTACCATAGAATTTGCTCAAGCCCTTACCGATGAATTTAATAGACTGTTTGAAAGCACTGATTTTCCACAGAGTTTTAAAAAATCAATTATATACCCACTTCATAAAAAAGGATCCTATTCAAACCCTGAAAACTACAGAGGAATATCCTTCCTGAACACTGCCTCCAAATTATTTACTGCTCTTATTTTTAAAAGGCTTACAAAATGGATTCGAAATAAGAATATCCTTCATGAGTTCCAAGCGGGCTTTAGAGAAAATTATTCTACAATAGATCAAATTTTCACCTTGTTAAATATTGCGCATATATACAAGCAAAAACATAAAAAACTATACGCTCTGTTTGTAGACTTCAAATCAGCTTTCGATTCTATTCCCCGTGAAGCACTGTTTTACAAGTTATATAGAATCGGTATGAGCAGTAAAATAGTCAAAATCATAAGAGCTCTGTACGAGAACAATATAGCAATGGTATGGCATGGTAATTTTTTGTCTGAGGAGTTTGAAACGACTATGGGTGTTAAGCAGGGGTGTATTTTGAGTACGCTATTATTCATCCTTTTTATCAATGACATCACAGATGATATTGGAGGTGGGGTGCAAGTTAACCAAGTAATGATTCCGGGGTTAATGTATGCTGACGATATTGTCTTCTTATGCGATACAATTAATGGAATGCAACTAAAAATTAACAGACTCGAAAGATACTGCAAAACATGGAATTTATCGGTCAATCTAGAAAAAACTAAAATCCTCGTGTTTAGAAATGGTGGTGGTCGATTCTCGAGAAATGAAAAGTGGAATTACCAAACGGAGCCTGTTGAAGTGGTAAGAGATTACAAGTATCTTGGTGTTCTGATAACATCTAATCTTAACATAGAAAAACATTTAAAAATAAAATTAGCGGAAGCAAAACGTGCTATAAATTCAGTCTGGAGTACTTGCATCCAAAGTAAATTTGTAACACATAGCGCAAAACAAAAAATTATCCGTGCGACAGCCCAGACAATTCTCTTGTATGCTGCACAGGTATGGGGATATAGAATCTCTGACTCTGTAGAAAAATATCAGCGGTATTGTATAAAACGTATTTTTAGGTTGCCTAATAATACCCCTAATTATATGATACACCTAGAAACAGGTTGCTCACCCCTTATCTTGGAAACGTTAAAAATGCACTTTGACTATGTAATAAAAGTCATGGAAATGGAGGAGGAACGCCTACCGAAAATTGTTCTGAAATATATGCTAGAAAGAAGCGATCATTGTGTCAAAGAATGGGAAGAACTTGCTAGTCATTATGGATGTGCCATCAGCTTTCACCCTAGTGACGGAAGCACCACTCTGAGAAGAAAATTTGAATGTATTATGGAAAAATCGGGATCGTTTTTATACAACAAATATGTAGACGATGCCAAATCGTCGGTACACAGGACGTATTACAGCACCATCAAGTATAATCTCCAAAATAATACATACTTTTTGGATAGAAATAAGACTGAGATGATTAGAACTATTTTTATGTTAAGAGGCGAATTAACAAACCTAAACTACATGCCGCACCGACCCGAGCTACCAATTTTCTGTGATCTCTGCAACCGTAATGAGAGAGAAGATGTCTATCATTTTATTGCTGTGTGTCCTGTTTTAAATGAATTTCGTTTGATGTACTTTGGAGCTAGAACACTTGGGAAAGAGGAACTGCTGGGTATTCTAAATGGTGATCGTGGCTGGAATGCTGTGTATAGATATACTTCAAGTGCTCTTCAGTATAGGAAAAGAATTAGAGAAGAAGATTTTTAAGATATACATTGAGAAATTTTTTATTTACATAATGCATTTTACTTTTATAAATTTTTATTGAATTATAATTAATCTTATTTAAAATTGTGTTTAACAATACAAAAATGTCAATCTGGTAGACGGCTTATTGCCAAACCTTAAGACTTTGTGCCAAAATAATATTGTGAAAATATTGTATTATTGTGTTTTTATACAGTTTAATAAAAAGTCATTAAAACTAACTAAAACTAAACTAATCCTTTTCGTACCATGCCAGAAATCTTTAGTTTCCCACATGCATTCCAAAATCATACATTCCTCCGAAAACAATTAACACTTTAACGAAATTTATGAAAACAATTTTTTGTACATGTCATGTGTATGTAAATATCAACAATAAATAATACGAAAAAACTGTCTAGAATATCTAGAAATCCTGAATTTCTTGAGTATTTTTGAGTTCTTAATTTGAACATCGAAAATCTTTGGAAATGGCTGATCTAATCTATTACAGAATATCTGTTAAGTTTTATTCACCAAACAAAATAAATTTTTTTTTTTTAAAGGTGGACTAATTTAATCGGAAGAAAATCTAAAATACTTCGCATTAAGAATACCGTTTCAAAGACGAAATTTGTTGCCCAGTTTTATTATTGTTCACTTATTTGATACTTAGTATATTTATATTAGGCGTATTTTATTGGTAATGTATACATAGTGCAGCAATGGAAGTCCGAATAAAATGCTTTTTTGACTGCATATACACTTTTACTTTAAATTTTAAAGTTGGTATGCTTTGCATTTATACCCGTGTCAAAATCAGCTGATTTGGAAAAGAAGCAAAATAAATATGTAATTTCTTACAAAAATAATACAAATTGAAATGAATAAAGATCCAAAACAGAAAAGGCCTATATGTACATAATTTCTGAGTTTCTTTTAACAAATCATCTTAATTTTGTAAATATTTCAGACTCATTAAGTGAACAAAGTAAAAGGAAACGAAAACCAAAAATGAAATATATGTACATATACCTACGAATAAACGATCCACTTTTGAATAAGCTAAGGGATGCGTTGGAAAAGTATACGTTTTGATGTGGTTTATGCTGAATTAACATCACTGAAAAATTTGATGTCAAACAAGTGGCAAAATTATTAATAAAATAAAATCTCTATGGCATGTATGTACACAAAGTAAAATTAAGGGCTCGGTGTCAGAAAAAAATCATTTTCATGTCCTTTTTAATCGTTTGGCATCGCAGCCATCCTTCGATGATTTTCATACTCTCACGTGAGAGATAGGGAACATGCACACGCATTAAGAAGCAAAATTTTGACCATTGACTATTAACGTTTACCGTCTAATCGTAAATTAATATTTCAAACCACATAATTTTGCTCTTGTGAAAATTTACCATAATATGAACAAATATCACCGAACACATTCTCGAATAATCAAAACCTGCCAACCTCACGAAAAATAAAACTTTTGCAACCAATTTGAGTGTCACTGTAATCCAGATGCTCCAAAACTTTATCAGCACTATTATGTGCACTCTTATTACTGCCTAGTTTATACGCACTATTCCTTTGTTGTTGTTTACTGTATAAAATTTTACTGCGCTGCCTATACAATTCCCAATAAAAAACGACTATTGTCACCTGTGGCTATGTCGTGGTATGAACAGTACTCTGGCAATTTATCTTTTCAGTCTTAAATTTAATCATCATCATTTTTTTTTTATAAAAGTTCTCTTAACATTAGTCATAAAATGGCTCCTCTGCCAGACAAAAAAGAGCATTTGTATATTTATGGTTGTTCTCTTAATGTTGCAAAGCTGTTTTGAAATTCACTCAGGCGTTTGTTATGCCCACACAAAATGTTTTATTGCCAAAAACATTAAACAAGATGTTGTTTATGGAACAAGGAAAAACGTTTTAGAAATCCTCTTTGCATGTACTTATTTTCCCAACGTTTAACATGATGTAGTTTTTAAGTTATTTCTTTTTGATAGCCTGGCGCCGTATAGACACATTTATCAGTGGAAAACTATTTTCAATAGTTGAAGTCATTTCTATTGCAAATGCTAAGACTCTTTGTGGCGTCTTTGGGTTATAAGTATATTACACGTATGCATGTATCTACGAGTACAACAGTAATAAAACTATAATATTGTATATTGCATGTCCTTTGCATACCAATTGCTTTGAATCATCTCGGGTGGATAAAATGGTAGAACTCTTAAGATAGTTTTGAGTGATATTTGTACGTATTGAAAATTTCAAATATTTATGTTGATTACAGAACTCGAAGAATTTTACTCCCGGTGAATCAACTCGATTAATTGACCTTTCGCATCCGCTGTTAAACTTAATTATGAAATTCGCCGCATGAACTACATTGTCGATTTCTGAAATGTCAGTTTCTGACATTTAAACGTCATATAAGTCAATAAAAAGTGTAAAGTGTAAGCAAAGTGATAAAGTGAAATAATTTAATTTATTTATTTAGTATTTAAAAATAAACAAAAGATGGATTCGATTGTCTTTTCCTCAATTTTCGAGATCAGTCTGCTAAAAGCACTTGATTTGAGATGCTTAGTATGGCTCAAAATATCAACGAAATCCCATATGTGCTGTAATTCCATTTTTCTGAATTCTGTTCTTTTCTAGGGACTAAAACTTTGGCTCTTTTTTAGCAGAGATTGCTTAAGAAAATTTTAGGTCCGATAGATACCACAAAACCTATTTGAATTTTTTTGGACTGTATCTGGTCAACCGTTTATCATACAGAGATGGTGGATACCATTTTTGAATCTGCACTTGATAGGTTTAACACGTATTACGTATCTGATTCTGTTTTAAAGATCAAAAAATTAGTTCTTATTCTGGCGGGTAAATGGCTATTTATGGTAAGGTAGTGCAAGCTACAGTGTAAAGAAAAAAGGGAAACATTTGAAAATCAACAAACAATAACTATGATCCGTTTCGTTTTATTTTCGAGGGTTAATCTTTATATGGATCGTTGGCGATAATAAAACGCGGCTGATGATTGTGCGAGAGCTGTTCGATAAGTCAGTGAATTAAGAACTAAATGGCGCTCAGATAGCATTGGAGTTTTTTTTTTATGATATTTTAACTATTTTAAATGATAGCGTTATTCGGATCCTGCATGACCATTTGGACATGAAATAATTATCGGCAAGATGGGTGCCGCGTTTGCTTACAAGTGATCAAACGGAATCCGGGCGTAACTTCAGAGCTGTTTTTGGAACTCTTTGAGCTCAAATCAAATAATTTTTTCCGGTCTTTTTTAACTGTTGACAGAATTTGGAAGGAAACATATACTGAATAGATTTAACACAGAATTGGTTGAAAAATGGCCTCATAATAAAAACCACCAAGTTCTGTATCGTCAATTTAATGCCAAAACTGTCTTGATGGGCAGTAGCAGAAGTAAAATTAGCCAAATTCCGCTATGAACCGCTCCCTCATCCACTCTTATATGAAATATGAGTTCTGTAGTGGGTTCTAAGACAGGTGCCATTAATCACATTTTCTTTAATCATTTTACCAAAGTTTTTGCGTTAAAATCTTAAGGTCCGTCTTTGATAATTTTGGAGCTAGAGAAGGTACCAAATTTAATGGAACTGAAAAGTAAATTTTGATTTAAATATCGATTTTGTTTTTTTTTCGCCCAATAGTATATCTCAACTAAAAATGTTGTCATTCAAAGACAAAGTAAGGCTAGGAACGCACTTGCTTCAATCGCGCGGTTTTTTAGTCGCAAAAATAGAACACATAAGTTAAAATGAGAATGAACGCACTTGATACCAACAAATCGTGACGATTTAAAGGTCGCAATTTGTTTCATTTTTCACGCGATGCGATTTTCGTCAGTTAAAATGAAACAAATGCACTCAAATCGATATGCTCACATTTGCGATTTAAATTACTACGACTTAAAAATCGTAGTCGCAACAAGAAATTTGTATTCACGCACTTTTTAATCCACAATTTTTTAGCCGCAAGGAATAAGACACATGGCGTTAAATGTAAATGCATGCACATGCGACTTAAAAATCCTAGCGATTATAAGAATTAAACAAGTTCCATTTTTTCAAGCGATTTTTCTGTCGCTACTTATTTGTAGCAAATGCGTGCACTCACATAAAAAGTAGTGTGTTTTATTTTTGCGATTAAAAATCGCGCGCAAAAAAATTGCAAGTGCATGCATGACAATAATTTGTAGCGACTACGACTTTTTAATCGCCTCGACGAAAAATCGCACGTGCGGTCCTAGCCTAATATAGCATCTAACTCAGCCGGCAACAACATGTTGCGTTCGGAGTTCTCGAGTTTAACAGCTCGCTAGAGAAAATTGCAATTTTTGGCAAAAACTCACTTTGACCCAGAAGACTCATTTTGATTTGGCTGGCCTTGTTAATGAACAGAACAGCCGCTATTTGGAGACCAAACCCTTCAATTGATATAACAATACACGTTCGTAGAAGTAACTGTATGGTTAGCCATTTGGGACGGTGGGTGGCGTAACTAGGCCATGTTTCATTGAGGATGCCATAGACAATGTTTTAATATTTACTGGTGACCATTATGTGGACATGTTAGAAAACTTTTTCCAAGAGCAAGACGGTGCACCACGTGCAACGATGTGGGTTTTACGTGAAATTTTTCCCGGCCGTATAATGTGAATAGGTAGTGATATCGCCTTGCCCCAACGAACCCCTGATTTGACGCCTCTCGATTTCTTTAATTGAAGGAAAACAAACCAACCACATCGTCGATTGCTGAAATTACAACAGAAGTCTGCTTAATTGTTATGCAAAATGTGCTTACAAGAGTTTGTCTTTGCCCATTCCATACCGACCGACATCATATTCCATACAAAATGTTAAAGACCATAAATCAATCAATAAAATACAAATTACAAAATTGTTTTTCATTTAAAAGTTATTAAAAACAAAACATTGACCTGGAACATAAACCGCCCCCTTGTATAAGTATTTAAACGCATTTGAAAAGGGTCATTTAATGTGATACGCTTGATTTTTTAAATGTTAATAAATAAATAAATAAATTCGGGGTCAACATCTTGAGGATAACCAAGGCCAAGAAGCGCATTATTTTCAGCAATATTAAATTCCTCCGATTTTCTGCTGAATCCGAAACTCTAGAATGAGAAGAACTTGACCGTGACCAGGGTAACCCTTGGAGAATTTGTCACTTCTTCGCTTCCTGTTAAAACAATTTGTGTTCTTAAGTTGGCAGCAATTGGAAATGGAACACAGAAATCCGCGTGATAGCCGAACGCACTAACCATAACGACAAGGAGTACTGTCTGTCGTTGTGACTTAAAAAAGTTCTTGTAACCCATTAAGACTTCTTAGAAGAGAATGTATAATGTTTGCTGTTTTTGCGACAAAAAAAGTAGTCGCAACAACAGCTTTCCTTTCGATTACATTTGAACCCATTGAATTGTTTTTTACGCGTCCAGAAATCGCATGTCCGTTCCTATCCTAACTCATGCATTCTGTTTTGTTTTTTGACTGAATAACCTGGCGAAAAAATCGCACGTGCTCACACTTATGATTTAAATCACTGCATATAAAATATCTTAGTTCTAACCAGAAATAATCACGCATGCTCTTGAGGTTTTCAATCACACCACTATTGAGCCGCAAGATATGAACAAAATCTAATTTATAAATCGCAGCGATTAAAAAAATTAAAACGCACTTGCGATGGGGTGTATTTGTTTGCGATTATGTAATCGCGTAACAGATAAATTCAAGGTGAATATCAATAGCAATTTTGTAATCCCAATGGTAGACAATTAACTAAAGAAATTTTATTAATCGTTGCGATTACTTGCAAGCATATATGAACGTATTCGTAATAGTTTCCTCTTGTATTTTGTTGCGATTAAATATGATCATGCGTCAGAAAATCAGAAGTGCGTTCGTGGTAAAAATTTGGAACGACCAAGAATTTTTCTCTAGTCTTAAACAATTTTACCACCATGCTAAAATACTTATCGCCAGATTTCCAAGCTTAGGATTTGCATTAAGAGATTTTAGTTTCTGTCCACTTTATTTTACATAATCCCATTTAGTGCTCAATCACTAAATTATCTTCCAGGCAAAAATATAAATAAAATAAAATTTTAGGAAATAACATTATATGTACTTCTTAACTTCACAGACGAATATCTAAAACGAGCAATTCTCTTTTATCTCAGCAAGTGAAACTGGCATCCACATTCTTAATATTCAAATCAAGATTTTAGTCACAAATTTAAAATTCACCAAATAAATATGACTTATCCAGGAAAAACAAGAAAAAAACAAAAACATACAAAATGAAAGTTGATTATATTTTCAGGGGTAGGGTATGTATATCATAAAATTTAACGAACCAAGTTAAATAACTTAGTCTTACCATCAGTATCCTTCGAAGAAATGGGTATAATCAAGTCGGATAATATGTAGATATTGCTTTATTTTCAATGCCATTCCCATCTATACATTTCTTCATTTTCATACAAACAATGAAAATTGTCCATATTTTTAAAATAGAATAACCATTCCGAATTATTTTCCTGTATTCAAATTGGTATCCTTGACAAATTAAAATGTTTTCTTCGAAAAATAAACATGTTTTAATAAATTTAAATTTTTAATCAACGAAAACATGTACTACAAATACAAATTTTAGGTTATTTAGTTTCTGAGAAAAGGAACAAATAGTGTTTTTTAATTTGTGATAATTTGAGTTTGTGCTTTGGGTTTCCAGGGCAAAATACTACTTCTATTTCTATTCTTTCTTTATTTTTGAATTAAACAAATTTAATCAGAGTTATTTGTTTAAAATTAAGAAAAAAGGTTTCGGTTATGTTTCTGATCTTACGACTTACACGATATTCTGATTTATTTACCGGGTGCGAGATATCAGAAAGATTTAAACGGAATTAAAATGAAGAAAATTTGTTATTCTAGAAACCGTTACAAATTAATGTTGAAAAAAATTAACTTAAGTAATAAAATAACCTCGGTAACCCCGACAAAAAAAAAACAATTTCTTTTCATTCAAACTGGAATATTTCAAAAATGTAATGCCACAGAATATTCGGAAATGTAAGTTTTGGTTTCTGCACTAAAAACACCTTTTAACACTTTTTTATTATTATCTATTTATAAGTTGAAGGAATTTTTTTTTAATAAGGCTACTCACCACAAATGTTAAAAAATGTTTTTTAAAAATCGTATTTCGTTCCAAAACGACATTTGAATGAATGAATGAATTATGTATTAAGGGTATTGAACTGCGACCTGGAGATCTATTGTGATCCTCATTAAAACTGAATGAGCTTGCTCATCCTAGAGTTCGTCCTCCAAATCTATCGCTCTTAGGAATCTTAGTATTTGGGGCATCTTCCAAAAACGACATTTATTTCTGTATTTTTTTAATTTAACATAGATAAAATGTTTCTTATATTTAAAAAAAAATCGGTAGAACAGTTTTTGAAAAAAAAAAAATATTTTCTAAGATTTCTAAAAAAATATTTAAAAAATAATTCGTATACCAGTTTTTGAGGAAAAAAAATATTTGCTAAAAAAATATGAACGGCAGGTACCGTTATATTTGGTCTTAACAAAAGAAAAAAAAAAGGCTCCGGGTTAGACAGTTGTAACTGATCCCCCTTCTCGAAGTCTGCGATACGTACATATTTCTAAATACTCCTTAACTAGGAAGTCGTCGATCGGTTACGAAAAAATTCATGGTATCGCTGTAGGTAGCGCACTAATTTCCATTGCACAGCCCATACACGTAAATAATATCTGCGTTTTCTTGTTTTGTAAATACAGGCATTTCAAAAAGCGTTTGAAAGCAAACCTAACTTTGACGTAAGCAATTTAACTGATGAATTAATTTTCTTTTTCTTAATTTTTAAACAATTTTTGCTTGGTAAATTTTCCGTCATAACCCAGACCTAACTCTTTTTTAAGAGAACTTTAAGGAACAATGTAAGAAAATGAGAGTTTTGACAAAAAGACAAATAACTGAAGAAAATAGGGGTTTTGTAGGTAGTCAAGTAAACAAACACGCTTTCGTCGGTCGTATTAGCAGAACAATTTTCGGGTCGACCTTTTCTGAAATCCCCGAAAGCTGATACCAACATTGAAGATATATATCCATATTGAAGAACGATTTTGTTCTTAAATTATACCCCAAAATCATATCCCAAAAAATACTTGACGAATTATGGGACAGCCTAAATATCACTGGTAAAAATGATTTCACAGTCTACAACTCTGGTCATCACAAGTTTCCGGCTTTCAATGATGGAGATTATTATTACATGACTATTTCTATAAAAATATTTAAGAAGCTCGTTGAAATTAAAGATGCGTTATGCGCGAAACAGATTAAACCAGCAACAGCACCAGCATCGTCAACAGCAAACAGCACGCTGACCAGCAAACATTTTTCAAACACATTGCCACCAGCCACGTCATTTCATCTGCTTGACATTTCATATAGAAAAAAAGTTTTTCACTGTGGTGTCACTGAATATTGCAGTGGGAAAGTTGACAACACCGCACCAGCAACAGCAAATTTAGGAATTTGGCCTAATGACGCTGTTGGCGTTGCTGTTGCTGTTCTTATGTGTGTTGAACAATTGAAATACATTGGCTCTAAATTAATGGCGGCCGCTTTTGCTGTTGACGGTGCTGTTGCTGGTTCAATCTGTTCCGCGCTTTACGGTTTGCGAGCGGCGACAGAAGTGAAGTCAGTTGCATTTCGTTTTATTACATTATAATACAATGTGGCGCAAAATTAATCACCCTATTGGAGGATATTATAATTTTTGCAAATGGCGTCGTACGTCAATCACATTTGACATTTGTGAACTAGACAGCTGCAGTATACCAACAGACAAGCATTGGAGTGCTATACTCAGCAAGAGAGTGGAATAATTGTGTCGATTTTCTAATAATCGGTCAGGCAGTTTTAGAGCAACGACGTCGATTTACTAATCGTGTCGCATCAATTGAGCAAACATTCTCACGGTTGGCTGTTTGACTCGAACAAACAGGAACCTCAGGAGACCATGCAGGGCCTGGCCCCCACCGGAATAGTCGTTCGACCGAGAATTTCGCAGCTATGGCTGACGATATCACTGAGAACGGGGAACCATCAACCAAACGACGGGCCATTCAATTGCACATCACCTGACGGACTTTACAGCGAATTTTAGGGGAAGACTTACACATGTTTCCGTAGAAAGTACAAACAGCGCATTAGTTAATGCCTGCTGACCGACCTTAGCGTGTAAATTACTGTCAAGTTATCCTCAATCTCAACAACGATGAGGACGATTTTGTGTCGAAAATCATCATGAGCAATGATTTTCTACTTAAGCGGTTACGTCTATAAGCAAAATCTTCGTTTCTGGGGCAATGTAAATCCGCGTGTGATACACGAAGAGCCATTACAACCATTAAAAGAAACTGTGTGGTGCGGCGGCGTTCACGCCTGGAGAAGTGATTGGCTCGTATTTTTTCAGGACGCCATCGGCAATACGGTCACTGCGAATACTACAGTGCCATGAGAAATTGGATGAGCGGGGCTTAGTGAATATGTGGTTTCAACAAGATGGTGCAACCGCACACACAGTACGAGCCACAACCACAATAGATATTATGAAGGAAGCGTTTACTGTTCGCGTATAATCTCCCATTTTTACAATTTGTCATGGCCAGCAAGATCGACCGATTTAACCATTCCTGACTTTTTTCTTTGGGGGCTACTTGAAGTCGCGGGCTTATGCCAACAAGCCTTACACAATCACAGCCCTTAAGGAAAATATTCGACAGGAATGCGAACAGTTATCACCGTTTGCGAAAAGTCATGGGAAATGTCATAAAATGACCACATGTGTGTATCAACACTGGCGGAAACCACACGATAGATATCATCTTTTCCACTTAACAGACAAAATTTTATAGGTCCCAATAAAGATTTACATCACTAAAAAGATTTTGTTTTATTCAATAATAGTCATCAGGATAATTATAAATTAGGTATAGTTCCAGAACAGAGATCATGCCGGTGTTTCTCATATGATAGTTGTTTTTAACAGGCGGACGCCTATATTTCTTTCCATAAAGCTCGTGTTTTTTGATTAGCTGTCCTAACATTATTTATTGAATCAAATATTTTTGTTTCTAATTGATATTTTCATTTTCTTTTTTAAATCCCTTTCTCTCCAAAAATTTTGTATTGCATTGTAGGGACATGAGTGTGATTGGTTATTTAAATAATTCTGAAATGTTTCGACACAGCAGAAACGTTTTAAAAAGTACCCTAAATACGTACTTGTTCAACCGTAAAATATTTCCTCGTTTACGAAGTACATATTATGTACATACATATGTATGTACAAATATACATGCATAGCTAATAATCATTTTCAAAATATGTACATTTAGTCAATCCATTTTCTATTTTATAAATTTGAACGTTTTTCTCTTTTATTTGCAGGAACAAAACATCAGAACTAATTTTGAATTCAGCATAACATCAGTACCGCGGAAAGACCGCGGCATATTATGTCGCGTGACGACTATAACTCTGTGACCGTTGTTAGTTCTGGCATTCGTAGTCCTGGCCGGTCGAGGCGGCTAACTGAATTACCAACAGTAGACCGTTCACCATCACGGGATTACGGTGCGCGTGGAAGTCCTTTAGGTAAATACAAACTTTGTAAACCTTTTATACTCTTAAAGAATATTGCCTCCCCCAACCCATGTTAATAATGAATACTTAATAATGTAATTGCCATTAAAGAAAAAACTTTGTTCTTTTATACTGTGGGCGGAAATAATGGCAACAGCACGAGTGGAGGGAGTTCAAAATGCAATACTTGTATTTTGTCCTCCTTCCCCTACTTTTTGTCCTGCCTGGGCCCATTGTCCTGATTTTTTCATCATAAAATATTCAATTGACAGTTAATACAGTTTCTATTATACTGACAGCAAATACGAAAAAGTTCAGTTTTTTTTTTTCTGTCAAGTGGCATTACATAAAGCCTTCCATCTGCTACGGAGCTGTCTTCCTTGACTTGTTAAACAAAAACCAGTTAAGGTTTGAAGCCTCCTCAGTTCGGACTAACAAAAAAAAATATTGACCTAGCAAATAAGTTCAAAGACCAACTGATAGTTTCTCTAATAAATTATTTGCTATGATGAAGTCCTGTGAAAGATTTTCTCTAAAAAAAAATAATATTTTGTTTTTAATAAAAACTAATAAATAATTTGCATTCTGCTTGTGTTTCGAGCAATTCCTAATACAATTTTCTTACTTACATCACGCATGCGCATGTGCCATTATTATTTACCTTTCGTTTATCATTTTCTGCCCTCTTAACGCTCATGTTAACAAACACACAAACAACATGCACAAACAAAAACACATTAAAACACCAATAAAAAAAAACAACGAAACAGATTAGGCTATTAGTTTATAAATAAATTGATTAATTTAATTCCTTGCCAAATGCATTTGGCAACGAATTAATTTTTGTACATATTTCTTCCCCTTGGCAAGTTAAAAAAAAATCAGCAAGCTGGATTACAATTATGGTAAAGGTATTAAAATCAAAGCACTTCAACATGTAAATCAGTAGAATGTAGCTGACATACAAAATATAACATACTCTTAACAAATTAACATACAATTTAACACTGGATTAAGAAAGATTTAATTTTTTATTGAAGGTGTTATACAGGGTGCTCCTGTGAAAAGATATTTTTTATATACAAATTTAAAGGTTCTTGAATCTTTCTAAAATCTCAGAGTTATTCGCAATCTCAGAATAGTGATACAAATACTCGTATTCTTCAGACTTTTTGAAACACATAAATTTGAATTGCTTCCTCAATTCTTGAAGGAGTAACTTCTTCAATGTTTTTTCTCAGATGACGGTCTATGCCTTTGGGAAAGAGCTTTTTTGTTTAAAATTCAAAATCGTTTGAATACAAACTTTTACACGTTATTGTTCGGGTTGTTATACACGGAGGCTTATGAATATTTTGTTTTACGCAACTTAAATAACTGTTTTTGTAGTATATATAATTTTTTATTTCAGTTGGGGTGATTCATATGCCTCATCTTATCAAAAAGTTTTCAACATTGTCTTGATAATGGCAGGGACAATTTCCTCAATTATTGTTCCGATTTTTGACGTGTAAAGCGCGGAACAGATTGAACCAGCAACAGAACCGTCAACAGCAACAGCGGCCGCCATTAATTTAGAGCCAATGTATTTCAATTGTTCAACATACATAAGAACAGCAACAGCAACGCCATCAGCGTCGTTAGGCCAAAGTCCTAAATATGCTGTTGCTTGTGCAGTGTTGTCAACTTTCCCACTGCAATATTCAGTGGCACCACAATGAAAAACCTTTTTTTCCATATGAAATGTCAAGCATCTATGACAGCTGTGGTTGGGTGTGTGCCTAATGTATATGTTCTCTGTAACCTATTACAGTTACACTTTCCCTCACGGAAAATTGCATTTAAGACCCTGTTTTCATTGGGAATATTGTGTACTTACTAAATCGTGCTTACATTGGAAACTTAGATCCCCCAATGTTGTCAATGCATTGAAATCTGGATTTCAGTACTTTCCATTAATGGTTACAACTAAATATCTTCATTTCCCCAACATTTATTCACCTCTCATTCAATTTCATTTGCAGGTTTAAACAAATCCTCTCCGTGTAAGTGATGGACGATAACAATGCCGGTGAACATTTGCAACGGAATATTCTCGATATGTCAAAATTTAATTTTTCCCTTATCTGTCAAATCACATAATGCCAAATTTCGAATTAAAATATAGATCGTTCTCCATCTGTCAAGCCTTGAACTAGAGCTGTGTAAATCGTTCATTTCAAATGATCGAATCGTTCAACAATCGATTACGAAAATGATCCGATCTTTTCAATCAATCGATCATTCGATCATTTTCATTTCACTGAAATGATTCAATACTGTTCCTATTCGATATTAATTTCGATTTCGATGATTAGATTGACTTGTGGCTTTGATAGTTCTCACAAAATACTCTATGATGAGGCTACTTCATGGATTAAAAAGTGTCAAAAAATTCAAGAAAAAGAGATTTTATTTGTTGCTTCGAAAAAGAGCAATTTTAGGGCTTTCGGCTAACATTTGGTACGAAATATACTTTGTACGTCATAACTGAACTCGTCTTCTATTCGTCAAGTCATAAACTGTCAAATTCCATCAAAGGATGGCTACGATGTCAATGGATTAAAAAACGTCTAAAAATGCCAAAAAAAGAGATTTTATTTGTTGCTCCGGAAAAGTGCAATTTTAGGGCTTTCGCCTGACATTTTGTACGAACTATACTTTGTACGTCATAACTGAATTCGTCCTCTATTTGTCAAGTCATAAACTGTCAAATTCCATCAAAGGATGGCTACGATGTCAATGGATTAAAAAACGTCTAAAAATACCAAAAAAAAAGAGATTTTATTTATTGCTCCGGAAAACTGCAATTTTAGGGTTTTCGGCTGACATTTTGTACGAAATATACCTTGTACGTCATAACTGAATTCGTCCTCTATTCGTCAAGTCATAAACTTTCAAATTCCATCAAAGGATGGCTACGATGCCGATGGATTAAGAAACGTCCAAAAATCCACATTAAACATACCGGATCCTGATACATCAAATAACATCAGTTCAACCCAACAATTGTTTTTGCGGCCTACAACATCAACGACCAACCCGATCAATCATGTTGTTCAATGCCGAGTTCAACCCAAAAGTTCCAGTCCACCGTCCGTTTGGCGTTCATAATCCACGTTGATTGAATCGGAAGAAATGGAATCAAGTAAATCATGATTAATCGAGTCAACTGATAAATCGAGACTCATTGAAATGATTGAGATTGAAATAGAAAATCGAGAATCCAGAATCGAGAATCATGTAAATGATTGAGATTGAGATCGATTAAAATGATTTATTTCGATCATCAATACTTTTCGATGATCGGATCAAAAAAATCGAATCGATCCCGATTGACACAGCTCTACCTTGAACTGGATGATGACTACGATGCCAATGCATTAAAAAATGTTGTTTTTTTCAAGCTTATATTTACTTTGACAATTTCCATTACAAGATTGGATCAGTTTATAAATCTTTGACAGATGGTGTGAGACCCACTGTCACAATTCTTTCTGGATTGAGCTTAAACAAACCGCCCGTCATTTAGTTATTGTTCTAATGTCACCCGCGCTTTGCATCGGTTATATTAATGTCGTTTTTATTTGGCAATCCGGAAGCCATCTGGACTCTTCTGAAAGTGTTCACTTGAGAAAAAATGACAGTTCTGATTCTGAAAAGAAGAGAAATTTGCTTCTGGATTTGAAATCAGAATCAGAAACCAGAAGCACTCACACATTCATATACTTAAACGTCAAACTCAACAGCTGTGATTTTGTGTATCCTAATTGTGCGAAGTGCATCTTTTAACAAACATAATTCTTGATTTTCAGTACTGTCCGCATTTGATTTTTCAAATATACAATCACAAAAAACTTCAGAATCATCAGAATCAAAAATAAAGTGTTCAGTTGGGATTCCGGATCGGAGAGAGATTAATCCGGAATCTCTCTCCGATCCAAATAATAACGACATAAGTGCTGAAATTGACATAATTTTTTGTTTGCGTCTAAATATAAATTCCACTATTTTACCTGATGCATTTCCAATTGTATACTGCCAAATAATTAGATCATTATTTGACTTAAACTTTAAATTATAATTAAAACAAAAAGTTACACTCGTAGAATGTTTTGTGAATAAAAATAATACTCCGATTGTTGCAAATAATGAAATCGACCTTGTTACGTTATTTCAACACACTTTTATCCTCAGAGCTAACAATGCTGACCAGCAAAAAAAAAGGCATGGTAAATTTCCTTTCTAATTCATATAAGCTTATAAATACAATGCAACAATCCAACGGATATGTTTCCTATTGTTCTCAGATTTGTGTAGATGTCGTTGGAATAGTCAAGTTTTGTCATTGGACGTTAGGTTTTACAACCAAACAAAAATGTCTACAAAGATAACGGCGGCGGTGGCGGCAGTTCCTGTGTTATTTTATTTGAATACAAACAAAAAGGATTAAGGACAATCTCATAAATTCCATTTAATCAAGGATTTTATTTTCCACATTGTAAAAATAAATAATAAAAAACAAATGATAGCCGGCAATATATGTACCTTTGTATCTATGTATTTGTGGATACAAATTTTGATGTGATATTGAACATCAAGTTGAAAATAAAAAGCGTATAAAAATGTTTTTTTTTAGGTATGATTTCAGAGCTCATAGAACTCATTTAAATATATTTTAACCTTAAAAAGGTTTCTACGTGAGACTTATTCTGAGAGTGGAATTAAATTTATCACAGGATCGTGCATTTTGTGTTAAACTGAAATGGTTCTGTGAAGCCAGTACATACCAGGCTTAGTAAAATATACATTTTTAAAGAGCTTTTATTCAAATAGGAAGTACCTATGATTCACAATAGAGACTAATACAAAATAGGAATCCATTTTGTTTTCGAAACTCACCATAATCATAATGACAGCCGTAGTTTATTCTACTTGCTTTCCGTCCACAGAATTATAATTTTAAAGACACTTGGATGTGATCTCAATTTTCCACACAATTTCCTTGTGCTCATAAAAAGGTGTATTCTTTTGAGTGCATCAATTAAGGAAGTTACTATTAGCTATCGAGAAAAAACTCGTAAGTAGACACATTATTCCCCAATCTTGCGATTCTAAGTTACCACAGGTGTGGTAGGCTTGCTCTAGCTCGGCTTAGCTCGACAGATTAAGCTGATTCACGCTGAGTTGACAGTCGAACTGTCAAACTAGAACGGAGATAAAATGGCTGAATACAATGAAATAATGCAACTGGAACTAAAGCTGCAGCTGGAATAGATTTCAAAAATGTTCATATTTGGTAAGAGTATTTTTTACTTGCCCATAATGAAGCTGTCAAGCAACTGATTCAAATCTGTAGCGATTTTATCAAACAATGCATTATATTAGGAATTGAATAAAGCTTGAAGTTGACTGTAGATATACAATTATTTCTGTTTAAGTGGAGTGATTGCAGTTGAGGTTGAGGTCACTTGAGCTTTTAATTGCTTGAAGTTCACTTCAAACTTATGTAAACCTGGATGGAGGCGTTTGAGTATTTGGATTCAGTAAGTTTTAAGTATTAAAGTAAAAAGTTGCAGTTCCGTCAGCACCTTCATTGCATTGTATTTGTAATAATCAATTTGTGTGTATTTAATATTTTGACAGCTGTTCCAGTTTCATTTTAAGTTTCATTGCAGGTCCGCTCATCGCGCTCAGTCATTAACTTGTATAATTCTTATACTGATTGTTCACCATTAGTATTATGAAGGTGACGATACTGTCCGCGACGGCGTTGAAGAAACGATGGAATTGGAGAAACGTCATAATGTTTCCATCTCTTTTTCCTGGTATAATAATTTAGATATTGATAAATTGCCGTAATGTGGTAGTTTTATGTCTATGTCAAAGGTTACAAGAAAACTAGGTACTGCTGATGAATCTGGGAGTACGTATACTTTCACTGTACTCAATCCTTACATACATTTAAATTCACCCGATGATGAACTCAAGCGCTGTATCAATGAAAGTCATTTATACGTTATTCAAGTTGTTCATTACGTAAAATTCATCGATTAGTGACATGAAATAAATTCATTGGCTCAACCAAAAATAAGTTGATTAATGAACAACTCCATCTATGTCTGCATGGACTCAACGAAATCCATCATTGGGTGATGTACGTATGGATTTGGTTCAGTGTTGCTGTGGATGAGTTAGTGGATTTGATGAGGGTTGATTTTTATCTTTTTTCAAACAATACGTTTATTGCGATTTGTTGCAGAAATTTACTTCGATAGTTCTTGTCTTTTTGTAAATGGGGTATATGGAGATGATTGTACAGACATCGAGCATACGTGCTTCCACCCATACTCGGTTGATGATTTGAGGAATAATCCCTTCCAACAAATAACATTTGAAGAGATCTCCAGTACACCATCAGATCCTGCGACCTTGGTATTCTTAAACTTTTTTGTAGCTTCATTGTAATCTGTAATCTCATTTTCTTGTCCTACTACAAACTCTACATAATGACATATTAATAGTTGCTTGGAGTACTGCTTGAAAACACCTACTTGTTCCACGGGGATATGCTCTATATGTTAACTATCTTAAATAGGTTTATTTTTACAAAATGCTTAAGAGATATTGGCCTTAGAATCTTTGAAGTTTGTCAAACATTAAGTGGCACAGATATTTAAAATAAGTTTCACGTTGTCAGATTACATTTGCAATCGTGATGTGGTAAACTTATGCGCGAAACACCATCCTTTTTTCCAACTCGGTTCTTAGAAACTAGGTAGGTAGGTAGAAATGGCGACCACCGGCAGTCTAGCCTTGTGGCCCAATTAGCACTAAAGTGCTCCATTTTTATACCATAACTCATACGAAAATGTGAATGAAATTGATATGGATTGTGGCCAGCTCGTCCGCCCGTTCATTCCCATTAATGACCAGGAACTCAGATAATAGTCATAGTGTGGTTAATATTGAGGCTAGCAAGTTCATCCCGACATTACTGGACCAAGGCAAATTTAGAGTATGATGTACTAGAACTCATGAATTTAACAGCCACAGCTATGATAATAGCCGTATTCCGGTTCTGGTTTGGATCTTGTTTGAGTACCTTGCGTGCTTCCCAGATAGCCAGTAATTCATCTTAGAAACACTAGCAAAGTCGGGTAGCCTAAACGACCTTTATATATACGAGCATATCCAAAGTTACCGAGAAGATTCCTGAAGCAACACCACACTTCATTTTTCAGCCATCAGTAAAGATAGTTGTGTCGAAGTCTTTCGCCACAACGTCATCATCCCACAGTCCTTTCTTGATGGAAACATAACCCTAAAATCTTTATTCATACCCATTTTAGACGTACATTAGTCAGTTGGAGTCGAAAAGATCTTTATTGGAATCAACTCTTTAATATTGCTGTGGCCATAAGTATTGGCAATGCAAGAGTTTTCTTTTAGAAACTAACTAGGTCAGCCCAGCATAAGGAACGAACTTACTCAATTCTTATATTCTAGACTAGTTTGCGTTAAGAAGCCAAGAACATTCTATTCATTCCTTCACGACTTAATTTCAGCTTTGATTTTATAGCAAGCAATGAATTTTTTTTTAATTTCATTCAAAACCCTATCGTCGGGCTTGCTTGGCTTGAAACGCAACACCCCTGCACGCACTTTGACATATTTACGAATAATTATTCTAAAGTGCGCGTTAAGTTGAACTAACTCATAGCCAAAATTAACTACACGAACAATAACTCCTAATTTGCATATTTTTTATTCATGAGTGACAAAATAAAAACTCAAGGGGACAAAGTCACGAAGGTTTTAAACAAAAAGAACATTTCACAACAACAATACATTCCAAAAAAAAATGACGCACGCTCGCAAGTCTAACTAAGCTTTCGCATAGAAATATTTAGTTGGAGATTGCATTGTTCTACTTTATAAATCACAAAACTAAATTAGCGGTGATTGAAGTTTTAAAGCAACACACGGTATTTTTCTAACCTAACAAGCTTAACGACCCATTAAGTCTATGAAAATTTGTAGGTAAGTTTAGAAAAAAATCCAAGCTACTCGTATTTTTTCCAAGAAATGTCAATTTGAGCTCAAAGAATGGTTATCCCCACTTCATTTTCAGATAAATTACCTGTCATCATGACATGGATATGGATAAGGATAAGGCTACGGATATTGGCTATATAGGTTTAAGTAGTAGCTATAGGATCTGGAATGATAAGTTTATGGCTGCAATCGTGAATACTTCTCAAGGTTCCATGACCTATTTGCTTGTGTTGTGAGCACTTTTCAATTAGAATGATTGGCACTGTTAATGGATTTAGTCTGTATTTTATTTTGTGATTTTAGTTGATGTTTTGATGAGAGATGAGTTGTCTACTGCCATGGATGGATTCAATTTTGATTCTCTGGCTTGTGTACTGGACAGTGAATCAAATGGAGTCTATTTTTATTCATAATCATAAGATTTTAAATATATAATGCTAAAGAAACTTGAAATATTTTTGTCAGATTGTCTTGTGCATTTTATTGTTAAAATCGTGTTATGGTTAAACTTTGGTTAACGTAGAAGAAGTGGGGGATCTTAATATAAGGACAATAATACTTAGACAATAGAAATCTTCAAAGTTCAAGATTTTCATATAATCAGTGAGGACTGTGAATTTTCAAAGAACTTTTATTGTTCACAAAAATTTAATTAGTAAATAACTTTTGAATTCTTTACTACATCATTTTGCTTCAAGGTCAAAGACTTACCAGCGATGATATGAGGTTTAAAGACTACATTATGTGGCTTATTGGACACATAATAGCAGATGGCTTCTGGTGGGTCCATAGGGCGGTCATGTGCGAATTTGTTTTCGGTGCCTTTTGAGAGGTACCTCTGTAGTGTTCCAACGCTGATCCACAAAGATTTTAATGCTTCAAAACCTCAATGTTGTCTTCTGTTGTTAAAGGTTTGTATTGTGGAAGAGGTTAGATGTTGCCTAAAAATTTCATTATGTACTCAATTTAAATTGTATCCATAATTGTTAAATATGGGCTTCTTACGGTATCAAATTCATTTTGCAAGGTATAGCAGTAATCTTAAATTATTCATCACATTTCATAAAATTCGATGAAGCAGTTTTAAAACTATATTCAATATATGTACTTGGTTATATCTGATTACATATAATGCATAAACATAGTTCTTCATACTTTGGAAGAGGTTTAAGAGCTTCAATTGAATAAAAAAAGATCTTTGTTAAAATTCAAACTCTTAATATTTACAGTACCGAATTCGAATTACGAATTCGTTGTTAACAGGTGGGGCAGTTCATGTTCAATTTCTATATATTATAAACGGTATTTTCAACTTTCTCGAAAACAAAAAAGAGGATATTTATCAAATACAGTCGACTCCCTCTAAGTCGAACTTTCACGGGATATCAAAACTAGTTTGAGTTAGAGGGAGTTTTAGAAAAATTCTAGTTGGAGATAGTTTTTTTTTAATGATTTATTAAATTAAATAACAAGTAAAATAAATAAATAAACCTAAGCTTCTTGCTTTTATCGCTCATTAATCTATAATTATGTATTATAAAAAAATATTTTTTCAACTCAATTATTAAAAAAAAATTGTAAATTTAGACATCACAGTCATCACAGTTTTATTGCCTTGCAATTTTTTTTATGAATATCTTTTTAGGAAGAGATTTTTGTGTTTGATAATATTGTAAATTGCAGGTATAGCAGCGCAGCACACTGACATGACGGTGACGGCGAAGGCTATGCAACATAGAGAATCAAAGAGTTCGAGTGTATGCTTTTAATAAGAATTACAAACAATAACGAGTTGCGATTTGAGAGATTTTTTTTGATTTTATTTTTCGGCAAAAGAAAAAAATTCCACTTAGAGGGAAAGAAAATAGGTCAATAATTAAGAGAATGTGTTCGAGTTAGAAGGAACTTCGACTTAGAGGGATTTCGACTTAGAGGATAGTTTTTGTATGGAACATTGAGGGGAATGCAAAAATACGGCTAAAAAGTTCGAATTAGAGGAAACTTCGACTTAGAGGGAGTTCGACTTAGAGGGAGTTCGACTTAGAGAGAGTCGACTGTATTTTAATCCAAATTGAAAGACATGGATTTGAGGAAAATGTTTATATTTTTGTATAGAACTTAATATTTCGAAAATGCCCTGGGGCCTGTTTCACAAATCATACACATCATAACATTGTATGATATTGACATTTCTGCTGTATGATTTCTGTTTCTCAGATTTGTTGTATGATCCGCTGTCATACAACAATGTATGACCGAAGATTACACTGGAAATATTGAAATGTTGTATGATTCTGTTTCTCAGAAATTTATCATACACATCATACAGCAAATTAACCTACAAATTTTTATACATTTAATACAACACAAAATTCTGTTGTAAACTGCATGTACAACATGAAAAGGAAATATACAAAAGTTAGTATTTTTTGAGCTAATACAATTATAACAATTTTAAATTAATTTTCATTGTTTTCTTTTCTACAGTCGTCCAAAGAACAAAAAATTCTTGTGCTGCAGTAATTTTTTTGAAAACAAGAAATTTTATTTGTGGAAAGTTCACTGGTTTGACACTCACAAATCCAAATTATCTCGTAGTCGTTTTTTTAAACCTATAGTATCCAGGGAAATTTTTTAAATGCATTTAAAAGATTAAAAAAAAAAAACAAAGGCTTAACCGCCACAAAACTGTTAAAGAACCAGTAAGAAAAATCTTATTTTTCTTAAAATGCCTTCCCAGATTTTGATATAATGTCCTTTTTATTTTAGAGGCGGAGATTTATAAATTGGCAACTTTGTCTTATGTGCCTGCGGATTTGAAAGTTCTCGGTTATTTTTGAACTAAGTTCCTATGTTCCTAAGTTTACGCCACCGCCGGAGCAACATTTTAAAATCATTCAAACTTATTTCGAAGAACATAGTTAAATTGGCATTACGTGCATCTTATGGTGCTCATAATTGTTCAACAGAGCGATTAATTCGAGAAACTTGCCAATCGTGATCAACAAGTAAACTACAGTCCCTGGCCATATTATTAGACTCACTATGTTTTTTTTTAGAAATTCATGGATTGTACTAGGTTATACGCATATATTTTTTATTTTTAACAGACATCTGTCATAAGGAATCGGTTGTTTTCCCAGGTTGGATTTCCGAATGGTGAACCTTTTGTTTTTATGCAAAATGGACCTACCTCTCATACAGCCTGGTCTGTAAAAACTTATTTACAAAGGGCCAATATCACCGTGTTGGTTTTAAGCAGCACTGACTTGAACCCTTCTGAAAATGAGCGGGAACTGATGAAAAGGGAAATTTCTAAAGAGTTGATCACAAACGAAATGATGGTCTTGGAAAAAATCATTCATGTCTGAAATCATCGTCCACAAACGCAGCAGACAGTTCAGTCTTTCATTGATTGAATTGAAGCGGCAGAAGAACACTCAACTAAATATTAGATTTTTTTTTAAATTTTCATCTTTCTGCAAAGCATATGGTATTTTATGCTAGATACACACGAAGCAACAGAAGCAGCAAGGTGATGCTGTAATGTGTTTCGTTTGTTCACTACACACGAGGCAACTGTTGCCGCAACCACAGTACTGTTGGAGCAACCGATCGAAAATATCAATTTTTTTTTGATATTTATGGCAACGGTTGCAGCAACACAAAATTAATTGGCAACATAGCTACACATGAAGCAACGGTTGCTTCAACATGGCTGTGTTGCTGCAACGGTTGCCTCGTCTCTATCTAGCATTATAATTGATAGCAATTTTTATACAAAAAGAACAAATTTACTGCAATAAAATTTTCAAAACAGTAACTATTTTTGATTTTGCATAAGATCTATAGTGCGTCTAATAACATGGTCAGGGACCTTAGGCCTCATTACTGCGAAGAGTGTGGAAAATTGGACCTCCAAATAACGCCATCTATGTGCCAGTCCCGGAAGTCTTGTTCCCGTAATCATATTCAAATAGTAATGACAACAAATTATTTTTTCAATAATATCCAATTTTATGGACGTCAAAAAAAATGTCTGTTGTATTTCAAAAAATTTCATAAAAATTATCAAAATCTTATAAAAACAAGTTTTGTTGTGTAAAATTTTGGAAATCTGCTTGGTAAATTTGCATTAAACCAGTCATTAGCCATAAGCTATAATTATATTAAACAATCAAAATCATTCGAAATTTTATGAAAATCTTTATAAGTATCTAGCTATCTAACTTAAAAGAGCATTTTTCCTTAGAATGTCGTTTCCCTCCTTAAAAAGGGCTTAATCTAATTCCATAGCAAGAAATATTCCGCAATTAATTTTTCAATAATATTGAAAACTTGACTGTTATGTCTACAAAAAGGGGAAATTTCATATCGACTGTTATTTGTTTAAATTATTTGTATTCTTGACTCTGAATTTGGGTAGTGAATGTTATCCACTCACTATCACATGCCACAGGCTGCTACAACTTCATTAATATGACTTATATTTTAACAAATAATATATAAGAGCTTGCTCGTTTTTATTCATAGTTCATTAACAAATAGATATGTATATATTTTTTTTAATGATACCTCACACTAAATTTGAAGTTGAAAGAAAAAAGCTTACAGATGTGAATTCCTCTAACTTATCTAAGTCTTATCCCACCTATTCTACACGGATCTTCACCCGACTTATAGCCTAGTTTTTTTTTATTTTCTTGACATACATAGAGCAAACTTTCTACAATATAATTTAATTAAAGTTCTGAAATACAACAAAGACTTTATTATAAAACTGTTTTGACTTCTTAACCGACTTCTTCCAATTTCACACAAATCAAAATCTACAAAAAAACCCTGTGTTGTAGACAAAAAATAAAACCCATTTCATGCCATGATTCTTAAAAGCTACAAAACTAAAAAGTTATTATAGCCTTGGACATTTGGGCCATCAATATCTATATCATAGCAACAACAACTGCTTTTTTTATTGGTTCGTCATCTTTTCATTGTTACTCCTTCAAAAATATAGAAACGTATAAAAAAAAGTTTTCCTTTTAGAAGGAAATCCTAAAAGGAAAATGTGTCTTCGTTCACATTCGTGACCTATCAATGTCAAAACTCCTTTCAATCAAGAGAATATAATTTTTTCTCATCCCTATATCGATTCGAAAAGTATTTCATGTTCAGTACATGAAAATATCAATATGGAACCTGAACATGAACATACATATTATTCCCAAGAGACAGAGTTAACATAAGACAAATTTATTAGACAAACACAAAAAACACTTTGCTGACAAAATTTTAATAAAAAAAAACAACACCAAACCCCCCTTAAGAAACAAAAGAAGAAAAGTGCAAACCAATGTAACGGGAAAACCTTAAGCTATATCAATTCCGGAAAAGAAGAAAATGGATAACCGGTCAAGGTTGAGTCTTTTTCACTGCTTCGTCTTGAGTGATGAATCTTCTTCTTTTGCAATTTCAATTGAAAGCAAGCTTTTTCGTTCGTCTTTTATCTGTCAAGCAAACTATAAGTAACTCTCACAACTTGGTCGCACATACTTGCTATTATAAGAGGTCTCACCTCATAACAAAGATTTTCTATCGGTTGTACTATTAACAACGTGTATGTATTTTGAGTTAAGCGCCATTTTGTTTACTGTCGGTTATACAGAGTTGTTGTTTGACAGCTCTGTCATGTGTTAAGTGATTAAGAACTACACGAACGCAAGACTCATAGAGATTGTGAAAAACCACTGCCGAGGTAGTGAGACTTTTGCGCAGAACATGAAACAGGGGTCCAATCAATCGAGAAATTTGAGACTATTGTGTCAATTCTCTCTTTGGAATTTTATTTTGTTGCAAAAAGGTCTATACCCAAGAAAAATTCCTGAACTGAAAGGCGAGATATGAAGAGCAATTGATGAAATGGAACTTTGCCAAAAATATCATCGAACATTTGGTAAAAAAAATAATGGGTGTTATAAGTCTTCAAGAGGATATTTATCGGATAATGTGGGCCATTACTACTTCCCATGTCGAAATTACTAAAAGAATGTCATAGTGCCAGAACCCCTGTCGAAATATCGTGCTTTCCGATCAAATCTTCAAAAAAAAAAAAAAATATTTCCACACTTCACAAGTGTCTTGAATTTTGTGAATCCAAGATTTGAAATCGATTATCTCGGTAGATATTGGCCTTACGTATAGGTCCGCATTACAGATAGTTTTGGATTCGATGCAAAAAAGTTTTTCAGGACCTCTTCACAAATACTCCAAGAGTTTCTCTTGGCATGAAAAGTGCTACTCATTAGCCGTTCAGAAAATCGGCAGAAAATTGTAGATCCCCCCCATTCCTGGTAATACACATACAGGATTGGTTGAGAGTTTAAAGTCACTAAGCTTAGGCACTCTATGAGCCGTCATGGCTTCTAATTTATTTGTTTATTTAAAAAAAAAAAATTTTATATTAGCCTAATGTTAAGGTTATAAGTGTGATTAGGATTTTCTTTTTTATTTAAAAGACTTATGTATGCCATTGCTATTACGTAATTTGACATCGTTCAAATACCGCCTCAGCTTGTTACGGTGGCAAGGATCCGGGTGGTCTAGTTTTTAATGACTCATCAGCATTATATCCATCTGAATTTGAGCGGTGGCCATAGACCTCCAACTTTAGGAAAAAAGGCTTGCGGGTCAAATCGAATAATCTTGGCGGCCAATTCACGTCACTTCAGCAAGAGATAGCCTTGCCTTTAAATCGTTCATACAGAATGTCAATCGTGATGTCCAATGTCTGGCCAGGGTGATTCGACATCTGTAACTAAATAATAAACAACAGATTTGCAATATGTCATCAGAACAAGATGGCCACCAAAGGCCGCCAAATTTGCCCGCGCGATTTGAAAAACTCTTGACTTAACAATTTGCTTATTCTAAAGTAACTTACTATTTCTTAGTACATATTAGACAATTTCTAACTAGTGTCGTGCTAATACTCTTTTTTTAAGAAATTGCTTAAATTGCATTTAAAATTAATGGCAGTTCGTTCAAAAAACTAAATGAACAGAACTTTTTTGACGTTTGCAAATGTCAAATATTCATATGGAGTTAGCAAGATTAAAATGTTCAAAATCGTCTTTTTAACCTCATTTTTACTCCAAGTGAAAATGATTCTATAATAAAACCATTAATCAGAGCAAGAAAACAATTTTAGTAAAATGTGTAGAACATGGAACTTTCCAGTCACATAATTTTTCTTGCCATTATTGGTACGAGTACAGAAGGAGCCAAAAGTTCTTACAAAACCAATACAATACCCCGACAATAGTAAGTTAAAAAAAATACCATCGAATGAAACGTGAATTGGGTGCGCATTTCTTAAGGTAAAATAATTTGAATGTCATCCCTGTATATATATGTATATTATCAACCTATACTTTGGGTAAATGCCTTCCTTAATGCATTTTAGAAATTACATTTTTCTATTACGTCTCTTAACTTGACGTCCCAACCCTGTCATTATCGTCTTCGTAGGTTGTTGCATATACGTATAATACTAAAGATGTATAGATAGAGGGACGTATTAACAATGAGGTGACCTTAATTGCATTGTTAACATTTTTCTTACATTCTTCTTCTTTTTTTTTTTTTTTTAACCATTTACTGCTGAATTAATGACTGTACACGCAATTTGAATTATTTTTTAAATTGAAATTTAATTGTAGGTTTTTGAGGTGTTTTGTTTTCTTCAACAATGGATTATTTGAATTATTTAAATGTACAAATAGCATGCCATACAAAAGTCTGGATGGAAAATTACTTAGAACGAGGTCAAGTAAAAGGGTGTGAAGCTTAATGAAAAAAATATAAATAGTAAAACAAAATAGGCACTGGGAATTGGTTTCAAGTTTAATTAAAGAGAAATGTTGCTTTCTAAATACTGGAACTATCGAAACTTTAGTTCAGTAAATGGCATATTGCTATTTCTGAAGTTATGAAAATTAGCTCAATCCTTCAGAATTTTGATTCCTCTGGCTGAATAGTTTGGTCTCTATTCTTAAAAAAAAGTTGCTAACTTTCTAGACTACATCCAGACCTTTTTACAGCTTATAGAGTTTGTGGTTGTATCTCCCCCTCCATTCGCGCTCTTCGCACAAAGGACCAAATATACCTCGAAGAATTTTTATCCGAAGAAAACCTTTCTACTTATCAGCCAATACCTGACGCCGTAAAGCAGGGTTGGCAGATAAAACGGTTTTTCAGCACTTCGATACGTCTTAATCGTGAGAAATCTGAAACCCTTTTCTTTCGCCACACCAAAGTAGTATCGGCTTCCCAGCGTAATTCTTCGTCAGATATACGGTCAGGTGTCATTCGTGGATATAATATAACTCCTTATAAATATTGACGGGTTGTCCTAGTCAGTGGACAGATGCTTTGACATACACTTGGTCTCGTCCTCGTTTACTTCAAGTTATACGTGATGTTCATTCAGCGTGAAATACTGTATTACTGTGGCAACACTTTCAGAAGAAAGAATAAAGAAAAACAAATGAATAAATGAATGTTCAGAAAAAAGATATAATAAAAAAAGATATAATGATTGTTTTTAATAGAAAGAGACTACCGGTTAGGTAGAAGAATATACTGAGAGAAAAAGATATGATCAGTTGTTGTGGATCTGTTAACGAGGAAAGACCTTTTATTTGTTTAACCGAATATTGTTTTAGTTTTGTATTAAGCAAAGTTTTTAAACTGCTTACATTACTAAAAATCGGAAATCGCCGACGATGTTGATATCGTACTGTTAAATTCATATATTCCTTCTTAAGCCGCACTACACGACTGTGACATGCTTTACCCGTTTCAATATTTCTATAAAATTACAATATTGATACATTCAAAGCAAATGTGCATCGGTATCTCTTTTGAAAACCTCTCCAATTTTCCTTAAAGCTGGCACTGTGTTCAAACATTATAAGGGTAGTCATAATCTCTTAAGTGTGTCCAGAATTATAAAAAAAAAACGTGTCTCCCAAGCCGAACCTATTATCTCTATATCTATAATTTTGTACAACAAGACGATGAATTTTAGAAAGATTTTACTTGGTCACTCCATTAAAGTGAAGGTCTGCCTTGATTTCTGGGAAAGTATTCTAAGCGTTGAAGACTTTACGAACTGGAACTTTGAATTTCATTCGAGGAACATGACTCAGCCATTTTATTCATTGTAAATGTAAATTTTTACTCCCTAAATGGTGGAAGTATTGGTTTTGTGTAAGAAAAATGTCAGGCTTCTATCAAACATAATATAACGAAGATGAAGAAGTCCCAAAAATTGGGTCTCGTATGAGCACCTGTACGTCTAGTATACATAGCGATAGAGAAAAAATCAGGTAAACTGATTTCCTAAAAATGTGCTAGGGGATAGTGGAGCATTTCGGACAGATTTTCTTTATTTTACAAAATTTATTTTCCAACTTTAGGATGAGGATATACTATTTCTGGAGTAAAAGCTTATAAGCTTCTCGCACTTTCTAGAATGTTTACAAGCGGTGGTTTTATTTCATTTTGCTGTTGTTGTTTGGAATTATTGCTGTACTTTGCAAAACTTTCCAAAAAGCTTCCGAAAAAAAGTTGCTGTTAAGTGGCTTATACCAGTTTTTTTTTTCAAAAGGTTTATGATATTGTTTGGTATAAATTCATGAAGATTTCGGTTATCAAATTCGAGACTGTACAAACTGAAATTGTTTGCCCGGATGAAACTTTTGTTAAAAATACATAAGAACCTGAACCTAATGGCTTGCAACTTTCAAAAATTCCTGTGTTCCTGTTGTGTGTAGGGATGGCTTGTATGTTTGGAAACACGAAATAGTCTCAGGATGCTAAATTTGGGGAATAAGCTGTATGAGGGAGGAGTTTGTAAAATACATAATTAATGCAATTTTTCAATTGTGACTACGGACTTGAGCGCCCCGATACGTTTTCCGAGTGAATCGACTTGGAATCGATGCATTAGCTCTGCGTAATATGCGCCAGTTATCTTTTTACTACTTTCAATGCAGTCGATGTGAATAACACCTTGCTCATAAAAAAACTGTCGGTATGATCTTGATTGCTGACAAACCTACCTTGGGCTTTTTCGGCTTCGATTCACCAGCATTAGTTCGTTGTTTTGGCAATTCCTCAGTCTCTGGTGTATTGTGGTAAATCTATGTTTTATCAACGGTTACGAAACAGTGCAAAAACTCGGTCGAATTTTTATTGAATATCGCCAAACATTCTTTTGAAGTTTTCAAGCGATGGCTGTCGATTGTGAGAAAATGCAACATCCATGTTGGGAAAAGTTTTTTTCATGTCCAAATATTTATGTAAAATCGAAATAACTCTGTGGTGTTTTATATCGAGCTCGAACGTAAACGGGTAAACCGATTTTACCAAAATTTAGAGCATAATTTTTCAAAGAATATTTTCAAAAATGTTCCAAATTTAAAGAAAATCGGTCAACTTGTTTCAGCCCTAGCTCCATGTAAAGTGAACGTAAAAACGCAAATTTTTTTATGGACTTATCATGTTTGTGCCAAACACCACAGAACTGATCTCTTCCAGCTCGTTCACCGTCAGTCGCCGATCGCTCATCACCAAACCGTGGATTTAATCGTCCGTTTCTGGTGTGGCAACCTCAATATGGTGACCACATAATTCGTTGTCACTTGTGCTTGAATGATCTTATCGAAATTTAGTAAACCAGTGGTGAACGACTTGTGCTCCCAAGTTTTCGAAACGCAACTTTCTTGTGACGAAATATATACATATTCTTCCATCCACTTTTCACCTACACGTCAATTTTTGGACCATTTGGTCGGACCTTTGTATGTACTGACTGCTGATGCCAACTAAAGTATTGATGTTTTTAAAAGTTTTTCATTAATCTATATCCAAGGATTTTGTATTTATTTCTATAGATCTGATTCTTGAAAAGCGGTAAAGACATGTCAACTTCTTTATCCAGAGCCATCATAATGGTGCCTTAGTAGTTGACTTTTGACTTTTATTTCGGATACTCGAAAATAGTTGGTTTCTTGAGTTTTTTTTTTTTTTGTAGGACATAACTCACTGGAATTAAAGAAAATTTTAATGCACTTCAAATTTCATATTTAGTCACAAAAAATTTCGAACCGAGTTAAAAACATGAAGATAAGGTTTTGAAATGGCATTCTGCTATGCATAAAACACAACCTCTAAAATACTAAGTCAGGGTGTGTATAATTTTGAAATACATGGAATTTTTTCTGATGGTCGATTGCAATATTCTTATTAATTCCCCAAATTATTAATTTGGTAAAAAATTTCCTTTTGTAGAAACAAAAATTATATCTACACATTCCAGTAACCGGTGGAAACTTCGTTTATTGATTGCAAATTTGATCATAAGACTTGGCATTTTTCAAAACTACAAACTTTACTGATAAATTTAAACTTTGTTTTTTTAACTTCCCATAGGGAGTTATTGTAATCGGTCCGATTTGTCAAATTGGAATTTTTGACATTTCTCGACATTTCAAGGTCCCTAGAGGCTATATCAATCATTTTTAGAAAGATGTCTGTGTGTGTGTGTGTACGTACGTTCGTACGTTCGTACGTTCGTACGTTCGTACGTTCGTACGTTCGTACGTTCGTACGTTCGTACGTCTGTACGTTCTTGTACCATTTTTCGTCGTCGATATCTCAAGAACGAGTAAAGATATCGACTTCAAATAAATTTTGTTTAATAGATAATAACTTCAAAAGAGGCTGAAAGGGCGTTTATTAAAATTCAGTGAATAGTTTTCTTACTATAACGGTTTAAAAAAAAAGTAAAAATTTTGGTTAGTTTCAAATATCTCACGAAAAAATAATGTTATTGATTTCAAATAAAATTTAATTTACTCATTATAAGGTCATACAGATTTGGTATGAATTTAGAAAAAAATGAACATACCGTTATTTTTTTAAATAAAAAAAACTGAAAAAAAAAATTTCATAACCCAGATATTCTAAGAACGGAAAACAATTTGAAACTCAAAATAATTTTATTTTACGAAAAATAATGTGTTTGACAACTGGTGAAAATTTCAAAAAAAATCAATTTACAGTTTTTTTACAAAAAATAAAAAACTATAAAAAATTCTATTGAAAATTGGTAAAAATTGTTTTTCGACTCAAATTTCTTGAGAACTAGTAGTGATATTGACTTCTAATTTAGTTTATTTTATACATAGTATAATTTTGTATAATTGGTAAAATGTTGACAAATATTGAATTAATAGTTTTTTTTTTTTTAAATAAGAAAACTATTAAAAATTCTAGTGAAAACTAGTTAGAATTGTATTTCAAGTCGAATTTCTTGGGAATGAACACCGATAGTGCCTTCTAACACTGGGCCTCCACTTGAAATAAATGATTGCAAGAAATGTGTCATGTAGCCAATATTTCTTGTGGAGCCCCCTTATGTCTCGATTTTTGTTATTTTTACTATTTATTTCTTGTCTTCGTAGGAGAAATAAATGCAGATATAAATTTTGACGTTTCATGACTTGTGACTTCACTAGACACAAATTTCTCACAAGAGGTCGAGTCTTGACACCAATTCCCACATTTTCATGTAGCATTCCTTCATTTCATTGACGAACTAATGTTATGTTTTCACTTCGTATAGAAATTATGTCCTGTGAAGCCAAGATGTATTTTTTCTACCATTTACTGTCTGTTGAAGTACATATATAATGTTGTTTGTTTGTTTTCAGGCCAAAATTAACATTAAAAGAATTAAACATTGAAGATAAGAGTATTTTGATTAATTTTTTTTAAATTAGTTAGGGCATTCAGAGACTTTTCAATGCTTGTGGGACTACTCAATTATGTTTTGGAGCAAATGTTCTTCAAGGTCCTTTTGTGACTTACATGGTGAGATTATAGCGAGGAATGAATAATCACGACATAATTTGCCCACAGAGTTAAAGAAATATAAACTTCAGATATAGTGCCTGATATAGTGTCAGAAATAAATATTGCTAATGGAGGTGCGGCGTAAAGTATGTTGTTTTATACATCGATACCTTCTCGTAAGAATGTATACTAAGCGACATTTCTAAAATTGTTCAGGAAACGAAAAAAACGAAGAAAGTTCTAGTTGAATCATAGTGTGCTAAGAGAGAGACAATTTTGGTTAAACTAAGTGACATCTAACAAAATTTGTTGTTGCTTACGACAATAAGATCTTTATTAATGTCGCTTATTGTCGGTTATTTGAAAAAAAACAAACTAAATATAAAGTTTTCAAGACCACAAATGGGAAGTTATCAGTGTGGGTCGCACCCAGCCTCTTTTTTTTTTTTTGTATTTACCAACTGCTAGTGACTTCCTTAATTTTAGATTGATAATATATGTAATTTAATGCATACATTAAGAGCTCTGCACCCAAAAAAATATATTTAATTTGTATGATGTTCGCTCCTTCGTATATACTCGTATCACCTCGTGCATAATAAATGAGGAATTTCGTATTAATTTGAAAGAACAATGCTTTCTCAGAACACATTATCCCTTCGAAATTTGAAGTTATACATTAATTAAAATCCATATTAAAATTATGCAATCAACCAAGCTCAATTGCAAAAACGTTCCATGGCTTTATCTAAAGTTGCTCCTGTTTACATTGAAAACACATAAAAAGGTATCATTAATCCTCATTAAATCTCATCAACTTTATACCACACTATGCTCTCCCAAAGGCAAGGACATATCATGCATGAGATATATGTACAAATATGTATTCTCAGAGATTGTGTCCTCAGTTCTATATTAGCCCACAGGGTATTTAAATGTCCTCCTTCTTATTCCGTTTTTACTTGTTATTTTTTCGTTCGTTCGTTCGTTCTCTCGTGTAACAAAATCTAAGTATATATTTTGATATCAAGGATAATCTCTGCTGCTGAATCCCTCAGATCTAAAAAAAAATCAAGCAAAACCTAAAACTAGGGAACATTTTTATTTGAAAAAAAAAAAATACACTCAAAAACACTCATCAACCCACTTAAAAAAAAAAAAAAACATAAATACAAACAGCAAAAACTCTTGTTCGCCGCTTTTTGTTTCGTTATGATGTTGGTTTTATTTTTATTTTGTTTTCTCATAAAAAAAGATTTAACAAAAAATGCGAGAAGAAAAAAAATTGAAACATAAAAAAATTATTAAACGCTTTACACATTACTACTAGCAGACATCCCATTCCTTGCGCACTGTTCTCCCTTGTCATCCTCATCCTTTTATCATCATCATAATTCTATTCTAGCAATGGGCAGTCCATACTACAGAGACATGGATGAGCCAACAAGCCCGGCCGGGGGCGGACATCACCGGAGTAGGAGTGCCAGCAGACCACCGATGTCACACGCCATGGATTATCCAAGTAAAGTTGTCAAATCAATTTTCTAAACAAAAATCTCCCTCTAGCCCTTACTTATTGAATTATCATAATTCTTTTAATATGTGACCTATTTTATAACGGTTTTTTAACTTATTTTGCTTGTAATCTTCTTAACAATTCCAATAAAACAGGAACCCGATATCAATCACTGGATAGAGGGGGGTTGGTGGATCCACACGACCGTGAGTTCATCCCCATACGGGAGCCGAGAGATCGATCGCGAGATAGATCTCTCGAACGAGGGCTATACCTAGAGGATGAACTCTACGGCCGATCGGCCAGACAGAGTCCGAATCCTATAGGTTAGATCTTGTAAACATCCTCCAGGAATGCCTTTAGATAACCTTTCGCTTTTTTTGTTTCTTCTTTTCTTTTGCAAACGCGATTTGATCTTAGGTATCCCGTCATCCGATCGGGCATACCTGGGGGACCTTCAGCATCAGAACACTGACCTGCAGCGGGAACTGGGCCAACTTAAACGCGAATTAGAGCTTACAAATCAAAAGTTGGGCAGTTCCATGCATAGCATAAAGACGTTCTGGTCGCCGGAGTTGAAAAAGGAACGGGCTCTGCGAAAAGAGGAAAGCGCCAAGTATAGTCTCATAAATGATCAACTGAAGTTACTTAGCAGTGAAAATCAGGTAAGCTAATTGTGTTTTATTAAAAATTCAAATTGTTTTAAAACTAAATACACCACTTGGCGAATTTTGCGAAGTGTTTTCAAAATATCAAAAGACTTGGAAATGATCCCAAAAGTATAAAAGAATTACATACAAAAATTCTGCTATTTACTACTCTGAAAATTAACAACGCTTTCGTTTCAATTTGTTCAATCAATTCAATCAGCAACGAACATATTCGTTTAATGTCTACACACAATGGAGACTGGAGCTGCAGCAGTCAAAGAATTAAATACACACAAAGTGAATATTACGAACGCAAAGTAGCTGCAGACGGAGCTCCAGTCAAAGATACAACTTAAATATTTATGTGTTCATCACTTTTGACGTTTCAAAATCCAACTTGCCAAAGCACTCGATGCAGGTTCCTTATATAATGACTTTGTTTGATAAATTCGGAAAAAATTTCAGTCAGCAGACCAATTCTGTATGGACATTTTCTTTTTCAAGAATACAAAAGTTCAAAGAAACATTTTTTTATAGTTTAGTTAACCTTAATTATTAAAATTGGCTCAGTTCAAATATAGAACTTGTAATTTTCTTAATGCAAAGTTAGAACACAATAGCAATTTCTGTTTCACTTAATCACTTAATAATGACAAGAAAAGAGGCCAATGTTAGTGAATCGGTATTATTGCAATAGCTCGCAATATAGATAGCATTAATTTAGTTGGCGTTTTTCTACCCTATAAATTTAAAAATGACGGTATCTAGGGACACAAAAACTTACATTGTACCGCATGTGACTCAAATTTAACAGGGCATTAAATATAGCAATCGGCGTTTCCTTGGAAGAATTTTAGTCTATTGGTATCATGCAAAATTTCACAGAATATTAAATGCTTGACTTGATACCACGTTCGTGAAGTTTGAAGTCATACGTTTGGATACAAATGGAACATTCAACGTATTAATTTGTTAATATAATGTGACATAAGTTTGTTTAGTAAAAAGTAAGAGAAAAGTATAAAGGTTATTTAATTATGCCCATCTTTACAAATATTAGAAGATTTTTTTTTTGGGAATAAATTAAAAAAAAATGTACAACTGAATCGCTTGATTTTGCTCTCAAGTCTAAGAATTTTAAAAATGGATGTTATTTGACACAGATTTTTTATAAAAAAAATTCATAAAATTTCATTTAGTTAAACCTAGGCAATGGTTGAAAAAAAAATTATCTTTTTTGGTACCCCCCTTGGAAGTTTTTTTTGTTTTTGATTTTCTCGAAAACGGTACCACTGATTTTGATCATTTTTTTTATGCTGGGACTTCCCAGTAGTTTCAATATTATTGTGTATTCAAATTCTCAAAAAAAAATTTATTGGATTTAAAAAAAAAAATCAAAATATTGTTTTGAAAACTCAATATTTCGAAAACCCCATGCTCGATTTTTTTAAAACTTGATAAATAAAAGTTTCTTAAAATAATCTACAAGAAATGAGAAAAAAAAATATTTTACCTAAAAATAACGGTACCCTCCATACAAATGTTAAAAAATGGTTTTCGAAAATCTTATTTTTCTCGAAAACGGTTCCGAGAATTTTGCTTAAATTTTTTTTCTTTCGATTAATTTTTAAGATCTATAATTTTATAAAAAAATTTTTGAAAACAAGATATTACTGACTGCACCTACCATAGAAAGATTTTTTAAAATTTTGAATTTCTCATCATCGACATAACGGATTTTATTGAAACTTTTAATAGAGAAGCTTCTACAAAGGTTAAAAAACATTGCATTTCAAAACTTTAAGAAAAATATTTTTTTGGAAAATTTAATACATATCTCGAAAACGCGGCTCAATATTTTTTTTTGTAAATTTAATTTTTATTCAAACAATAATAAAAACTTTAAATTTTAATTTAATTAATTTTTTTTTTCTTAAAAATGTTTTAAAATTTTTTTATATAAAACCTTATTTTATTAAGAAAACACTACAACGACTTATAATTTTAGTTCTTGCATAAACCTATATTTGCTTGAATCACATGGCATCCTATTTTTAACTCCAATTACTAAAGAAGTTGTTTTAGTTATTTAAAAAATTAATGAACTTATGAACAGTTTTTCTCTAATAACATTCATTTTTGAAATTCTTAGTTTATTACTTAGAAACAAGTTCGTGCGACCCAGTTGTGCATTTTATTTTATAATGTTTGCAAGCTTCTGTATAAAAAATTGAAGACCGTTGTGCCGATAATAAGAAAGGCAAAATCGAAAAAAATGTTTGTATTGGGAAACATCTTAATTTCAATTTTTTTTATTGAATTTAAGATCGTAAAAATTAAGCGAAACAAAGAAAATTGTATCAAAATCATACCTGTCGTTTTAGAGAGTAATACGATTTTTGAAAACCATTGCTCAACAGTTGTATTGTGGGTACAGTTAGTCTTAGGTAAAATTACACTTGTATTAAAGATAGTACTAAAAATTGTTAATTTTCAAGTTAAAAAAAGAAGCATGTGTTTTTCGAAATATTGAGTTTCCAAAATAAGGTTTTGAACATTTGTTTAAAATTCAAACAAACATTTTTTTTAATGAATAAAAAATACTATTGAAAATTTTAAGGAGCCTTACAATAAAAAAAATATGTCATTCCATTTTTGAGAAAATCAAAAACCATAGTTCTATAGCAGGGAGGTTAAATTAATAACAATTTTTAAACCATTGTCTAGCTTTTAATTTGTAAAATTTAAACCTTTAATGTTGTGTAAAAAGAAAACTTAATTTCAATAAAATCATTGACCAGTTTTTGAGATATCGATTTGTTCAAGAATCCAAAACATGTTTTTATTTAAAGATCTATTAATCAATTTCTTAAGGCCTTTTAAAAGCTTTTGTATAAAAACTTGATTTAGATCTACTATGCAGATAATAATGAGAAAATCAAAGTTAAAATATAATGTTGCTAGCAATGTCTTAGTTTCAATTTTTTCTTAATTTCTTTTTTCTTAAAAATTCGATTGAGAATTACTCTTAAAAACCGCTGGTATATCGGTTGACAAGGGCAAAATCTTGGGGTATAAATACAAACAAAAGCTTGTGGACAACCAGAACGAAGGCCTAGTGGGTCTGAACTATCACATAGATATTCATGTGTCCAAACTGTCGACAGGAATGCGAGGGACCTACTATTTTCTGTCAAGTTCGAACGGCTACCATGAGGATTTGCCCTTTTTTGATTAAGATAAAGTTACCCTGAAATTTTCTTTTACACAAAAGACGATTTCTGGAGCCCCAAACTTCTTGTTTCAACGACGACCTCTTAATTCGACCCAAATATCTAACCATTTCCTTATGTTTGGAAACAAGAAATAGTCACAGGGGACTTAATCCGGAATATATGTATGTACGCTGTACATAAACTACTTACTCGTAACTCATGCAATTTTGCCATTTCATGTGGGAACGTATGCGCCGGAGCGTTTTCCTGGTAAAAAGGAACTTTTTTCTTCAACACATGCGGCAGTTTTTGCTTCAAATCGGATTGAAATCGATCCCAGCGGCTTTGCGTTATATGCGCCAGTAATGGTTTTATCATTTTCGAGACTATCGATGTGAATTACACCGATATGTGAGTAAACCATTGGTGAATGGTTCCAATCGATGGTGGCACACCTCCATCCGATGGTCCAAATTTTCGATGACGCTGGGGCATAATTGAGGTTCTATGTCGTTAATGTGCCGAATTATCTCATCCTTTAGCTCTTGAATTGTTGCTGGCTTAACGACGTACACCTTTTCTTTCAAATAATACTAAAGAAAGAAGTCCACCACGTGAGATAACACGGCCATTGAATTTGTCGCGCAAAAGAGCCATTATTTCGTTAGCTGTGTGGCAAATGGCACCGTCCTGTTAAACCACATATCGTCTACATCCATATCTTCCAATTCGGGCTATAAAAAGTTCGTTATCATCTCACGATAGCGAACACCATTCACAGTAACTGCCTGATCGGCCTCATTTTGGAACAAATACGGCCCGATGATGGCGCCAGCCCATAAACCGCACCAAACAGTCACCCTTTGTGGGTGCATTTGTTTTTCGACAATCACTCTAGGATTATCATTCTCCCAAATGCGGAAATTCTGCTTATTGACGAATCCACTGAGGTGAAAATGTGCCTCATCATTGAAGATGATTTTCGTCGAAAATTGATCATCCACTGTTGCCATTTCTTGCCACCATTCTGTCCATTGACGACGCTTGAAATGGTCAAGAGGTTGTACCTTGTAAGCGTGTAAATGCAAGTCTTTATGCAATATGTTCACCAACGACGAGAGTGAGAACGCCCATTTTCATAATAAGCTTGAATAACTTTAACGCGTTGCTCGGTTGTGTATCTTTCCATGGTTCAAATTGAGTTAGTCTGAAATTGAGAAATGTCAAATGAAATGCAGAAAAGAACTTGACGTTTAGGTGTGGTTCACATTCAACATCGGCCCTGTTCTTATAAATGTAAATTATCCGTGAAAATGCACATAAGTTGACATAATTGTGAGTTCTTAAATTGGTATCAAGTGATTTCTTCACAGAAGTACAGTCAGTACAGTTGTCCCGTCGAATTGTTATTTTGCGAGTATAAGTTAGGACCTCGAAATCAACAGCAAGAGTATTTTCTATTTTTAATTCTTTTTAGTAATATAATATAATAATACAATGGTGCATCTTCAAATATTCTTATATATGAATATGTTACCATGCATATATACATATTTTTATGTGTATTTTTGTGGAAAAAAGCCAAACCCCGTTTTTTCAAAATTTTCAATGAGTTATATTTCAATCAAAATTCTCATTGACAAAATTCATATTCAAGAGACACTTTCATTTCCCTTTGAATATTCGAAATACCTTCAAGATAAGAATTTAGCGAAATTCTAAATTCTTGAAATAAGTATAAGAACAATGTCGAAAAATCATTGCTTTGGAATACCTTCATATCGGATTTCACCTTAAAATCGAATATTTACATTTTTTACCAATTTTCAGAAAAATTTCTTCATCCGTCCAGTCTCGAACAACAACGAAATACAATTGCTTGACCGAGTCCATTAATCAATATATTGGAAGCTTTCCAATTTAACACCCCAGTAATTTCAAAATAATCGTTTACTTCTAAACAGGATTAGATTATCTTTTTTTTTGTTCTTCCCATAAAACACTCACTAAAGACTGCAACAAATACTTAATGACTTTCAGAAATAAAAACGAAAACTATCAGTTTGTGGCGAATCCTATAAAACGTATCTCATTCTAAAACTTGTATAGTTACGAGTATACGAGTATTTATATATTTTTTTTTTTACTACTAAAAGAATTTCAAATTAAATGCACTTTGAATGGCAAATACCGGAAGATTTAAAAAAATGTGGTGTATTTATTTTTTGAACTCTCATCCATCTTTGGAAGGATTGTTTTTTTTTTTTTGAAAAAAATGTAAACCCTATTTCTTCCGTATTCTTTCATAGAAACAAGCAATGTTGGTGCGTCAATTGGAGGAAGAACTGCGAATGCGAATGCGGCAGCCAAATATCGAGATGCAGCAACAAATGGAAGCAATTTACGCAGAGAATGAACACTTGCAGCGTGAAATCAGTATCCTACGTGAGACAATCAAGGATCTGGAGTGCCGAGTGGAAACGCAAAAGCAGACACTAATAGCGCGTGACGAGAGCATTAAAAAGCTCCTGGAGATGCTGCAAACGAAGGGTATGGGTAAGTGTCCCCTATTGTGTGGTGTGTTTTTCCGTTTTGCTTCTTTCTTATATAAATATTTCCTCCTTTTTTTTTATTGTTTTCATTTCTCTCTATATCTGTCTACCTACGTTATATTCTTCTCTTCTCTTGGTCTTGATAACGTCATTACCAGGCAATTAATATAGTGACCTCATGAACTTCTGACATTTTCCTCCATCAATGTTTGTTGGTTGTGTGGTATAGTGTTTCGGATTGTGTGGGGGTGGTGTTGGTGGCCAGCTGGCCGAGGCTACTCGAGTATATTGGTATCGGGTGTTGCCACCACAATCTGGATGAAGAAGATGGCATACCTGATTCTATTTGTGTTACTCAGTGGCATTTAAGGATTTAATTCGATTCTATAGTGCATAGCGACTGCAATTGAGTTGCTAAACTATGTTGATAATAAACGTGATCCGAATTATCGCTTAGAATGAGTGTAAGAGTTTTGTGCGGAATTTGTGTGGTTTAGTGGTTAAGTGCAAGTCATAATGCCAAGGAATTTATAATTATCATTGATATTAGTAATCAGACTGGGTCATAACGTATTTTTCATGGAATCATTTGTGAGAAGAGATCGTTAGCGCTGTAGCAATGACTGCGAGTAAAAAGTTATTATATCATGGCGACTTTGATTAATTTCGTGATACGCTTTCTGTCCGAGTTCCAACGTAAAAGATAATTTCAAATTACCGTGCATATTCTGCTACAGTTGTCTCATTCAATTCAATTTCAATGTATTCATACAATATATTTATGCAGAAAGATACAAAGATATATGTTTTGATGAAACATAGTTAGAAGACAGAACTTCAAGTTAGTCCATTAACTCAACTACACATCCTCAATATCTTTTGTAAGTCAGATCTGGATATAAGCTGGGGAAAAACTTGGGAAGCAAAATAAAATGATAAAAAAATTTGAAATCTTCATTCTTTGCTCAAAAAGTATGCTTATGTTGAATTAGAAAGGCTTTGCCTTATCATCTACTTAGATGTCAATGGATAAATTGAGACTTTGTAATTAGTTATATAAAATAAATGAGTTATAGCTTAAGACCGTTTTCATTATTAAACCAACATAGTGAACCTGTTTAAATATTTAACACTAGTTTTCAATTTTGTTGAATATTTGCATATTCAATATGAATAGTAATTGACTTGGCAATAATAAAATCAGTTATTCGTTTATAAATTAATTGATATTAGGTCATTGAATTATTTTATTTTATAATAAAGAATTCGAATTCAGGTATCAACTAAACATTAAAATTAGTAAGCACAAATAGATTCTGAATAATAAAGATGTTTGAGTTTTTATTGAAAATTAACAACCTACATATTTAAATGAAAAATTATTTAAAATAATTAAAATATCATTGAAAATTTACCAGGAATAAACCGATAACCAGGTTATATTGTTTTTGAACATGGTTGAACATCTTTAATATTTAACAAGATGCAAAGTTTGAATGTCATGTTAAATCAACATTAGTTTCTTGGTCAACATGATATCTTGTTATTTTCACATTACCTGAAATTAATAGTCCTGTTAAATTAACATGAACATCGAGATTAATTAGCTTGGTCTACTATAAACCTGACAATTTTTGTCTGATTAAATTTCCTATCCCAATGTTTAATAGAACCAGTAACCGTGTTAAGTTTGAGCGAGAAAAATAATGAATTGTTATTTTGACAAGGTTCGTCATGTTATTTTTGAATTATTGTCTTTTTTAAATCAACATTATACTCTGATATTGCAACAATACTGTGAAATTTTGTTGATTTTTTCTAACCTCGACCTTAAAAACTGGTTAAAAGTCCAAACTATTCAACTTTCCACGGGTCTGAAACAATTGCTTATGGATTTAAGTATACAAATGCTACTTACATGTGTAATTTTGTTTCTCTTTTGGGGAATGCGATCCGATACGATCCAAACCACTAATACCGATTTACTATATCTGTATCTATAACAATTTAAATTCAGGTGACTGATAACCACAACACCCATTCATGGGTTTATTGAGTTGAGACCCTTATAACGGTCAACATAAGCATAGCATGAGTGATGAAAAATTAAGGAGGGATACAATGCAATGGTAGTATTGATGAACATTGGCCTTCAATGTTTGTAAATTATTCCATAATCGTGTTGTGTGACTAAAAAACGGTGTCTGTATTTGACAGTACTTCCAAAATTAAGTTTGGAAGTAAACTGATGAGCACACGTGTATAACGGGTGAACAAAAGGAAGGAAGAAATGCAACTGTCTACTTTGAGTCATCGTCGTGAAATAAGCTATAAGTCAAAGAATGAATTGAAACATTCCGACGGTGTTCATTGTTAAAGAGGTCCAACTGATTCCATGATAGTTCTCTATCCTATCAGTTTTAACGCTCTGCTTTTATTTCTATTCAGTGAATGGTGTGAAGTTTGCTGCCCAACGATGTAAATAGTACTCGAGTTTTGTACGTTAAATCGTCTTATAAATTTTATCTAGATCAGACATGCTGCGAAATTTCTTTCAGCGCTAGAGAAATCCTAAGTACTTAGCAGGGTTTTTAGCAGTCTCAAAAATACATTCATTGACACATATTCCAAGTCCTGCTTCTTCAATGCAAGTGTTATTAAAAGAGTACATATTTCTTCAACACCATTTAAAAATCCTGTAAAGATCGGAGTTTAGTTAGCTTATCATACGTTATTGTTGCAATCCGACTTCCGAAAAGGTGGACGAGAATTTGAGAACGAGTAATGAAAAGCTGATAGAAGTTTCAGACAAGATATCATTTGTAAAAATAAGGAAGAAAGTCAGTGACGAAACGGAGCCCTTGGGAACACCTGTATTTTTTCTGTCAAAAGGTCATATTTAAAACCGTCCAATACAACATGTATTGTACATTCCGGAAAGTAATTTCTAATCTGAAGATAAACACATGCATTTTGGTAAAAGAGCCTAGTGCCAAATTCTATCAAACGCCTAAGAAATATTAGAAATGTCAAGAGCAATAATATGCTTTCTCCAAAATAATCTGAAGTAAGTTCCACTCTTCGGGGAGATATGTCATCAGATCACTGGTGGGACGTTTGCCGTGTTGCCAGTCACTTAGAAGTTTTCGATCTTCTAGATATTTCTTGAGCTGATAATTGATCGGCAATTCCATGATCATAGAAAGGAGGGACGTAAGAAATGCGTTAAATTAATTAAGTGTAGTTATTTGCGAAGTTTGCTAAGTTCTTCGATTAATATAACTAAGTTATAACGAACATTCTTAGTTTTTACTTGCGACTTATAGGTACTATAAGGCAAGTTATGCATTCGTAAACAAAATCGAACTCGAGATTTTGATCAAAGTTGACATTACGATGATAGCGAAGACCAAAAAAGTGGGTCTCGCAATTCTGTCTGTCTGTCTGTCTGTCTGTCTGTCTGTCGGTTCGACTACAGCCTAAACGGCTCGGCCGATTTTCTTCAAACTTGGTAGATATGGGTTTTAATTTTTTACCCCCGGACGTTTTTTTCTATTTTTTTTAAGACCAAAAATAACGGTACCTGCCATACGATTTTTTTTCGAAATTTTATAAATATTTTTTTTTCTCAAAAACTGTCCCACAGAATTTTTTAAAAAAAATTTGAAAAATTTCATTTGGTTAAAACTAGCTAATGGTTGAAAAAAATTTTACAAAAAATTGTTATTTTCGGTAGCCCCCCTGGGTTCATTTTTTTTGTTTTTGATTTTCTCGAAAACGGTACAGCCGATTTTAATAATTTTTTTTATGCCAAAGCTCCTCCAAAGTCTGAATATTATTACATATTCAAATTTTCAATTTTTAATTTTTTGGATTTTTTAAAAAAAAATCAAAATTTTTTTTGGAAACTCAATATTTCGAAAACCCCATGCTCGATTTTTTTCAAACATGGCAAATAAAAGTTTCTTAATATAACCTACAATATTTGAGAAAAAAAAATTTGTTTTATCTAAAACTAACGGTACCTTCCATACAAATTTTAAAAAATGGTTTTCGAAAATCGCATTTTTCTCGAAAACGGTTCCGAGAATTTCGCTAAAATTTTTTTTCTTTTGATAAATCTTTACGATTTATAATTTAATAAAAAAAAATTTTAAATCTAGATATTACTGACTGTACCTACCATAGAACGATTTTTTCGAATTTTGAATTTCTCATTATCAACTTAACGGATTTTAATGAAATTTTTTATAAAAAAGCTCCTAAAAAGTTTAAAAAATATTGCATTTAAAAACTTAAGAAAAAATATTTTTTCAATTTTTAGGAAAAAAAAGTAATTTTTTTTTGAAAAATTCGATATCTCAAGAACGGCTTAGTATTTTTTTTGGAAATTAGACTTTTATTCGTACAATAATAAAAACTTAAGGTTGGCGTACCAAAATTTTTTCTTAAAAATGTTTTAAAAATTTTTTACATAAAAGCTTATTTTTTTAAGGAACCACTACAACGACTTATAATTTTTGTTCCTGCATAAATTCATATTTGCATATCATTCTGTTTTTATCTCTTACTACTTAAAGAATTAAAAAAAAATCATTTTATCCTTATGAACAGTTTTCTCTAATAACATTCGTTTTTAAAATTCCTAGTCTCTTACATAGGAGCAAGTTCGTGCGACCCAGTCGTGCATTTTATTTTCTTAAACAATTTCACTTAATCGAGTTGACTGCATTAATTTTAGCAACATACACTAGATAGTTCTTATCAGAGACAACATTGTCACGACCTTTTGTGACTTTTAAATAAAAAGACTAAACAATTTTTTAACTCTTACAACTTTAATAATTTTAATATAGTCGGTTAAAAAACTTGTGTCGCCGCTACCGTCCCGTTATCTTCTCCCCATCCGCAGTAGCATCTTAACGATGCACCTTTTCATTTGCTTCGTTCAAAGTATATAAAAAAATGGTTTCGTTAGGTTGGCAGCAGCCAGACCGATAGGGTGAACTTAGGGTTAAAACATATTGACAAAGGGTGTTGGACTATCTTTGACATTCTCCTCCCCGGTACATTGGTTTACTATTTTGTCCAATTGTACCTTTTCGATTAAATCCAACTTGGCTAGCTTTACAGCAGGTCTTTCATAAATACCGTCGATTGTCTTAACAGTGGCACTTCTGACTTGAGCATCCTTTGACATGTTCACTTTGAGAATTCGTCCCTTTGGCCAAGAGTTCCGGGGGTATCTTTCATCTATGACCAAAACGATATCTCCTTCTCTTAGGGGTTCAGTGACTCGGTTCCATTTTCCTCGTCTCGTCAAAGTTGGAAGATACTCCCTGATCCATCTTTTCCAGTAGTGTCTAGCATAGAGTTGAGACATCATTGTATTAGTCTTGTATAATTTAATTTCATCTTTAATGTCTTCAATGTGCATCGGTGAAGATCCTTCGACTGAATGGCGAAGGAAATGGTTCGGTGTCAAAGCTTCAGATTCCTCGCAATCTAAAGGTAAATATGTTAATGGTCTCGAGTTGATCATATCTTCGACTTCCATTAAGTAGCTTCGGAACAATTCATCGTTTGGTTTATAGACGGTTACATTACTCACAGCATACAGTGCTATTTTAACAGATTTTATTAAGCGCTCAACGCATCCATTCATATGAGGCGACCCTGGTGGATGAAAGTACCATTCGAAATTAGCAGTAACAAATTTTGAAGCTATTAGGTGTGAATCGATCTGCTTCAAATCTTTCTTTAACAATTTTTCAGCACCAATAAAATTTGTTCCCCGATCACTATACATTGCTTTTACAGGTCCACGACGACTAATGAAATTCCGATAACACAGCAGAAAGGAATCAGTGCTGCAACTATAAGCTATTTCAATGTGGACTGCTCGGACTACCAAACACGTAAACAGACAGATCCATCGTTTTTCCTTTTTTCGACCGTTGACCACTTCAAATGGACCACCGTAGTCAACTGCTGTGTAGGTGAATGGAGGCGTAAATGGTGTTATACGCACAGTTGGAAGCTCTGCCATCTCTGGAAACGTTGGTTTAGCTCTTAGTATTTTACATCTATTACATTTTTTACGAACGAGTTTCACAAGCTGTCGCAGCCTCGGAATATAAAATTTTTTTCTTATTTCATTAACCGCAGTTTCATTATTAATATGACGAATCCTTTCATGATAATCCTTTGAGATTAAAAATGTGCCATAATGATGTTGTGACAAAATTATCGGGCGCCGTGTTAATATACCAACGCAGTTCGTCCTATCTATTCTACTCATTGATCTTAGCACACCGTCTTCGTCGAGATATGGTTTGAGAGAGATAATGTCTTTGTTGCATCGCTTAAGTCCATTATTCGCTGATAAATTACTGTTTTGCTTTAAATACTCGATTTCATACTCGTAGCACTGAATTTGTATTAATTTAATTAATGAGATCTCAGCACGCCTGTACTCATTTGATTGAAGATATTTTGGAAATTTAATTTTCACTTTCCTTTTGACGATAGCTTGAATACCTCTGTGTACAAATGCCGTGAGTCGTATCATTTTAAACCAACTTGAAAATTTTTCGAATGGAATCGCTGGTTCAAAGGCTTGATGAACTGTCTCTAAAATTTCGACGTCTAAGTTTGGTTCTAACGAGATATCCTTTGGCCAGCTAATTTCATTGTCGTAAAGAAATTTCGGTGCAGTAAACCATCGATCGTTGACATCAATTCTTGGACCTTTTTTCCATTTTGTGGCGTCATCAGCTACATTCAAGTCAGATGGTACGTAACGCCAGTTTGCGATATTGCTTAACTCTTGAATTTCAGCAATTCTGAAAGCAACGAATTGCCCCTTTGTCGCTTTCGCATCGGACCTCAACCATCTTAGAACTGTGACCGAGTCAGACCAGTAAAAAACCTTGATGATGGAGTGCGTCAAGGATTCTCTTATGGTTTTTGCAAGTCTGGCACCAATTAACGCAGCAATAAGTTCCAACCTCGGGATTGAGGTAAGTTTTATCGGTGCAACCTTCGTTTTGGATCCTAATAACGAACAAGAAATGTTACTTCCCGAAGCAAGTCTCAAGTAGACAACTGCCGCACTGTTTTCTTTGCTGGCGTCTACGAAAACATGAAGATGTATATTTTCTTCATCCCACAACGATAATTCTGATGAATATCGTCTAGGAATGGATACATTTTCTATTTCGTGAAGTTTCGTTAACCACTGCAACCATTTGTTATGTTGTTCACTTTCGATCTCATCATCCCAGTTTACCTTTGACCGCCATATTTCCTGCATCAACGTTTTCAGATAACTTGTGAAGTGACCAATTAACCCTAAGGGATCGAAGATTGACATCAGTATTCTCAAAACTTCTCGTTTTGTTGGTCTATGTTGACCATTTAATACACTTTTACTGCCCTTATTGAATTGCAATGAGAATGTGAAGGAATCTGATTCCGTGTCCCACCACATTCCCAGGACTTTTTCTTTGGTTTGTTCCGCTTCTTTGTTTAAACTGACAAGTTCGTTCATGCATCCATTTCCATCTGAACATTCTAGTGCCAACAACACTTCACGAGAATTAGATTTCCATTTATGTATATGAAACCCTCCTGTCAAATGAATCTTCCTAATTTGTTTAGCCAACATGACATAATGATTTTTCACTATAGCTTTGACTGCCCTAGGATATTCATTTTCATAACGTTTAGCATTCAGATTTTTTACATATTGAGCGCTACTCGGTGAGCATGTCGCTCCGAAGGTCATGACTTGGGTTACATATACGCTTGGCTCCTCACTTTCTCGATCGTTCCACAGAAATCGACAGGCATGTTGATCTTCTTCCATTAGTTTTACTTGATGAAACATCTCGGATATGTCTCCACATATCGCTACAGCATTTTCTCTGAATCGATACAGAATTCCAAGTAAAGACGACAATTGATCAGGACCCTTTAGCAAAAATGAGTTTAGAGAAACACCGTTCGACTTGGCGGCTGCATCCCAGACGATGCGTACTTTTCCTTGTTTGTTCGGATTGATGACTGGAAACAAAGGAAGATACCAAACTCGATCGTTTTGCTGCTTTAATTCATCTGAAGACAGCCGTCGGATATAACCTTTCTTGAGGTAATCTTCTATTTGAGTCTGCATGTCTGTTCTTAACCTTTGGTCTTTTGCTAGTCGTTGATTCAGCTTATTCAATCTGCCCTCTGCCATACGAATGCTGTCAGGTAAATTTACTTCGTCAAAACGCCATAATAACCCTGTTTTAAATTGGTTATTTTCAAACTTTGTAGTGCGTTCCATTATTGATTTAGCTCGACGTTCTTCTTGTGAGGCCAAGTCATCCTTCGGAATTCGAACTCCCAAAGACTCGATCGCAAAGAATTGTTTCATCATTGCATGTAGATTCTCATCGTTCGCCTCGCAATGTTCCTCAATATGGTAATTAATGCTTTCATAACTGGATGAACCCTTTGAACCGAACACTGACCATCCTAATTTACACTTCGTCGCAACAGGATCGTTGTGCCCACCCAATCTTGTTTTAACGGGAACAGCTAAGTGCCAATCACTAATTCCGATCATAATCTTGGGCTGAATTGACTTATAGGAGCGTACGGGTAGACCGCGAATGTGATCGTATTTCTTAGCCAGGTCTTCATAAATCAAAGTTTGTTTTGGTAGGCTTAGTTCTTTAATTGTATGTGCCTCCGGAATGAAGTATTTCTTAGCATGTTCGTATACACCGGATATGTGAACTGAGACCTTCTTTGATTCTTCTTGTCGTTTTACATTCGCTGTCCACTTTAGGTTTAGAATTACCTTTGGTCCTGTTAGTCCCAGTTGTTGCGCCACATCTTCTTCAATCCGAGTACCGCTGGATCCGCCATCCAAAAATGCCATTACCTCAATCTTCTTATCGCCTTTATGTAGTAATACAGGCAAATATTGAAATTGGAACTCATCACCCATTCTAGTGTGGCTATTCTGAGAAGTTTCAACAATTGGTAAATGGCTTATGAATTTATCCTCCGGGTGCATAAGTGGATGGTGTTTATGACTGCATTCGTCGACATTACACTTAACTGCCTTCTTACATATAAACGGGTATTTCATCCGATGGGCAGTTAAGCATTGGCGGCACAATTTCAACTCCTTCATTTTTGTCCACTTATTTTCGGAGCTCATGTTTTTAAAGGCTTCACAAGCGTCTACAGATTGGCATTTTTTAGAGCAAACGATGCATTTGTTAGAGGGAGTCGCTTCATAGTGAACGTTGATTCTTGTTTCTTTTCGAGGCGGTCTATCGGTTCTTTCGGATGTAACAGCTGGTAATATGGTATAAACTTTTTTGGCTTCTAGCTTCAGCCAACAACCAAATGCTAACACCCCTGCGACGTTATTTTCTTGGGCATAAGTAGCCCATTTCATTTTTAAGTCATTGTTCAATTTCTTCAGCAATTCCTTAAGCAACAATGGATTGTCATATTGACTTTCCAGACCTGATGCCTTCATTATAGCGTTCATGTTAGTGACTGTTGTAGAGAACTGAATGATTGACTCCAATTTGTCTCCTTTCAGGGGTGGAAGCCTAGTTATTTTTTCGATTTGCATATTGAGAATAGTCGTTGGGTGTCCATAAGATAACTTCAGACACTCCATAATGTCTGGAACGCATGATGGTTCATAAAGTTGACTTGCAACTTCGATTCGCGCTTTGCCCTTGATGGATTGTTGCAACCGCATTAAATTTTCCTCATCTGAGAATCCGCATTCTTTAGTGGACCGTTCGAAAATGCTTTTGAAAAGTGGCCACTCTTCCGGATCACCAGAGAAAGGAGGTAGCGATCTATACACCTTCCGAGCAGCTAATTGACGTTGAGTAAATGGAAGTTCCTCATCAAATTTCATGGCTGGTTTCGTTGTTCTACGACTCGGATCAAATTCCAGTGCTCGTGGATTCAAACTGAAATTGTTGAATTGTCTTACCATTTCCTCTTCGCCATCGCCACAGTCAACTTCTGCCTCGAAATCAAATTCTGAATTTTCATCGACTAGTTCTCGTTGTTGCTTTAAGAGCTCCTGCTCCAGCTGCATGTTCTGCCGCTGTTCCTTCAATAGCGCACGTTGTTGATCTAGAAGACGCATTTTCAGGTTTGCCTGAGAAGCTGAACTACAGACAGAACTCCTATCTATGTCGTTCCCACGTACTTCCGCGACCACTCCGTCCGACACCGGGAATGTTGGTGTTGGGAGTGGAACTCCATCTGAGTCAAAGAAATCCCCTTTTAAATCGATATATTTATGTTTGTAGATACACCACCTGGACATGGCCGCTTGAATTGCTGCCTTTCGTTTATTTTGTGCAATGCAGTTTTGCACAACTTCATATTGTTGCATTACATCTCGAAGAACCTTAGCAACCCTTTTCTTATGCCCCGAAGAGCAGTCGTCGCATACCCATTTGCCCAACCCATCAGCCCGACTACCGCTTAAACCTATACAAATATAGTGAAACCATTTTTTACATACCCCTTCGCAATAGATCATTTCATTATCGTCGGGGTTGTCACACAACTTGCATCTTGATGATCTTTTCGGTGTCTCATCCACTGGATTGATGGTCCTCTTTTTGTTGAGCTCCTGGTCGTTGTTAGTGCTCCTCTTCGATGTACAGGACATTTTGGTGTTATATATGTACTTTAATATAAAACGCGAGTATAATGAGACGGGATCTTTCTTAAGTTTTTTAATAATTGTCACGACCTTTTGTGACTTTTAAATAAAAAGACTAAACAATTTTTTAACTCTTACAACTTTAATAATTTTAATATAGTCGGTTAAAAAACTTGTGTCGCCGCTACCGTCCCGTTATCTTCTCCCCATCCGCAGTAGCATCTTAACGATGCACCTTTTCATTTGCTTCGTTCAAAGTATATAAAAAAATGGTTTCGTTAGGTTGGCAGCAGCCAGACCGATAGGGTGAACTTAGGGTTAAAACATATTGACAAAGGGTGTTGGACTATCTTTGACAAACATTATTTTTAAACACATCTTTTTAACCAATTCAAGAATGCCCTCGGAAAAATATTATTTTAAAGCTATGGCACCATTTTCCACCCGAAAGTTCAACTTTAATCAGCTGCACGTCATCAGGGTATCGATGAATCACACGATAATTACTGGTTTATGGTATCTTATTTAAATAAAATGTGAAGACAATCGGTCCAAGGATAGATCCCTATGGTACTCCAGCTCAGATATCCGAAAAATATCACCACTTATTTTTGGCTTCTACTAAGTTACGAAAGAATTCGTAAACGTGTTTCTGAACAAAATACATAATATTTTCGCAGTTTTTTTTATAGATAATTAAACGGTCTCTAGTGTTTAAAGCTTTTGAAAAATAGTAGAGTGTTATCAGTATAAAGTGGTCACTTTCCATTAGGGGCCTAATTTCATTTGTGACAAAACATAAGCAGGATTTTCAGCTATGATTTGCTTGAACACCAGACTGGTATGCATTGAACAGGTTGATCGATAGAAATGTTTGCATCCGCTTCAGAATGGGCTTTCAGAAACCTTTGAATTAAGCGGAAGAATGCTAATCGGCAGAAACTCTGTCCCAATACCTCTTTGCTTTTTAGGAATAATTTAAACCTTCCATGCTAAAAGAAACTAAGATGTGGTTATTATTCTGTTAAATATCTGGGATAAAATGCAGTTAATATGGGCGCAACCGGCAATACCCTTATAAATTTAGAGCCCATAAGATCAAGAACAGTATCAGTCAATTTTTTTATTTTCATACTCTTCCGATATCTTTGTCTGTTTTTATTTATAAGCATATTTGAACGTGTTGTTTAACTATCTATAATTTATAGAAAGTGAATCAAAATTATGGTTAGTATTATTTGGGGACTTTATTCTGGTCTCTTCAGTACTTCAGTACAGTACAGGTTCAAGTTCTAAAAGTTCGTCTAATTCAAACGATGAGACTCAACTTTTACAATTATTGATATATAGAGCACCAGCCTTATGAGCCACATTCGCCAGAAAACGATTGTTTTAAACATGGTTTCTCCTAATTGATTTTGACATTTTAAGGTTTCTTGTGGGCAAATTTGGGTAATCAGGATTGAATGTTTTTCCACTTGTCACAGAACATTGATGAATTCATTTAATTACCTGTAATATTCTCTTTTTCCAAATGAGTCTTGGAAGAAAACACAGACTTATAGAATTGGTGAAGCATAGTCAATACTTAGTGATGTTTGTTACACAGATTCGTACAACACATTAAATCGACTAATAACAGCAACAAAAATTTCAAAGTTTTGGCACATGACGCTTCAATTAGGAATCTAATTATTTGAATGTTTTGCCCGTGCTTCACTAAAATCCTCATCCCGTACACCTCTTACAAGCAAACTGCTCTGATACTAGACTCAATTTCCTCAATGTTAAGAGGTTAAGTGTAAGTTTTACTTGCCTACTCAATTAAAGCTTACGACTTCAAAAATTCTAGAACTCCATAAATCACACCAAATTGAATCCAAAAATAAACCAGTTTAGTCTTCCAAATCCGAGACAATCCTTGGCAGCAACAACTCATACAAAAAGTAACTTCCTTTCATTATCAGTTCATAAAAGTCTTTTTATTCTATAATTATAGCTTCTGTTTGTTTTATTACTCGTAGTTCTGGCATCAATAAAACCGTGGCATGTTTTGCCAAAAGTTTACTCTAAATGCTCATATTCGTTAAGCCCATTGTATATTTCATCCTTAGAAGAGGTCAATGGCACTATCATCACGTTTATGACCACCCGCCATCTATAATAACTCCTCCACTACCTCCATCTCCATCTTCGCCGACCAGGCGCGCACCACGCCGTCAAAATTATTCCAATTATAATAAAATAATACCAAAAAAAATAAGAAACAAGAAACACCGCCGCGCCGCGCCGGCCGCCACAACACCATCCTATATGCGATGGTTGACATGCATTTAAGTAAAGCTCAACAAGTGCATTCAACCACTTCTCGCTGAATGTACAACCAATTAACATAAGTTCATGCATAATTGTATAGCATTTGCTACTTGTATTGGATCTGAACGTGAACATACTCGTATTTGACCTTTGACAAAATAATATTGAAAAGCTTCCGACTATACACCAATATGAGTATAGATAGCGTAAAGTACCCCAGACCTCTTGCCCCTCAAAAAAGTGCATGTTTTTCCACTTAGACACTCATCGTTGTTGTAGGCGATCCAATGATTTCCTGTCCTTTTTGGCTGCCTTCCAATCCCCAATAGGTTTAGGCCACATATCTACCCGCCCTCATCATCTAGCAGGTGAAGGCTAAATCCAAAAGCCTTTCCGTCGCTGTCGTCACCGTCTCTCTGTCTTTCTCATCCCGATCTCCATAATCCGGATACAAGAATTACAATTTAATTTTATGTGCCCTTGGAGGAAGTCTTAGGCACCAAATAAAAAGAAAAACTAATTTTCGACGAAAAGAAGCTAAATAAACATCGAATCGGCTGCAGACAGCTCGTATACTCGTAATGAAAATAAACTCACACCTAACGGTACTCCAAGCGAAATGAGTTTCACAAAAAAATATACCTACCTACGTATAGTGGCACAATGACTTGCCGTTTGCCTGTCCCTGGAAAATCAAACTTATTTCATAACCAAAAATGTTTGGCACTTTATTCTCTTTTGCAAGCCAAGGACACTGGGGCGTATGCGTAACAAAAATAAACAAACTAACGCAGTACAATTGGAGGTAAGTTTTAGAGTTTTTTGGGGATTCTCATGTTTGGAAGGTTAAGATTAGGACTATTATATTGCCAAATGGAAGTATTGGCCAAATTGGCAACAACAACAGACAAGACAATACAAATATGTATTAAGCACGCAGTATACAGTGTTGAGATTATTTAGCTTATTTACAACCAATTACCTCCGCCGAGAGTTTATGACGCTCACTTAGAATATGTAATTTGCCTTAAGTTAAAGTGTCATTAGGAACTCATATCCAACGTTCATCTGAATGACCCTCGAAGCTAGCAGCTTATAAGCAGCAGTAATATGCTTCGTGCGTTTGCTTTTTTTTGTTCCTTAATTTATTACCAAGTAGGTACTTTTCATTAAAGAATTACTTTGCTTTTTTTTATAAACACCTCGATTTCAAGGGAGATATTTATGACAGAGAGGGTGAACGTTCAATATTGCTGTATTCTTGTATACTTAAGGAAAATAATAAACACGTGACTTTTTGTGTTAAAACAAGTCAGCTATTTAATTATGTAAGGAAAAATGAAAACATCATCCCTTTCATACATAAAAGTTGGTGGATGTTTTTTCGTTTTATCTGGAATCCGCTAAGACAATTTTTTGGGATGGAAATTAGGGTTTTATGAGTCAGCTCTGTACAAAAATGCCCATGTATTAAAAAAAACCTAATTTTTGTAAGGTATTTTTAAAAAACACACTCTATGATGTTTTCTGGGATTTCCTAATTTTTCTCAACATTTCTAAACCCTTGTTTCAAATTCTATAAATTGAATTATCCTTAAAAGGGTTGTTTGAATTTTATTTATATGTAGGTACAACTTGAAGTTATGTATATTTATCTAAGTGAGGAGCTGTGGAATAAAGGGTTTTCTTGTTTAAATTTCTTAAATAATATTTTTAGTGGGGTTCACATTCAATGACATTTTCATCAACAATTGTAGTGTAGACATATTTTTGTAATTGGGAAGACCTTTGGCGTCTTCAGTCAATTTTGTTGATATTTTACTCGGTTAGGCGACCCATTAGGCGACCCATTAAATTATTATCCGACTTAAGGACAGTATCTTATTTTATCTGAGAACTTCGTATACAAAAAAAAAGTTGAAAAGCAAAAATTACTTCTATTTAATATTTATGCATTTCTCTTTAATGAAATATATTTATATGCATTATGTTAGTCGTTGAATATGCAAACTTAAATATGACGAAAGTTAACAATTGTATGTTTGAAAGCCAACCCTAGTATTAAAAGTGAATAAAATAGAAGCCTTTTTTTATTAAAATAATTATTTCATAAGCCTAAAAGGGGCTTTACCTATTTTATCAATTTTACGAGTTTTACTAAACATTCTAAGAATTCTTGAAAAACACCTTTGATGCAAAGTATTTGTATTATAATTATTTTTTTCAACTAAAATGAAATTTTTTGATCTCAAGACTGAAATGTATGTTTGTAGCTTAGTTTACTACGAACCATAAATTTTTATACTATTATTGCATTCTTTGTATATAAAAAATTTGTTGCAGATATTAAATATGAAATATCATTCAAGACCTAAGCCTAGACCTTGCAATACTCTATTTAAAACTTTAAGATCCAATTGTAATGGAAACTCTTGAGTAGTGTTGAGAGTGTTTTGGAGTTATTGATAATACCGGGTGCGTTTTATATTTTATTTATTTTTATTTTATTATATTTTGTTTTTCGTGATTGCTTAACGAATTGTTAGATATAGGATCTTATAAGATAGTAGTAAGCTAATTTAACAAAAATAAGCCAAAAAGGTTACTTTAATTAATAAAATTGAAAACATTTAAAAATAAAAAGGACACAAAAAATCAAATTAATATAACTTCTGGCTTAAATTTAAATTGAAAAATGAAATTTTAGCACTTTTTTGATGCTTGTTGCATTTTGGTTTTCTCTTATATTACGTGATAATGAGTTCCAAAGACGGACAGAATTTACGAAAAATTGTCGCTCTGATATTAGGAATGAGCAGCGAGGGACAATCAACCGATGAGATCTGTGCGAGGATGCACTTCTAATTTTTTCAAAACAGTATTGTGGCTGGCGTGTAAGAAGTATATCAGATAACAAAATTAAACTTCGATAATTGATACAGTTTTCAAATAGCATATTCAGTATGCGCGAAGCAACATAAGATATCATCAATCAGACCACAACCTACATCCGAAATCATCTTCAATATGCTAAACTAGGCATCTTTTTGGTAGATAGGCAATGAAGATGCATCTAATCCTATCGAATGATCATCATATGCCAATGCGCACCATAAGCCCTCGTCAAAGTCTCTCAGTCTATTAGCTCGTGGTCTAAGGAGTGCCACGGAAGGCACGTTAGAAAAGTAACCAAAGTTTGTCTTAGAGCAATTTCTTCAATGAAATCGCTTACATCACCACTGAAAATAAGGGCACCCGTGTCTATAGTCAAAATCAGTCCAAATTACTGTGGGTCTAAGTACTAGTAATCTCATGATAGAAAATGTTCTAGCAGAAATCCTTAGCAATATTTTGACTACTTCGGTGGAGCTATTCTCATACTTTCTAATGCCACGCTCAAATCATGAGATCAGTTTTTTTGGGATCTCGAATAGGATTCATGGTATTGAAGTCTATGAAAAGATGGTGGACCTCGACCTGAAATTTGTTAATGTTTTCCAAGGTTTGTTTCTGTGTGAAAATCTGGACTACCATCCAGATCGAAAGATTCACTTATACTTTTCAGTTTTACAGAACGGCTGGCTTATGTACATATATCCCAACAGATCAGACAACACATAGAATCACCGGGTGGATAAATTGTTGCATGTACCCTCTGTATTTGAAGAGCTCCACTGTAAAGCTGTCTCAACCGTTGACCATGTTGCTCTTAAGCATTTTTTAAGAATGTATCGAAAATTTGTACGTTAGAGCTACTACCATTTTCCACTTATCATTCCTTCATATCAAAAACAATTTTTTCATATAGATGAGAGTATTACTCTATCCACTGAAATTGACCTTGTTAGGAAAGCCATATAACTTGCGGATATTTGAGTAGGATTGACTCTATATAAACTAATTATTATCTCTGACACATAAATTGAATTTCCGACAAGAAATCCCTTCACTGTGTATATGTTCATCACAGTGACGTCCTTCTTGAATACACAACTACATCGTCTTAATATCAAAATTGCAAAATTGCTTTTAAACCCTCCGGAAATGGGTGTGACTTAACTTAATATTTTTTTATAAAATGAATTTTCCTCTTCATGATGTAGCAAAAAAAATTCAGCACCTGGCAATGGACACTGACAGCAATCAACAAAAAAAAATAGTTTTTCCTTTTTTTCAGAGCACTTCGTTTTTTCCTGATTTAAATAACTAACTGACACCGAAATATTTTCATCATCCCGTCCTTTATAATACCGTCAGAAAAAAAAAAACAACTTGAATTTCTTCTCAATTTCAACTGAATGATGGCTTCCAAAAAAAAAGAACTTCCACTCTCTATTAGGATGTCTATCCATTCAGTGACCTGTATATTTTTAATTGGCATAGAGCCGGTTCTATCTCCGGTCATGTAATTGAATATAGAATCTAGAGAAATTACAGGCCTACATAAGTTCATTGCTCTCGATTGTTTTTGCTCGTCCTTTAAATTGGTTTTGGCCTGTATAAAGATTGGTTGGTATTCAGATTTGTATCTACTATAGGTCTATATCACGTCTTCCGTTTACTCATTCTGTGAGGACTTTTTAATTTGTACTGACCTTTATCATAAATTACTTGTTCATTTTAGTCCCACGCGAAGAGTCCATAGGAATTGAAAGAGATTTCAAAATAATAAAAAACGTTGATTGCTTTCAAACTCATTTAATCGCATCTATCTTCCCGAATGAAAATTCAAAAAACAACTACACACCATGATGAGAAACTCTTTTTAAAACTGCCTACCGTGACCGCACCATAAACTAATCAAAGCCAAAAACCATTCACAATGTTTGCATAAGCTCGGTGACCTTTCTAAAATCATCCCAAGGCAAAAAATAAAAACAAAAACTGCCTCAGATGAAATCCTTTTGCAAATGCCCCGATTTTAATTTATTCAAAAAAAAAACAACTATATATATTATATGTATGAATGCACGCCAACAAAACACCACCACAACTTCCCCCACTTGATGCACGAAAATAAAAACAAATATATGTATCTAGCACCTTCGTCCCAAAAATACAAAAAAAAAACAACATCCATTTAATGAAGTTTTTATGTTTAACGCCTTTTTCCAATCGTTCTCATTTTTGTGTCTTTTATATCCCAGGTAAAGAAGAAGAACGTCAAATGTTTCAGCAGATGCAGGCGATGGCTCAAAAACAGGTATTTCATAAAAAAAGCTTTTAAAAATATTCATTTTGACATTTTCGGTCTCTCCTTTGCATTTTTGCTTTAACTAAAAAATAATATTAAATTTGAAAACAAAATTAAGGAAGATAACTTTTTTATCTTAGAAATAGTTTATTTGAAAAAAAAAATTATAGAAAAGCAATATAACTAAAAACAAAAAAAAAAGAAACTAGAGAAAAAAAAATTATTGTAAAGTGCTTCTTATATTTTATCTTGTGCGTATTGGAGTATCTATATTTTTTTCTGTGTGTGTATCTTTATCTTTATCTTATCTATCCGTCACTGTTTTCTTTCCTTTATCCTTTGTTTTTGTTTGATTTTTTGTTCCAGTTTTATGTTTTGTTAAATAATTTATCGTAATTAATAATAAATTGAGCCTAATCATCCCCTGTTGTGCGCTTAAATAAAAAAAAAAAGTTAAAAAAACTACAAAAATAAACAGAAACGATTTATAAAACAAAATTGCCTTTTAGCGGCTTGCTTCTTTTGGGTCTGTTTGCGCTTTAAGGATGCGATGCTTGGCTAAAATAATACAAAAAACAACTATACTCTGTACTCTGCTCTGCTATAGCCATTGAAATGTATACCTATATAAGTAGATAAAATTGCTTAGATATGGTTTGTGCACAAAATAACTGTACATACTACATAAGAAACTGTATTAAAATAAATAACACTGGGAAATAGCAACAACAACACTCACTCATATTTCATGTATACTCTATACCTCTATCTCTATCTCTATATATATTCTCTTTTAAAAGATTGACAACAATGCCATCTATCGGTCATCACATGGACATCTCGCTTGAATAAATATTAAAAAAAAAAAAACTGAATGATGGATGATTTTTGTGTGGCTTATTATAAAAATAGTGTTGACTCTGATTTTACCGATATATATATAACCTATAACATGTGTGTATTAAATTGTTTTTGTTTAATTTAATTTGTATATTAAAAACACTGCAAACAAATAGTTCACCTTCACTTTTTATAAGAAAAATAAAAATGATTAAAAATCTAATTATAATATATGATTTGCATAAATATTGTTTGTTCGTCTTTAATTTTTTTTTGTTTGTGTTAGTTAAATGTTTTATAATTTTATGTAGAAATCATTGTTAAGAAAATAATAATTTTAGAGAAAATACATATTATACATTTTACACTGCAAAAATACACCATTGCGTTTCACTCTTACTTTACACAAAGCAAGGTTCATTCACAATAAACAATCACTTTCTCATAATGAAGCCATGTTGCATCTTAAACAAAATGGTTGCTGTTTATGGCTGAAATCAAATGTCATGCCATGGATGGAGGAAATGTCTTTCAAATTAATAAAGAGGCAGAGTGTTTCAAGTGTTATACGATTAAGAAACAATCAGGCAGGCCTTTCAATACCCGACGTATGTGGAGATCATTTAATCACTTTCCATTGGTTTTTCGGAGTGTTTTACTGCTTTTCGATTCAAATGGAAATTCAAATTTATACGCACACAATTTCAAACTTAGCCATTGAAAAATAAATTCGCATTTACTAATTTGACATTCAATCCTGCAAAACAGGCGTTATTGCCTATAAATTCATAAGTATGAGTGTTCAGAGTGTGCTCCTTAATGAAAATGAGAAGAAAAGCACTCCAAAACCGTCCACTTCAAAAACCGAGTAAAGGGATTTCGCATTGCTTGGAGCGCAAAAGGAGTGAACAAATAAAAGTTAGGTGTAACCAAATGAACACGACATTAGATATTAGTACAGTTTCTGAGGATTTTGTTCTTTACCTTGACAGCAAAACATTATGCAAAGCTATGAGTATAATTATGACTAGTAATGGCCCTATACGCAAACATTTTACTGAGACACAAGGGCTGCGACACAAACAAAATATGGTATGCAATTTACCTACGAAGTACATGCGTATTTAGATAGTAATCACACTATTTTAGTTCAATTTATTATATGTGTTTCGTAACATTCGACGACATGTTTCTTAAATAAACTGTCAATGTATGAGATAGGAGAAATATGGATCAGCTGTTAGGTATATCATAACTTCATCATGGTATTTAATCGATTAAAACTCACTTTCTCAGTATACTTAACTCTTAGTCAATACGATATTGGCTTAACCCTGGATAAAAGTTAGCTGTAAGGCACATTTTATTGGTAATTTATAGCTAGTTTTTTTTAATAATACACTGTATTCACTTTTATTTATTTATTCACACCGATGATGGTGGCCACGTTATATGAAAATTGAGAGAGCAAAACTAAGTTGGTGTTTTCTGGTGATCCCAACTATCTTCTTTTAAAATTTTAATGGACTCCGATTTAAATCCTATTTTTGATAGACGATTTCACTAGACGATTTCATGATTGGGGTGGCCGTGGCGCGATGGATGTGTGCTCGCCTGTGAACCTCATGATCACAGGTTCGATCCCTGCCGTCATCTATGTCGTTTTAATTCCATTAAAAACCTTCTAAAATTGTCATCAATGGGTTGCTGGTTTACTCATTACATGTTGTTCAGGCATAACACTAACAACGTGTAATTGAGTTAGACTAGTATGCCAAACAAGGATGAACACGAATAAAATAATGTGAATTATAAGCGACATTGAAATAAGACACGGCATTCTCCGCTTTAGTTCAGCTGCCATCCCTGGAGATAAAATATCTGAGACAACAACCTTCAGTCTCAGAACATCGTGCCACACATCTTTCTTATCCTTCTTTACTTCACGCCCGCGCTGTGTTCAAACATTTAAAGGGTAATCATAATCCCTTGAGCGCGTGTAGATTATAAAAAAAAAAACTAGAAAAAAATTATGCATTTTTGGTATGACAGCTCGGGAACAAGCCCTATCGCACCCTTAGAATGAAAGTGGCCTAACTGACAAATAGCAATTTGTGGGAAATGAGCAATAAAGTCTTCAAGAAAGTATAGTTTTGAGTAAGTTTGAATGTACTCGTTTTTCAAGTGACCGATGTATAGACTGCCCCTTTCTTACTCATATTTCATATTTATATATATTATATATTTCATATTAAGGTCAGCTTATTGCGAAATCAGAAGTTCAGATCAGTAAGACTTCTTAATTTTTGTAGTATATTCCATGCTGAAGTGCTAACAGTTTGCGAAGCTGCAAGGTATCGGGTCTCACATGAAGAAGTAAATATCGATATCTTCATAGACATCCAGACGGCAATTAAAGCCATTTCCTCAATCAATATTAAGTCGAAACTAATAGATCGTTGTCGTAATGCGCTAAGGTTTCTCAGTGCAACAAACATAGTTGCTCTCAGATGGGTTCCGGAACATCGTAATGGCAGATAAACTGGTCAAAAAACTTTTGATCCGAAAAAAAACCATACCTCGGTAATTATGCCACTAAGGTAAGAGAAAAGTAAAACTTGACTAGATTTTCTTTAGGCATTCTTACGTCAGAAGGCCCACAATAGACAATAGTCAAGTTCCAAAGAACCTATGGTCGAATATTAAGATAAGCAAGCTTCAACTATCCATCCTAATTGGAATCCTAACGGAGCCATCATGCCCAGAATGGGTATTAGCTCATTGTACTTATGTAGAGGGAGTCCAGATGAAGATGCGAAGAAGGGCTCATCTAACTTCCTTTGCGAATAACCCCACCTAGTCAGAAGGATAAAAACACTGTATTCAATTAAATTTGCTCATTGAGCTTGTTGATAATCATCATTGCCAAAATTAGAAGTTCGCACAGTCAATCCGGATTTTTGTAGTTGGTTGTTAGACTTAGGAATATCTTTTTAAAAAAGGCTGGAATATTCAGTTGCATTTGACAGAAGTTGTTCAAAAACGTTCGGCACGATCAATTGAAATTTTAAAATTTCAGATGTCCAAAACAAATGGTCAGCAAAATGGTCACGCATGTTATCTAAAGCGTGATTTTCTCGACGCGGTTTCAAAGATATGATTATTTTTATGTGATTCAAATTCTATTAAAACCTGAGTGCTGAGTGGGCATAGCGACAGCATTTCAATAGAGTTGATCCAATTCCCGATGATGCGAGAGGAATCCGATTCTGCATTCGAACCGACCAAATTCATATGTATTATTTTGGCTGTTCTTCATGGTGCATCGGTGCATGACTTTTTTGACAGCTACCAACCGTCTTGTTTAAGTTTACACTTATCGTTGTTCCTGATTCACATCAAAGTGCTGTTCTTGCACCAATGCTCTGTTTCGGATACTGTTTCTATCCCGAAGCCAGCTATGTTGAATATGGTCTTTGTTGTTGACGGATATGTACATTGCCTCAATCAAAATTTTTGGGTTCTAACCAGACTAAATTATGGGCTTGTGGCTGGCTTTTGTCATTCAATGTAGTACACACACAAAGCGATTTTTAAATAAATAAGTGTATGGAAAATATGACACAAGGCTGCCAACAAAACGAAAAAAAAATTCAGTTGATCCGAATGCTATCACATGCTCAACCATAGAGTTAATCTGAAGATTACGTGAAATTTCATCAAAATCGGTAACGCCGTTTTGGAGTCTTAAGGGATGGATTTCATACGTGAAATGTTATTAAACTATAAGCGATGATATAATTTTACTTATTTTAAAGTTCTAAAATTTATTTTGACGTTTGCCGTTGTGGTATTTATTTTCTGTCTGAATTTATCTTTTTGGAACATTTTAAAAGTTTTCACAATTAAATATAATTGATGCCAGTTCTTTTTCTAAAGAAAAAAGAAAATGTTCCTACATCTGTTTAAACTTCAAAAAAAGATTGGATGACAAATTCAAGAATGCAATGTCACTAAAAAGTATAAATTGGTGTTTCTAAAATGAACAACAAAATCAATTGTTTTTAATTTTAAATGCATTGACTTCTTAACCAAGTATCGATTGAGTTTGTCCGTTAATCCCTTGACAGATTGGAAATTAATTGAAGTGTATTTTAATGACAGAGAGTATTAAAGATAAACTGTCATACAAAAGCCTAAAAGTCACACTAAACTCACTAAAAGTCTACCTACACAGCTCTTTCACTGAGGTGATTTTTTGCCGAAATTGGGGCTTGTTTCCAACTGCCTCTGATGATAAAGTTTTATCACTTGCATGTTGACACTGTAGTTTACCATTATGATTTGTGTTTAGTTTCTGAAAAATAAGTAACAACAGACAAAAAACATGGCCGCCATGAGATGTCACATCCAACCCATTTCTATCGGAAAATTCTTTATAATAACCTGCCTCTCTCTATAGCTTAACTTTTACACACTTAAGCGGAAAATGTCTAACAATAGGTTCGTTCGCGTACTCAACAAAAACAAAACTACAAAATTCTACGAATTTAAGTCAAATCATATTCACATGCAGAAAATGTGTAGTTTTTCTCAGACTCAGAAGAGAGCACTCACGATTGAGTAAATTATTTCCTCTTTCTGTGAATTGTAGTCCAAAGAAATTCGTCGGGCATAAATATGAGTTCTGTCAAAAGCCACTTAAATATATTAAATAGAACTTCTCTTCAGAACGAAAAATTGTGGTTTCACAACAAATTATGAAAATTAATAAGAAACAAGAGAAGCCATAGCCAGCTTTATTTGAATTTTAAAGCGTTCGTGTACTATTTCGCAGTTTTACTTCTCTCTGACAGAATTTCATACCCAATCTTTAATTTTTGACAGTCTGCGAATCTAAGCCCAGAAAGTACTCGAACACAGCTAGTGTGTACAGAAAAATACAATGCTATTATATTTGTAATTTTGTTTGACAGCTCGTCAAATGTCATTTCGTAATGTCAGCTGTTAGTCATTAATGAAAATGTATTTATGAAAATGTATGAACAAATAATTATGTTCTTTGGACTTTAGCTGCTTTTTCTTTGAATGGAAATAATAAATGTTAAATTTTGACGAATTTAAAGACATATAGGCCCAACATTTTAAACAGCCTATTGCTAAGATATTAGTATGATACTACTAAGCAATTTGTTGAGTTTAAAGTAGCTGTTTCTTAATTTAAAATTTTTTAACAATTATCCTACTTAACCAATTTTCTTAATGATTTGCTAACACACCTAAAACAAAAAACTATGTAAACAGATCTTTTTTGACGTTTGTAAATGTCAAAGAGTTTTGTGAAGTTAGCACGATACTAAAAAAATAAAATAGCTGTTTCATTTTGACTTTAATGAAATGGTAGAAAAATTTGGTTCTAAATGTAATAAATCTGCTGAAACTGAGCGACAAAAATCTATTTTAATATATAAAATTGTACGGCCAGGGAAAAGCGACATTTCTAAACAAAAAAAAAAATTCGCGTTCGTCGGTCTAATTTCATCTACATATATGTTCAAATTTTCAAAAAATGCTGAAAATATAATTTTTGGCAGTGGAAATTATTGAGTCCTTTAACCCTGAGGTTAAATTTGATATTTAAAAATTCCAAGTATCTACATAATATGACTAAATATGTAGTTTCGAACAAATTTTTTCTCAAAGATAAGATTGCATAACGCTTAATCGATTGATAAGGTGCGCCAATCCATTAGATAGAGAAAAGACCACCTTGCATTGAAACTTTCACCATTCAATTCAGTGGGTAAAAATACATAACGAAAGATATCATTTAAAGATTTTTGTACGTCCTCAAGACAGCATCTTTGGCAATTTCTGTACAGTGTTTCCGGTATATCAAATGTCTGTGACTACTATATTTATTTAGTTATAATCATATGTAATACCTATAGTTCAAAAGCTTAAACATTACACAAAAAAAAAGATATACAAAATCAACTTTTTCTCCGAAATGGTTTCTTCAATATTACTCTCGCAAAATATCGAAAAACTTTACATTTCTTTTTAGTTAATTGGAAAAGTATTAAAATAGAAACAAGTTTCCTGCCTTACTTAATGTCGAATGCAACCAATACAGCTCCGAAGTCTTCAAATTTAGTGCTTCATTTTTGAGAACTTCTTAAATAACTTTAAACAGGCAGTAAAATACCTTAAGTTCATGGAAAATAATCAAAACAGGTATCTCCATACTCTCTTAATATTTCATCTTATTCAAAAAAGTTTATTAACATTTTCAAAAGAACAGCAGACGCCTACATTCTTTTATTATTTCTTTTTTTTGTAAACTTTTCTAAAAAAGTTTAACACATAAAAGTCCATTCATTTCGTGGGATTGCTTTCCTATTCCAAACAATATGTCAAAATTGACCTTTCATTGAAATTAATAGAGACATGTTTTGATTTAATTTGAATTGATAAAGAAGTTCGAATTCAATTCACAAGAGTTTCATATTTCTAAGAAAAGATAATAAAATGTTTTTGAAGAATTTAATGAACACACTATCTAACAAATAAAAAACTTTGAATGTGGGACAATAAAAATAAACAAGTGTTGCAGTTACTTGCAAATTGTGACAAAAAAGTTACCAAGGTTGATTTATTATCAACTTTTTTCAACACTCTCAAAAGTTTTCATCAAAATGAAAAGAAAATTAAATAACAGTAGGTGGATGTAGATATCTAATTATGTCCTTACAAACTAACTTTTTAACCATTACCAGTACTCCATTCATTTATTATGAAATGAGGTAAAAAAAAAAACAAAATTAAATAAAAAATCCGAGTCGAGTCAAACTTAAATTATCATCAAAATTAATAATTCACAGAAAAAGTAGTCCCAATACATTTTACCTACACTGTTTGCAAAACACACACCCACACAACTTCTACACAACCCCCTTTGAAAATCAAAAGCAAGCAAACAAAACTGAAACTCAACACACAGAAAAAAAATGCAAAGGGCTCCCATGGTATGAAATTGCTGCCATTATTCGTCGTTCACTTCCTTACATGCGTTTATAGTGTCTTAACACAGTCATAAATTAATAGCAAACAAAAAGCTTTTAAAAGCTCTTCCAAGAAGGTGATATACTACCTACAGTTAACCAAAGCTTAAAACTTTCCCTCAAATCGATGACGACAATGTGGGGGTTATGTTATGCAGCCCCCAAAACTGACATCCTTCAATAGAAAAAGCTGTATTCCTGCCACAAAAAATTCAATTTTACATTAAAGCTCTCACTTTAAACAAAAAGCTTTTATGTGCAACAGAGACACAAATTAAATGCACCATTGGTAGAAGTTGACCAACCGTATTTCGTATGCCCCAACCAAAATAAAAGCTCCCTAAAGCTTCTTGCACTTTTCAACACAAACACTCACACACACACAAACTTTTCATATATCTTTAAGTCTTCTCCCATCATTTGCACTCATCATTATCGTCCTCGGAAGTCTCGCTCGTAGTCATACAATACAACAAAAAAAAAATAAAAAAGAACTGAAAAGAAAAAAGCTCTCGTTGAACGTCAAGAAATGAAAGACGAACGAGACAAAAAAAACCATCATCAACATCATCATCACAATCATTCTCTGTGTCCTCGTTCGAACCGTTATGTGCAATTAGAGCCTCCAATATTAAACTCCTGCTGACACTGTGCTTATAGAGTGTGTAAATGAAGCCCAGAGAAGAGCACACTACACACAGAAACACAAGAACCTTCGTCTCCTTGCATCTCAAATTACACAAGAGAAGATACAGTAGTGCCTTCATATCCTTGCGATTCGCGAAAACGGACAAAACAACAATACTTAACTGCTGCTGATTTCAAGTATTCAATCCCAGGATACAACTCTCTATTTGTTTGGATTGTTTTTCCATTCATTCGTGCGCGTTTAGACTCCAAGAAGTTGCATGCATCGTGCGTGCCCCTGTCATGCTATACTAGCTTGCATAATTTAATTAATCAATATTATTTCCTAAGACGATTGTTCGTCATTGTCGTGGTCGCGGACGTTGTCTTTGTGCTGCTTTGACGGAAAATCGTACTTATCGTCGTCTCCGTGTCGGATTGCAAAATCGATATCACAGTGGTCGCGAAATTCAAGACAAACGACAAAAATAAATAAAATATAGAAAAAAAAGTCGAGCCCCAAACGAAGTGTTTGCGTACATAGTGTGAAAAAGATCCTTTTTTCGTCCTCGTTTGTCTATCACACTGCCTTCGATAATAGAGAGCTAAAGGAGCCTTCAGCAACTTAGAATCCAGAGTGTGTCTGTTCGTTTGTGTGTGTGTGTGCTGGATTAGTTTTTTTTTTTTTTTCTTATATCTCATTACGTTTTCACATCCAAAGGTTAGTGTTTTATTCGATGCTCGTGCGGGGGTAGTTTTGGTGCGCACAAGGGAAACAAATTTCACATTTCATTACAATTACAAGTTTTATTTTTGGTTAACAACTCCTACGTCCTTCGTTTAGAAATAGCAAAACAAACAAAAAATAACATAAAACAATTTAACACGACATAAATTAAAATAAAAATAAAACTAAAAAAAATAAAACACCAACATCTCTAGAGTTGAAAAAGTATAAATATATCCCGATAAAACCAAAGGATTAACTTTGTTGAATCGTATGGACAATGCATATGTATACTACAAGGTATTTACAAACAGCAGCAGCAACAACCCACCCACTACTTCCATCATCATCATCATCACCACCAACATAGAACATACTCGTAATATACATATACCCCTACACAACATCATTATGAAACTATACTCAAATCATACATTTTCGGGGCCGGTGGGGCATGAGAGCGAGAGATTGCAATAATAGCGGCAGCAGCAGCAGCAACCTCCTATCCATATGTGGGCCAACAAGGGCTCCATATCATCCCCCCTATATACTTTCCAACCCCTAGAAAAATACTCTACGTCGTCCTCGTCGTTGCTCTCTGGTGCAACCTTGTAAAGATAGTTGTGTGGTGGGGATATAATTTTTTTTTTTTTTGTAAATTAAAGCTTGTGAAGTATTATTTGTTTTTAATTTACCACTCTTTGGCTTTTTCTGTAAAATTGAAAAACTATTCTTTAAACAAAAAAAAATATATATAGTTTTACTTGTGAGAGAATGGAAATTTGTTTGTAGCACAACAATAATTTTTTTTTTGTTTTTGTTTGTTGGAAAAATTGATTTTGTTTGTTTCTTAGAATTCCCCTTTGTACCAAAAAAAATATGAAAGGCGAAAGAATTATTTATATTTAAAATTATATTTAAAAATAATACATTATAATATATCACATTATCTTAATGTATGACACTTATTTCTTTGTAAAAAAAAATATATATACAAAAAAAAAAAATTTTTTTTTATGGACAAGAGATATTGAGGCTGCCAAATATAAATCTTTTAGATTGAACTAAAAAAAAAGTGCATCCTTCCTTCCTAGCATCCCTAAGTGTATCCATTTTAGAGTTGAGAGATAAAAATTACAGATTCAATTGTCAGTTCTTTTGAGAGTCCTTGAACTTTTTTTGTGTTTGTTGTCGTGTTGTGTGTGCGTTTTATATGCGCCCATCAACCACCCGCGCGTCATGATGTCTGGAGGGTTATTTTTTAGTGACATGTTGCAGAAGCATTTTGTGTTGAGCTATAAATATTCTTTGAAAGATTGTTTTTTTTTTTTTTTTTTGTTATTGTCATCTGTGTGTGTGTTTTTTTAAGCTATTCTGTCTGAAATCTTATTTTATCTATAGATGTTTTTTTTTTTTTTATTTTAATATTTCTTAGTTTGGAGAGATTTTGCAGGGACACATCTCTTTCTAAAATTAAAAAAAAGAAGAAATATGTAGGTAAAAAATAAAAACTTCAATGTTCTTGACTCTTTGAATAGAATCGATTTCGTGTTTGCTTTAGTGAGCTTGCTGGTTGGGTACCTATACCTCTGGGGTATTAAGGGATTATTAAGAAGTCGAAGAACGAGAGATAGGGTTGAAAAAATATTTAGATATTTCTTCTACTCTTTTGTCATGCTTTCAGCATTTTTTTTTTATTTTTTGTAATCTTTGTTTTGACGAGAAGTATCAATTTTCATATACGGATTATTAGCAGAGCAGCACAACTCATATTAAATTTATTGATTTTTGGATAAGGAAGTGATTGGGTTTTGTGGGTCTCCTACATACATATATGTGAATAGATTTTTGTTCCTATTGGAAATTGAGTTTAATTAGTTGCAGAAGTTGAATAGGACTTGATGAACTGTGAAGGAGGCATTTTTCGGAGTCTTTGTTGGTCTTTTCAGTTAGATTCTGATTAGGGGAAGATTGAAGGAAAATTTTTAGACCATGTATTTCCGAAGTTTGGGGAGGTTGCTTTTTATAACGGAGGTAGAAAACATTAAGTTTAAAATACTTCAATTTATAGAGTAGTCCTTAGCTTATAACTTATCTTTCAATATATGTACATATGTTCTTGAGTTTGCTAACAATTTCTTAGCCTATGGAACGTTCTTGCTTAGAAGAATATTCTTAGGTCGTCAAATAAACTCTATCATACTCTTTAATAGCAACTATTAATAATTCTTACGATCGCATCATTTGCGCGAAATGATGTAGGCTCGAAAATTTCGTCAATATGATTTTCTTCAGATCCTAACAAATTAATTTTAACTGGATATTTTACATCTGTTCTTAGAATAAAAATAAGGACATGTTAATTGAAATTTTGACCCTCTAATATGTACCCTGGATTTATATGGAGGGCTCACAGCTGTACCGTAAATTGACCTCTATTTAGAGCTGTAATAAACTACATAGTTCATTAAGAGTAATAGTTCCATTTAGAGCTGTAATGTAGTTCATTTCCTAAAAGCAGCAGGCAATTGGTGAACGCTCTTCATGAGATTGCCCGAAAATTTCTCCTTCACACAACTGCGAGCATTGCGCCTTTTGTATGTCATGTAGCGCAGGCCGTGTTATTGGAACCACAGTTCAGATATGTTTTCTACTTTTGGCGAACAAAAATTGATTAAAATCGCCATAAATCCGAGAGCGGTGCCTTCGTCCTTATTTCCAATAAAATATAGTCCGGTAATGCCGCAATGCCATAAAACATACCAAACAGTCAATTTTGTGTGGATGCATTGATGCTTGGTCGAATATTTGTGAATTTTATGTTTGCTTCAAAAACGGCAATTTCGTTTGTTTGTACGAAATGTAACCTTAATGACTATTTTGACAGCTGGCTGTCTTTAGTAACTTTGACAGCTGCTGAAAAATTGCTATCGAAAAAACTATCATTGTTTTGTGGTTACTCTTCTTCATCGTCGAAAAAAGTAATTTGGTATTAAATTTTATTTATGACAAGCAAATCTTCGAAAATCTACAATCTTTTGGTATTTTGTTGGCATTTATGATGAAATGTAATTTTGAAAAAAAAAACTATAAAATCATGTAGCATTTGGCATGAATTCTAAATAGGACAGTTTATAATGCCAAGTCGAAATTGGGACGGTCTGCCTTAAAATGAAATAGTATTGGTGAACTTGGAACTGATTTACACTACATTTAACGATCTGAGAAAGACACTCTGTCTTTTTATTCGCTACTGCGCTACTCTGTCTTTTTATTCGCTACTGTCAGGGCTACTTGAGGTGCTTAAAATTTTTTGAACTGCTCATTGGTTTTCCGGTCCATTTTTTGATTTGTCATCCTCACATAAACTGGTCCAAATACTCATGACAGAGTTCTTCTTCCCAAAAGGTCAGTATCAGTTCCTCTTATCTGATTTTAGTCAATCATGCAGCACCATAAAGGAAAACTGGTGGTATTAAGCTTTTGTAGAGCATGCACTTTGTCTTTTATATAAGTAACTTATTCTGCCAAACTGAAATATCTGCAATTTCCTAGATAAGGTCTTATAGGTATGGAGTTAATCTTCACTCCTTAACTATCTAGGAGATGCTGCTTTTAAATAAATAAATATTTTCTCTCAGACTGTGGACAGATGTATGTTTTTTTTAGCATATAATTGATTTTACTTTCAATTACCTCAAGACTTACAAGTTCTACCTTCGATCACCAATCTGGGAGCCCTTTTACGCTACGTTGAGAGCGGTAGATGATATAGCGATATCATCCACATCCATTATTAGTTGGAAATTTCTGTTGAAAATTGGCACCTGCCCTTTCGAACAATACTAAAGAAATCACATCATAACGTATTTGAAACCATTTTGGTGCTTGAAATTGTCACAAAAGAATCAGTTTTTTCCAGAGAGAAACTCGAAAGCTTTTCGCCATATAGAGCTCCTGACAATGAATGGTATCATGTGCGGGTTTGAGTTCGATGAAAAGATGGTGAGCCTCTACTTGGAATTCATTGCGATTTTCCAGGATTATCAGGATTATATTCAGTGTAAAGACATGATCTATTCTCGATCAGCCGGACCGGAAACCCCTCTAGTTGTTGCCGATTAAAAAGTTGCAAAGGATGCTCCTATAATATGGTGGGTAGTATCTTGTTTGCAGGACTACTTTTTTTTGTATATGGGACATTTAGAGCTGATAGTAGAGCCTTTAAACATAATTCCACTCATTCATTCCTTAGTATCAACAAATCATCACCATATTTGAAGAGCTGTCCTCATAGGCATGTTGGCATTGAGCTTTATTATTAAGCCACCCTGTTTTAAACAGTGTTAGAACCTATAACCCATTACTCGTTCTATTTGATACCCATTTAGAAGCCCCTGGCATACATCTAGTATCTACATTTGTGTGCCTTCGTTGTTTTGCAGAGGTTTTCCAATCTTAATATTAGCAGACACTTCCTAACACAATCGGTAACATTCGACAGAAGTTGTTCATCAATCAATCTATCAAGAACTACAAACCGGGCTCTTAATATTGTGTCACATATGAGCACACCTGTTTCTAGACAATCCACCTTCATAATCATAAGTCTCTTTGGTGTATTTCGATGTGATTTAGACAGGGATACATTTGATAACTCTCTCCAATTACAAAAACAAAAGTGAACGAAAACTAGACATAAAGAATATATCCGAAATATTGGAGGTATCATATGATTTCCTTGTATTTGACAACTACATATGACAACTGTCATACGACCACAATGTTCCTGTAGTACCTATTGGTGTAATGGGTATAGTGTTAAACTGTCATTCTGTAGGCTTGTGATAGTTTCCCAGTCACTGCTATTTTAAAAACAAACTATTGTTAGGGGTACTGCCCCTTGCCAGGAAGTGACAAATCTTCCAAGTGGTCTCTTGTCATGAAAAGTGCTTATCGTCTTAGCCGTTTGTACTCAGCAGAAAATTGTAGGTCACCTCCATTCCTGTCGAAAAACACGCACACATGAATGATTAAGTGTTGTAAGCCACTAGGCCCAGGTTAAACATGGGCTTTAGCGCCTCAAATTTATTTATTTTTTTACTTAAGTGTTCCTTCGACAATACCACTTCTACATCAGTTATTGCATTATCATAATTAACGATTTTTCCTTAAAAATTTTTGAAATCTTAACGAATACCAAGTTCAGTTTTGTATACACTAATTATTTATCTTAAGTGCAGCATTATGGAAACAACGCTTATTTCAATTAAGATGATGAACGAATATGGCTCCAGTTGGATCCTATAAATAAGGTTGTATAGTGCCAAAATTACAACAGAACATGGTGTGTTGGAACTCTCTTGATCTAAAAAAAATAGAACAGCTACATGAAATGGAAGAGTATTGTGAATTATTTTTTTTATCTACACCAAACTCTGCAAAACATACAAGAGAAAAACTTTATTTCAAAGACTATTTATCACCTTTTCTTAGAACTTTCTTAAACTTACTTATTCACAAAACAACGAAGGTAATTACTTAATTGTCAGAAAAATAGAAAATTGCTATGAGGACATTTTTTGTGTTTAAGTTTTTGTCATTGTAAATTTCAGGAAACGTAAAAGTTAGGTTGTTCTCTTGGATGAAATGGGTTTTATTTAATGGGTTTGTTATGTTTAGTCTTCTGTATTCATATTCTTAATGGAATGTTTTTTTTTAATAATTTATAAGAACAAATGGACTTGTTTCAGAAACTTTAAATTTTATTATTTAAGTAAATAAATGGAAAGATGTATTTATGTACATATGTATATAAGACTTATACTTTTAAGACTAGAAACCTCTGTTGTTACATCTTCATTTCTTCATATTAAAAACTTGCATTGCCGAATATTACATAAATATGTACATTAGACTGGGCCAAAAAAATTGAATATTTTTTTTTTGAAAGATATATATCGAGAATATCATTCAGAATGACAAAAAAAAATTTTCGTAAAAGTTTGAGCCCTTAATATCAATTTTAAGAGGTCTATCATCGCTAATTTTGATTTTTGGTCATAATTTCATGTTTTGCGTCAGAACTGACAAAACATTGAAGTAAAAAAAATTCATTTTGACTTACTTTTATATAAAATTAAATTCCCTACAAAAAAGGTCTAATTGAAAATTTTCGTCAGACAAGCCGTTTTTGAGTAATTAAGCTTAATAAATTGTTATTTTTCTTCGATTTTACTTTTTTAATTTGGAATTTTGTAACTAACGAAAAATAACAATTTATTAAGCTTAATTACTCAAAAACGGCTTGTCTGACGAAAATTTTCAATCTGACCTTTTTTGTAGGGAATTTAATTTTATATAAAAGTAAGTCAAAATGAATTTTTTTTACTTCAATGTTTTGTCAGTTCTGACGCAAAACATGAAATTATGACTAAAACTCAAAATTAGCGATGATAGACCTCTTAAAATTGATATTAAGGGCTCAAACTTGTACGAAAATTTTTTTTTGTCATTCTGAATGATATTCTCGATATATCTTTCAAAAAAAAAATAGTCAATTTTTTTGGCCCAGTCTAATGTACATACATATAAAACGCAATCTTGAAATAAATCAGCCAAGAAGAAGACTTACCAGTTCATCTTTTAAAAACAATGCTTCAAAATGGGCTAAGGTTACAGCTTAAATGATTAAGATTTTAAATTTTGTTCGATAAGTAACTTAAACTGAGTACATACGATTATCAGATCTGACAATATTCTTATATCTGTCTGTATAACATGTGTCTCAATTATCTTAGGTAAGTAGCTGGCAGCGTCGCCGCTGAGACACTTAGACCAGAGGTGGTCCATTGTGATACCACATGAATCTAGAGATTCAGGCAATATGATCGTTTGATTTGCTTTATTTGCCACAATTAGCAGCTTTTTCTAGAGCGTTCCACCATAAGTAAAAATCGGTCTTATTACTGAAGTATATAGCCATTGAGCAATGTAGGATTAGAGGTCCCATTTGTTCCTAAAAGCTTTTTTGCATGAAAAGAGTGCCACTGTGGTCTTTTTGATTCTTTCTTGTATATTAGATTTCCAGCTTAATTTTGTATCTAGAATAAGACCCACGTATTTTGCTTCGTCTGAGAAGACTAGTGAAATGAATACCTTTGATAAAAAGAAAGGAACGATTTACTTAAGGAATAATTTATTTCCTAGAGAATAGCATAAGGTCCAGTTTATAAGGGTTGACCCCCAGTCCACACCGTTCTGCCCATCTTAGCTTCTTCTCTTCTGCTATGGCAATAGCGAAATCCCTGGTATTGGCAGCCATTCTGTACCTTTTCGCTTCCAGGTATGGCAGCAGCTCATTTACCACCAAGTTCAAGAGAAAAGGAGGAAAACCACCACCTTGCAGCTATCCTCGCCTCATCATCGTCTTCTAGCAGAAAAGCCACCCAGTTTTGAATTGATAATCCTACTATTCAGCTTTTGGTTAATCCCTTCAACAAACGACCAATCTTCCTTTAGATATGACAGTGTAAATCCGATTGCAGATTTGTAGATGTTGTTAAAAGCACCTTCTATATCTAGAAACACAAGCTTAGTGTACTCCTAATGTATTCGGTAATTCCTACTAATGAATTTAAAGTAGTTTCTACCGATCTTCCTTAACAATTAGCATGTTGTCTAGTATCGATTCTTGTACGTAAATGCATATCAATCAATCTTTCAAGTGTTTTTAGAAGGAATGATGATAGACTTATAGTTCTGAGATCCTTGGCGTTTACTTCGGAACATTTACTGCCTCTGAACATGAACACTACCTTACATTCTCGCCATAGCAGATAAATGTGGAAACTGTGGAAAAGAGTCTCTAGAATTGGAGAGAGGGCCATTATAGACGTTCACCTGACAATGAAATTGCCAAATATCTAAAAAAAATTTTGTAAATGTCATGCATTTTGGACTTTGGGACAAAATCTACCAATTGTGTGAATCAAGAATTTAAATTTGTAATACTATGTTCCCACTGAACCGAAATCTGAGGTAGCCAATTTTCATTGAGATTTCTTTGAAATCCAGAGTTTTCATTGAGATTTCGATATATTCTGCATGAAATCTTGTTCCATCAATTTGAAACATTCACACGTTTTCAGCAGAAATCTCGTATTTCGAACAAAGATCTCTCGCAGATCTGGCAATAGTTTATACTTAGCTTGATGCCTCTTGACTATTTCTGTGTTCATGTTGTTAATCGGTCGCAATAGAAAAGGACCTATAATTTTTGTTTGCCGGATCTGAGCTGCTAAGTTTAAAGGCCTTTTTCCATGACAATATATACTCTTGGAGGACTTCCCATTTTCTCGAAATTAGCGGAATTCGATCCACAGACCTCTAGCCAAAAATTAATGAAACTTGGTACACTACTAATTTCTACAGAAAGTTCGAAAATTAAAAAAAAAAATAATTAATGCAAAAAATATGCAAAAATATTGATGTATACCGTTTTTCTACGCAAAGATAAGGAAAACAAGAAATTTGCTTCTGCTTCTCCCAGGTACTACCTTAAAATGAAATAGTATTGGTGAACTTGGAACTGATTTACACTACATTTAACGATCTGAGAAAGACACTCTGTCTTTTTATTCGCTACTGCGCTACTCTGTCTTTTTATTCGCTACTGTCAGGGCTACTTGAGGTGCTTAAAATTTTTTGAACTGCTCATTGGTTTTCCGGTCCATTTTTTGATTTGTCATCCTCACATAAACTGGTCCAAATACTCATGACAGAGTTCTTCTTCCCAAAAGGTCAGTATCAGTTCCTCTTATCTGATTTTAGTCAATCATGCAGCACCATAAAGGAAAACTGGTGGTATTAAGCTTTTGTAGAGCATGCACTTTGTCTTTTATATAAGTAACTTATTCTGCCAAACTGAAATATCTGCAATTTCCTAGATAAGGTCTTATAGGTATGGAGTTAATCTTCACTCCTTAACTATCTAGGAGATGCTGCTTTTAAATAAATAAATATTTTCTCTCAGACTGTGGACAGATGTATGTTTTTTTTAGCATATAATTGATTTTACTTTCAATTACCTCAAGACTTACAAGTTCTACCTTCGATCACCAATCTGGGAGCCCTTTTACGCTACGTTGAGAGCGGTAGATGATATAGCGATATCATCCACATCCATTATTAGTTGGAAATTTCTGTTGAAAATTGGCACCTGCCCTTTCGAACAATACTAAAGAAATCACATCATAACGTATTTGAAACCATTTTGGTGCTTGAAATTGTCACAAAAGAATCAGTTTTTTCCAGAGAGAAACTCGAAAGCTTTTCGCCATATAGAGCTCCTGACAATGAATGGTATCATGTGCGGGTTTGAGTTCGATGAAAAGATGGTGAGCCTCTACTTGGAATTCATTGCGATTTTCCAGGATTATCAGGATTATATTCAGTGTAAAGACATGATCTATTCTCGATCAGCCGGACCGGAAACCCCTCTAGTTGTTGCCGATTAAAAAGTTGCAAAGGATGCTCCTATAATATGGTGGGTAGTATCTTGTTTGCAGGACTACTTTTTTTTGTATATGGGACATTTAGAGCTGATAGTAGAGCCTTTAAACATAATTCCACTCATTCATTCCTTAGTATCAACAAATCATCACCATATTTGAAGAGCTGTCCTCATAGGCATGTTGGCATTGAGCTTTATTATTAAGCCACCCTGTTTTAAACAGTGTTAGAACCTATAACCCATTACTCGTTCTATTTGATACCCATTTAGAAGCCCCTGGCATACATCTAGTATCTACATTTGTGTGCCTTCGTTGTTTTGCAGAGGTTTTCCAATCTTAATATTAGCAGACACTTCCTAACACAATCGGTAACATTCGACAGAAGTTGTTCATCAATCAATCTATCAAGAACTACAAACCGGGCCCTTAATATTGTGTCACATATGAGCACACCTGTTTCTAGACAATCCACCTTCATAATCATAAGTCTCTTTGGTGTATTTCGATGTGATTTAGACAGGGATACATTTGATAACTCTCTCCAATTACAAAAACAAAAGTGAACGAAAACTAGACATAAAGAATATATCCGAAATATTGGAGGTATCATATGATTTCCTTGTATTTGACAACTACATATGACAACTGTCATACGACCACAATGTTCCTGTAGTACCTATTGGTGTAATGGGTATAGTGTTAAACTGTCATTCTGTAGGCTTGTGATAGTTTCCCAGTCACTGCTATTTTAAAAACAAACTATTGTTAGGGGTACTGCCCCTTGCCAGGAAGTGACAAATCTTCCAAGTGGTCTCTTGTCATGAAAAGTGCTTATCGTCTTAGCCGTTTGTACTCAGCAGAAAATTGTAGGTCACCTCCATTCCTGTCGAAAAACACGCACACATGAATGATTAAGTGTTGTAAGCCACTAGGCCCAGGTTAAACATGGGCTTTAGCGCCTCAAATTTATTTATTTTTTTACTTAAGTGTTCCTTCGACAATACCACTTCTACATCAGTTATTGCATTATCATAATTAACGATTTTTCCTTAAAAATTTTTGAAATCTTAACGAATACCAAGTTCAGTTTTGTATACACTAATTATTTATCTTAAGTGCAGCATTATGGAAACAACGCTTATTTCAATTAAGATGATGAACGAATATGGCTCCAGTTGGATCCTATAAATAAGGTTGTATAGTGCCAAAATTACAACAGAACATGGTGTGTTGGAACTCTCTTGATCTAAAAAAAATAGAACAGCTACATGAAATGGAAGAGTATTGTGAATTATTTTTTTTATCTACACCAAACTCTGCAAAACATACAAGAGAAAAACTTTATTTCAAAGACTATTTATCACCTTTTCTTAGAACTTTCTTAAACTTACTTATTCACAAAACAACGAAGGTAATTACTTAATTGTCAGAAAAATAGAAAATTGCTATGAGGACATTTTTTGTGTTTAAGTTTTTGTCATTGTAAATTTCAGGAAACGTAAAAGTTAGGTTGTTCTCTTGGATGAAATGGGTTTTATTTAATGGGTTTGTTATGTTTAGTCTTCTGTATTCATATTCTTAATGGAATGTTTTTTTTTAATAATTTATAAGAACAAATGGACTTGTTTCAGAAACTTTAAATTTTATTATTTAAGTAAATAAATGGAAAGATGTATTTATGTACATATGTATATAAGACTTATACTTTTAAGACTAGAAACCTCTGTTGTTACATCTTCATTTCTTCATATTAAAAACTTGCATTGCCGAATATTACATAAATATGTACATTAGACTGGGCCAAAAAAATTGAATATTTTTTTTTTGAAAGATATATATCGAGAATATCATTCAGAATGACAAAAAAAAATTTTCGTAAAAGTTTGAGCCCTTAATATCAATTTTAAGAGGTCTATCATCGCTAATTTTGATTTTTGGTCATAATTTCATGTTTTGCGTCAGAACTGACAAAACATTGAAGTAAAAAAAATTCATTTTGACTTACTTTTATATAAAATTAAATTCCCTACAAAAAAGGTCTAATTGAAAATTTTCGTCAGACAAGCCGTTTTTGAGTAATTAAGCTTAATAAATTGTTATTTTTCTTCGATTTTACTTTTTTAATTTGGAATTTTGTAACTAACGAAAAATAACAATTTATTAAGCTTAATTACTCAAAAACGGCTTGTCTGACGAAAATTTTCAATCTGACCTTTTTTGTAGGGAATTTAATTTTATATAAAAGTAAGTCAAAATGAATTTTTTTTACTTCAATGTTTTGTCAGTTCTGACGCAAAACATGAAATTATGACTAAAACTCAAAATTAGCGATGATAGACCTCTTAAAATTGATATTAAGGGCTCAAACTTGTACGAAAATTTTTTTTTGTCATTCTGAATGATATTCTCGATATATCTTTCAAAAAAAAAATAGTCAATTTTTTTGGCCCAGTCTAATGTACATACATATAAAACGCAATCTTGAAATAAATCAGCCAAGAAGAAGACTTACCAGTTCATCTTTTAAAAACAATGCTTCAAAATGGGCTAAGGTTACAGCTTAAATGATTAAGATTTTAAATTTTGTTCGATAAGTAACTTAAACTGAGTACATACGATTATCAGATCTGACAATATTCTTATATCTGTCTGTATAACATGTGTCTCAATTATCTTAGGTAAGTAGCTGGCAGCGTCGCCGCTGAGACACTTAGACCAGAGGTGGTCCATTGTGATACCACATGAATCTAGAGATTCAGGCAATATGATCGTTTGATTTGCTTTATTTGCCACAATTAGCAGCTTTTTCTAGAGCGTTCCACCATAAGTAAAAATCGGTCTTATTACTGAAGTATATAGCCATTGAGCAATGTAGGATTAGAGGTCCCATTTGTTCCTAAAAGCTTTTTTGCATGAAAAGAGTGCCACTGTGGTCTTTTTGATTCTTTCTTGTATATTAGATTTCCAGCTTAATTTTGTATCTAGAATAAGACCCACGTATTTTGCTTCGTCTGAGAAGACTAGTGAAATGAATACCTTTGATAAAAAGAAAGGAACGATTTACTTAAGGAATAATTTATTTCCTAGAGAATAGCATAAGGTCCAGTTTATAAGGGTTGACCCCCAGTCCACACCGTTCTGCCCATCTTAGCTTCTTCTCTTCTGCTATGGCAATAGCGAAATCCCTGGTATTGGCAGCCATTCTGTACCTTTTCGCTTCCAGGTATGGCAGCAGCTCATTTACCACCAAGTTCAAGAGAAAAGGAGGAAAACCACCACCTTGCAGCTATCCTCGCCTCATCATCGTCTTCTAGCAGAAAAGCCACCCAGTTTTGAATTGATAATCCTACTATTCAGCTTTTGGTTAATCCCTTCAACAAACGACCAATCTTCCTTTAGATATGACAGTGTAAATCCGATTGCAGATTTGTAGATGTTGTTAAAAGCACCTTCTATATCTAGAAACACAAGCTTAGTGTACTCCTAATGTATTCGGTAATTCCTACTAATGAATTTAAAGTAGTTTCTACCGATCTTCCTTAACAATTAGCATGTTGTCTAGTATCGATTCTTGTACGTAAATGCATATCAATCAATCTTTCAAGTGTTTTTAGAAGGAATGATGATAGACTTATAGTTCTGAGATCCTTGGCGTTTACTTCGGAACATTTACTGCCTCTGAACATGAACACTACCTTACATTCTCGCCATAGCAGATAAATGTGGAAACTGTGGAAAAGAGTCTCTAGAATTGGAGAGAGGGCCATTATAGACGTTCACCTGACAATGAAATTGCCAAATATCTAAAAAAAAATTTGTAAATGTCATGCATTTTGGACTTTGGGACAAAATCTACCAATTGTGTGAATCAAGAATTTAAATTTGTAATACTATGTTCCCACTGAACCGAAATCTGAGGTAGCCAATTTTCATTGAGATTTCTTTGAAATCCAGAGTTTTCATTGAGATTTCGATATATTCTGCATGAAATCTTGTTCCATCAATTTGAAACATTCACACGTTTTCAGCAGAAATCTCGTATTTCGAACAAAGATCTCTCGCAGATCTGCCAATAGTTTATACTTAGCTTGATGCCTCTTGACTATTTCTGTGTTCATGTTGTTAATCGGTCGCAATAGAAAAGGACCTATAATTTTTGTTTGCCGGATCTGAGCTGCTAAGTTTAAAGGCCTTTTTCCATGACAATATATACTCTTGGAGGACTTCCCATTTTCTCGAAATTAGCGGAATTCGATCCACAGACCTCTAGCCAAAAATTAATGAAACTTGGTACACTACTAATTTCTACAGAAAGTTCGAAAATTAAAAAAAAAAATAATTAATGCAAAAAATATGCAAAAATATTGATGTATACCGTTTTTCTAAGCAAAGATAAGGAAAACAAGAAAATTGCTTCTGCTTCTCCCAGGTACTACAGTGAACTCATCATTTAGATGCTGTCGTGCCCTTCTAAGATGCAAAAATTTGGTCAATATTTTCCTACTCTTTTTTAATGGAACCTATGCAGTTAGTATTAGTTAGTACGAAAAGAAGGATATAAAATAATTTTTGCTGACACAGAAGTTCGGATTCCTCATTTCAGATTGAGAATAAAGTGCTTATCATCTCATAAGATCCCATGAGCTGCATCAAGTTGAAACATATTTATTTATAAATGTCATTAAGTAATGATTTCTACAAAGCCCTAGCTCAAAGTTTTTTAAAGCATCTTTAGTATTTTTAAATCTTCATGAGGTGAATAAAAAAACGTGACCTACGAATTGTAAAAATTTCGCTACGAAAGTTATTTTGTGTACAAGCGTTAAGCCAACTTGAACATACGAAATTTTTGTTGTCTCTTAATATTTGTTGGAAAGATAAGTATAACACTCGCACATAATACGTGACAAAAATATCACTTATAAGACTATTAGTCCTTTAGTCATCAGGATATACATACATATATAATAACAAAGTATACGGCTAAAACCGCAGTGCAGGTAATATATTCTCATAATACATTACTCGTAGCAAGCCACGTGAAGAAGCTTTCTCGCATTTATTTTGATTAACTCTATACAATAACAAAATCCTTGATATTTCTCCAAACTGTCCCTAAAAGAACACCACGAAAGAATAAGTCTAAAAAATTTGTTCTTTTCCCTAAATATACTATATGGCTCATTGCCTGCGATAGTATCTCATATATTTCAAGCCCCAATGAGGTCATCTACAGCTGAAATCTGTTTTCGTCTTTAGACGAACAATTTTTGGCAAATAACCGAAAATCTATTGGCATTCGAAAAAAAACCTTTAAATACTTTATTCTTGCATTTCAGACAAATTTATAAATAACTTGCACTTCAATAATCAATAGGAGGAAATAAGTTGTGTGATGGTAATAAGGCTACATTTGAGGGTAAAGTGGGTTAACTTTGGAAGTAAAGTGTCAGCAGCGAATATCGTAATATCATATCTGCTCTATTATATCTGTGACAACCCCAATTTCAGGATATTTTATTGTATGACATACTTGGAAGTAACTGTACGGATATAACACATTCTGTCTATCTCGTCTGTTGTCTTCGTACACGTTTGCATGTTAAGTCTCAATTTACACTCGGAAATGTATACTTACAATTATTTTGTTGTGCGCTGCGGTTTCATTATAAATGGAAAGGCACTCCCCAAAGGATACACTTATACTCTACTCTATCTCTATTAGACATTTTTACATGTTTGTCTTTTTGATGAAAATAATTCAAACGAATGCACTTTTCACATGTGATACTTTGACTTAGAGTGTTATTACATTATTATCTAGGTGTCATAGGTACTCCCAAAAGACTACCTGAAAAGAAGTGACAGTAAGTCATTATAGCTAGAGGTAACTGAAGCCAATGATGATTAAGAATAACGTTAGGTATACATATAGAAGCTGTTAGATCAAATTCGAAACAACTTGTTTGCAGAAGTATAAGCCTCTCAGTTTTAACATACACTGTTAAAAATTATTGGAACTATTCATTTGAATCCTTCATATTTCTTCAAACTATACAACATACTTATCAATCGCACAATCTAAATGAGAATACTTAACATTGCGTTCGGTACTGACAAAAGTTCAACACTCCATCAATAAATAAATAAATAAAATGTTAATCCAAAGATGATGTACAATCTGTACACTCACACATGTTATAATTAATATAAGACCTACTATAGCATTGGCAAGGCCAGAACGTAATATTATCAGTCATCATCAATGAAGCAAATCTAAGCTTCGACCGTCTGATATCGTACACCACGATGGTTTTTCTGAGCTGGTTTTTCTTCGTTCATAGGAGAAAGTCAATTGTAGTCTTATAGAATTTCCACACAAAACTTAAAACGGAGTTTTCGGAAAAATATTTTGAAAAAGTCGTATTCAAACCGATCATTCAAACCCTTTCGTTTGACATTTCGAATTTTTGACAATAACTGTCAAATGCTACAATGTACAATGTTTCAAAGTTAAAAATTTAGTGGTGATCATATTCATGCCTATACGGCTTGATCGTTTATTCTCCTTTTCTGTTATGAATTTCCTTACAAATGTGTCAGCTGTCAAAAAATTTTTATAAATCAAAATATTGGTATTCAGCAAGCGAAAATCTGTTATAAAATCTGCTAACGTTCGAATTCAGAAAAAATCTTTTACGAATCGCATTTTTGGTAGTCAGTATGACAAAATCTGTTATTAAAAGAAGACAAATGTTAAAAAATAGTATAGTAATAATAAAGTATTGCCCCTGAAACATAGGTGGTAAAATCGTATTCCATGGTACCGATATAAATAGTGTGTAAGATGTTACTTTCTGTTCGTAACACATTTTAATTATGTCAGATGAAATATTTTACTTAATCAATGTTGATTATGGTATTTCTTTAGCTCTGTTTGATAACAGATTTCATTTTCGAAGTTGTATAACAGATTTTTATTAGTGTTCAAACCTCTGAATATAAACCATAAAAGGTCTTTTGAGGTGTCAATTTTTTGTGTATAGAAACTAATTTCTATATAAGATATAATATAAAATTCAATAAGTGAACTGTTTTTTGGAAGCATCCCATCAGTTTCTATTTTGACGTTTGATTAGTTGCTGAATTGTGCAAAAGTTGGGTTTGTTTAGTTCATCTCCGAACTTCGATTAGTTTTTAAGAAGTTTTTTTTTATAAAACTTTTGGCTTATTTATAACATATAAAGAACTCCATCAGTTTCTCTTTTGACGTCCTGAATTTTGCGAAAGTGCTGTTTGTTTATTTCATTGGTTTTTAAATGGTTTTATATAAAAATTGCTATTTTTTTTTAAGTATGGAAAAACTTGAGTTTTCGATGTAGGTTTTTCCCAAAAATCGATGTTTTCGTTGAAACTGCATTTTGGGTTGAAAAAGTTTGTGGAATAAGACTTTTTATCAATCTCGCCTTTGAAATAAATTTATAGCCAGTGAAGTGAGTAATGAATGAGGAGCTGGAAAACAATGTCCTTTTAGCACGAGGAAAATGTGGCTTTTCGATACAGCTCTTTGGAAATATACGTACATATAAGACCTCTTAGCGACTTAAATTTTTATCATAAATTAAACCGGACTAATTATTTAGCTTCTACTGGTGCAGGTATTCGATTTTACATTGATTTACTATTGCAAGTGTCTTTCAAACCGAATTTTCCTTTTACTGCATTCTTTTGGCATTCGTATTTTATACAATACTTTTAATCAAACTGAGATTTGTCTTGAAATAAAATCAAAAGAATTCATAAAAGTCCAAAGTAATATACGTCAAATGCCAACATTTGGCACAGTGCATTATTCTAAAATCAAGAAGACCCCGAAATACTCGTATGTATATTACTGAAATACTGAAATACAAAGCCTTCTTACTAGAAGCACTTTGGAGTCCACAGATTAAGTTTTTGTTTATATCTCGTGAATTGCATTTTCCTGCTTTTGTGAAAAATTAAAAAAAAAATCTCACAGTCAAATAAATTCTATAAGATTTATTTCCTTCCACTCCATTTATTCATTTATTATGAAGAACTTTTGTTTTTATTTTTTAGAAAAGAGGACAAGTTTAGTCTTCTGTGTTTAAATCTTAATCCAGATCAATATGACTAGTTCAAAGACATTTGTATTCCATAGCATTCCGTTAAAGTTTCATCTAAATATTAAGATGATGATGACACGATATGGAAATGAAAGGACACCATGTAAAATTCGTATCTAAACCATTATGTGAAGCACCAAGGTTATATTTAATAGTATGAAACATAAATATTAAAATTCAATTAAATGCTTATATACAACTTTTTCATCTGTCATATATGTAAGTGCTTTTGTTGTTCTTAAATGTTTCATTATATTGGTGGACCTAAATCGTCTAATAACGAAATGATTCCTTAAAGAACAAATTCTTTCGTAACTTAGAAGGGAGAAAAAATACTTACGAGTATAACGGTTGGAAGGTAAAACTTTTGAATTCTAATACAAATACACCATTCAGCATTTTTATGATCTGTTAATTTCAAAACGTCATTCAATGTTTACATTTGTATCATGAGGCAGTTCACGAAGCAAAAACGCCTGTAATTTTTTACTAACCAAATTCTGATTATTTTTTTGCAATTCTTAGAGCGTTTATCCTCGACATTTACTTACATATATAAAGCGTCCCCATTTTTTAAATGACATGCAGGATTATTTGAAATAATACTAATAATAACATTTAATATCTTTCTCACGACAAAATCTAGTAGCGATGATCATTTTGTTTTGGAAGTTGAATTGCTCAGATGAGAAGAAAAGCATCTGTCACTAATGATGAACAAAAAAGTACACAACTTATTCTGAAATTATTTTCAACAAAAATGACAATTTAGACGTCAATATTGACACGTATACACTTACTTCCATTAGGAAAATATATCAATTTATTTTTGGTTTGGTACTGTCAAAATTCGGATTTCGGCAAATTGGCAAACGGATTGCGCATTGGTCAGAAAATTGATTTTTTTTGGTTTAAAATCAATTTTATAAATCTAAATTTTTCGGTAGATTTATCCCTCCCTAATAGCAAACCAATTTTCAGCTGTCAGTTTTCAAATGTGGTATTAGCTTTATTTAATTTATGTATCTCAATATTAAAATTATATCTAAATCATGAAGGAAATTATTTCTAGTAAAAATAGAAGCATTTAAAATGATTTGTTAAATTCATCAAGCTTATAACTATATCTCTCCTGAAAGTAGGTGAGGGACAATTTATTTGTTTAAATAATGACAGACACAAAATTACACGGATACAACAACAAAAGATTAAATCTAAATCGCATTCCATTCGTTACAAAAAAAAATTAATAATTTCTTTGACTAAAATCTTAATTTACCAATGGAAAAATCCTTAAGACAGGTTGAAATGTTGACCATGTTGATCGGCATAGTAATTTGAACCAAAATTTATACCTGAGATGACTGAGGAAGGTATCAGTATTCTTTTGAAGAATGCCTACTTTTCTAAATAACCATTTATGGCTTTTGTGGTAAAAATCAGAGCCTAGTATATTAACCCTTTTTTACTAGCAGGAATGAAAGGCAATCCGGAAAATGGATTCCAACCCTTTTAGATGATAGGCATTTTAACATAATAAGAGAAAATATATCTTTTGTCACTATGGAGTATTTGTCACTTCCTCTCGCAAGAGGCTGAAAAAAGGTTTTTTTTTAAGAAACAAAGGAGATAAGTTGGCATTCAAACCACAAAATTTCCGCAAAGGGGTACAACACGTGCATATACAGGGTGGGTCAAAAGTGACTTTCTAATTTAAAGTGATAATAACTTTTATGGATTTAGTTTTGTATTAATAAAGTATGATTTATGGAGATTTTTTTTTTGGGCTAAGTATGGAATATAATGTCCCTCGAATGAGCACCAGCTTCATGCTCACAGAGACGGGTTCTTTTTAGCATTTTTATAACTCTTCGTAAAACATTATTTTTAAATTAGGAAGAAACTTTTGTATATGGACGTTAGGAAATATTTAAAATTTATTTGTTCAGGTTATATACAGTTTGGGCCAAATAAGACCTAGCAATGTCAAACACGTGTAACTCTTGTAATATTTATTTGAATTTTGAAAAATTTGAATTTATTTTAAAAATAAGCTGGCCAAGCGAATCCTGAAATTTTTTAAATCCAACATTTATCGAAGATTTCACGCAGCAGATCCTTAGTTTCCCGAGCAGTGTGAGTAGTGCTCTTGTTGGAAAGTTGTCGATCATTGTTCTGTTAGAAGCCCCGAAAATCAATTCCAGCGTTTAATATTTATTCTCGAATAAATATAGGCAGGTTACTTTTTCACTTTCACCGCACCAAATCTCTGGGTGGGTGTTATTTTCGGAGCCCCACAGTCCAGAGTTTTCGGCTGATTAAACTCCTAATCATGAAGCTGATCTTGAACTAAAATATTGGCAATATTTTTGTTCCGTAATCAACATAACAATTAAATTTTTCGTTGACAAAAATAGAAAAAATCAATAATCTTAACGCATTGTTGTATATTGTATTTATCCACTATAATAAATTTCCAAGAATTCAATTTAAACCTTAGAAAAAAAAAACAATTATATTGGAAAATCAACAAGTTATTCGTGTTTACCATTACCACGGCCCACCCTGTAATATAAGATGGACTCTTTTCTATACTCAACTTTGCGTCCTATCAAAACCTTGACAATTCCAGACCATTTCAAGCTCTATAGATACGGTTTTAACAGCTTTTTAACCGATCCGGTATAGATTTCCACCTTTAAGATTCTTGATAATCGCAATGCTTTGAGAAGTTAGGAAGGTCTGTAACTCACATTTTTATCTTAGAATAAAGAAAATTGTGCGTTTGTACACGAGGAAGGTAGCTTGGCAAATAAACCTGAAATTTCCATCCCATTGAACCAATTCATAATTTTTGAGAAAGACCCAAAAATATTTTCAAAAGTCGTTGTTGATGAGCTGACCGAGTTATCAGACAAAGCTGATTTTTTCAATTATTTATTTATTTTTAAGCCTCAAGGTTACCGATGTCAATCTATTTCAAACATATCTTAATCCCATCCTTTTGCACTCAATAGACACAAAGAGCTCCTTTGTTTCTTCCATTTTGATTTCAGGGAAACCTTCCTCAAGGATACAACCGAACACAATCCTCATTTTATTAACCCACATAGCCATAGAGAGACATTTTCCAGCATATTGCTGCTAGTAATGCTAGTTTAATTATGGACTTAATTTAAACTGGGAACATTTGTTTCGGCTTGTTTATCTTTGGGTACATGGCCAATGCATAAGGGAATTATAATGGAAGAAGAACTATGTACTACATATATATTTTCTGCCTGTATACGAGTATGATTGTGTGTCTAACTCTTTATGGGGTACACACAAGTTGTGATGTTTATGTCGATAGGGAATTGTTTTTTTTTTTTTTTTTTTTTTTTTTTTTGAATATTTTCGTGGGTATGTGTTCTATAAAGCAATCTTCCCCATAGGAATAATGAGGTTAATAGAAAAACAAAACAAAACATAAGCTCCAAATATAGGAGCCTTTTTCTTTCATTAATTTTTGTCGGTATTAAATTAGTTAGCCAGGCTCTTACTCGTACCTAGTACAAAGAGAATATTTGGTTATACATGACCTTAATCGACGTTTAACAACGAGTATTTGCAATGAGAAATTAGCAGCAACACCAGCACCCTAATATAACGATAGGAATCTTTCCCAATTTTGTAGTAAGCTTTTATGTAAGTCTTATGGAATGTTGGAATTCTTATCGTTATTCTCAACTTCCCTTGGGGGTTTATTATTATTAATCTAAGGGAAAATATGTGTGCTGACAGGCATTTTTGCTGTTAAAGTAAATATGTGTGTATTTATATAGAAAAATACACAATTTTACATCCCTTCCACCTGGTTGGGGAATTTTCATTATTTGCAGAATTTAACTTGAGGCGTGGATATTTATTTTTACATTTGTTTTAAACCGATTATAAATTTTCTATAAAATGCCTGTAAAAGTTGAAAAAAAAAATCGAAGATATTTGCTATTAGTTCTTTGACGTTAGGTACTCGTAAAAGGTGCTTGAGCTAGAGGTTACATAGGTAGTTTTCCCAAAGTCTGAATTAAATCATTCAATAATATTAATTTATTTAAGAAATCTACGGGAGGTAATTGGGCTTGGCTAACAAAATTAAATTTTCTTGAGTGTTCATATTTTAAGAGTTAGAGATTTGAAAAGATTTTCTTACTCATTTTTTTTTCACTTATCTATATACTAACCCCAAAGAGGGAAACCCTAATAAGTGCAAGCAAGCTAGAAAGACCTGTGACGGTCATATCCGACGAACCACTGCGTAAGCTTTTCCGTCCGTCCTACTCAACAAGTCTCTTTCCGAGTGGATGGAAAACAGATTTGTCCAGCCTGTCCCAAAAAAGGCGAATCCTCTTGCCCCTTATCCAAATGTTTGACATCAAGCTCTGTTATCGAAAATGCGTGTATTTGATGTCGATGAATCTCTTCTTCGTTGGATTAGAAATTACCTTTCGAACCGTTCACTTCAAGTAGTATTGGACGGTTTTAAATCTGACATCTACAAGATAAATGCTGGTGTGCCCCAGGGCTCCGTTTTGTATCCGACACTCTTTTTTATGTTCATAAATGATCTTTTCTCTGAAACTTCTAATTTACTAAATTGTTTCGCTGACGACAGTACCCTCAGGTTTTCATATTCGTTTTTAGATTCACATCCTTGTCCTTTGGATGTGGACTTCCAACGGCAGCGTATGACAAGCTCATTAGATTCTGATAAGTGCATCACAGACCGTCTTTTTGGAGTGACCAAAGCGTCGCCAAAAATGCTGCTAAGTGGTTAACTTTTCTCCGCCGATGCAAGATGTTTTTCACCGCTTCTGATCTGGCTGTTATAAATTAAGCCTTTATTCTTCCGAAACTCGAGCACAATTCCCATATTTGGGCAGGTGCTCCAAAAACCCAATTGAGTCACTTGGACAGAATTAAAAATAGAGCTATAAAAATGATAAGTGACCGTTGTCTAAGTGAAACATTTCAATCTCTCAAGGACCACCGCAATGTTTCATTTCCTCCTCTCGTCCTCTCAAACAATTCATCTGTAATACGCGTACTTCTAGGAATGCTCATTAGTTTATCCTTGAGCCGAACTTTGGACATCAAGGATAGAGATTCTTTTTTAGCAGTATTAGGAGAAGCTTCACGTAATATAAATCATTGTATTCTAAGGTTAAGGTTGCGAGTAATAGCCAGAAAGGCCACTTTTCTCATGCAAAAAAGTCGTTTGAAATAAATGGTGTTTGTAATCCCGCATTACTCTTTGGCTATTCGATTATCAGACCGAGTCTAAAATACGATGTAACAGTATGTAGGAGCGCTTTAAAGAAAACAACAAACTATACAAAATTTAACAAAGGCCAACACTCAGCCTGTAGGTGTATGGGCGGACTACTTCGCACGACTCCCTCAGTCGCACTTGGTATTCTATTCGATCTAAAACCGCTCGATATTTTCGAAAAATAAACGGCTGCAAGCACAACCAAAGCTTCCTCGCAGTCAGTGAGAAGATTCTTTTTTGTTCTTATGTAGTTCATACTTAGCTGATACCAGTTTAACAAGAAAATTTGATTATAATTTCCAAGTTATAATTTGGCCTGGCTCAGTTTTTTTTCTTCAAATTTTAGATCTTTGGCTTCTTCTATTCTTTGTTTTTATTTTTAATCAATTTCTTTTCATTTACGGCAATACGTACTTGTTTAAAGTCTCATTATGGAGAATTCCGAAAAAGTGGTTTTCAACATGCCATCCATCATACTGTGCTTCAGAGGATATGTACATTGTACCAATTTGCATCAAATTTGGAACAGAGCTATTTTATGTGATCCCCTAGACTCTAGAGGGCATATTTTTATTTTTTATTTACTTCTATACAATGTTTTTCTCAAAAACAGCTTTAACGGTTTCGATTAAACTTCGTTCAAGTATTGTATAAGCAAAATTTCAAGAAAAGTGCCTAATAGGTAATATTACCTTAATCAAATAATATTATAGTATATCGTCCGTCGATTTAGTAAGTAATTTTCGAAATTAGTTTTGATATTTAATAGAGTTTGTGTTCCGATTTTAAAAATTACTTTTTCGCTTGAAATGTCATAGTTCAAAAATTCGCATTCCAAAATGTAGCTATTTATAGAGTACAATGCGGTTAAATAAATACTATCGCATTTTATAAATGTTTCCTGTGTTTGAAATATTATGTTTAAATGGACTCAGAGGATGACTTAAGGCCTATTTTTCAAACAGCAATTCCGATTTAAAAAAAAAAAATATTTTTGTTAAAAAAGGTTATGCGTAGGAAATAGGGTGAGATGGGATGAAAATAAAAAAAATGGCGCCCAATCTAGTAAACACCTTTTTGTGTTTGAAAAGAATTACACATAGGGTAACTTCAGTTTAGTAATAAATAGCATGAAGTGGGGGTAGAAGTGAAGAATTCAAGAAAGCTAATATTTATGTTTATTAAAACTTAATTTTAAATATTTTTACCAAATTTTAAACACAACTCAAAAATGACAAACCATCTCTGGTTTTCTAACAAAATGAGAAAAGTCTACCATCTCTATTTGAAGTTGATGAGACGTTCGTCGGGCTCCACTGGTCATGTATAAATATGCACTAACATACACCTCTCAATGCAGCCTCAGTGTATCTCTTGTCCTTGAAATATATTTTCATTGACGAAAGTTAAAAAAGTTAAATATTTTACAATTATTGTGAAATCGAAAATTATATTAAAAAAAAACAAACTAGATTGCCTATAACACTTTATTAACAATTTTACTTACCCATATAATACCATATTAACGTAGTACTGCATTTATCATACCCCCCCACCCCTCCAAAAAGTCTAGCTTCTTTCATTTCTAACAAAAAAAAATATTTATTTACATTTTCTAAATTTTTAATTTAACCCTATCCTCATGATTCTATAGCTACCAAACAATTTATGCACTCTTTTTAAAATTACACTTCTCCAATCAAAAAGTAATATTGTGTAATATTGTGCTTTGAAAAAAAAATACTGAAAAAATATATACCTACCAAAGAAATAATATTAAAATATTAACAAATTTAAATAATTCTTTTGTCATCATAAAAAAAAATAAATAAATTGCCAAAAGATTGAGATTTTTCACGAAACTTATCGATGGTAATGGCTCCTAATATTGGCTATTTAAAAATACTTTTCTTGAATTGTTTATAAAAAATAACAAAGTAAAGATAATAACAAAAACGAGTGTTGAATTTGCTCAATTTTTTCTTAAACAAAAAAAAAAACATATAAACCATAAAAAGAAATATTTTACTAAACAAACAAAATTTTTTTAATTAAATAATTTAACTTTTAAAACTATTAATAGCGCTTTTGAAATAAAAACGGCGAAAAAAAAAACTATTGTAAATTTTGCTATTAAGTTTTGAATAAAACATTTTTTAAATGAATTTTACTTATACCTTATTACTTTTTGGTTTTGTAAATAAAAAAAAGAATATATATATATAAATACAAAAATTACAACATTTTTTATTCAACAATAACTCTATGCCATATTTGTTTCTATCCATATTTTTATATATGCATTTCATGTTTTCGAATTAATTTTTTTTTCTTAAAGAAATTTCAAAAATTAACTAACCATACACACTGATCGAAATTCAAAAAGAAACTTATTTTTCTCGCTTTGTTTTATATCGAAAAATAAAGAAACAGAAAACATAAAACATAAAACAAATATCCATAACTCAAGCTGTATAACCTCTTCTCTATATATATGCTTATTTTGTTCAATTTTTTTTTCCAAAAACTTCGTTTTCATTTTATATATTTTTCATCATTCGAAAAAAATAAAGATTGATAGTTTTGATTACAAAAAAAAAATAATATTTTTGTTAAATTTCTTTTCTATCTTCTTACTTCTATCGCTTCAATTTTAAAGAAAAAATCCTTTGCACATAAATACAAAAAAAAACAGACATCTTACCTGACCTATTTTTGAGCAAAAAAAAGTTATATATCTTTGAAACACACATTCCTCCTCCAGATAAGAAATTACACAAACAGTCATTCTCACATTTAAAAAAAAAAACTACCCACATTAAAGCATCATGTTTGCTGAACGAATGCGAAGATTGAGAATCTATGTTTGTAAGAGACATAAAGACATCATTATTTGATTGTGCATTTAAAAAATTTTTGAAAATAAAAAAATAAAAACATTTACATGAAAAAATGTCGTTGTTATCGATGAACCAGTTTTTTAATCACTTAAGAAGCAAAATTATGTAATTTTTATGAAAAAAAAAAAATAAAATATAAAAAAGTTTGAGAGCCACTGGGCGCGCAGATAAAAATGAAAGCGATTTTAAAAAATTTAACAAAAAAATAAATTGTTTGGTTAAACACAAAAAAAATAAAGCAAAATGTATAAAAACTATAAATATAATTTTTTTAATTAAAAAAAAAACTTAAAATGAAAAATGAAAAAAATTATGGGGCCAATAGTCCGTAAGTGTTCGGGCAAAATCTACTTTGGTGATGTTTATATAAACTATAACTAGTGCAAGCGATGTTAATTTTTGTTGGTTACCTTAAAAATATATATATATATAAAAAATAAATAAAATTAAAATCATATATGAGTAGATACAAAAAAAAATACGATTTAATTAGAAACGGAGCGCCTTTTTGAACCGCAAAGAAACCCAATTTTTGAATCGTAAATTTCAGATGTATAATTTCAACAATCCAGCTGGAAGTCCTCCACTGCCCGATATACTTGGCCAATACTATTGCCCTTCGCCGCTAGACATGTATGGTACCTCGCCGCCAACGGGTCTGTCCTATGACCCCGTCACTGGAGCTTCGATGAGTTGTTTTGGGCCTTGTGGCGCCACATCGCCGCCAATGGCACGAAGAAGACGTTACAGCATTGGTGGCATACCATCGGCTACGACAATGAATGAGTTCTATAATTATTCGTCGGCTCATAATCAGTCGGCAACAAATATAGCCAATTTGTTAAATGAGGCGAATAAGTCAATATCACGCTCCTCACAGATACTCAATCTAAATCCACAACGAATGAGCTGCCCATATGGCCGACCTGTGTCTAGCTATCCGCAACTGAACCTCGGCGAGACGTCTCCGTATCTTAATGACAACCTGATGCAAATGTCAACGAGCTTCTCGTCACAACCGAACATGTACTTCCAGTATGACAAGCCGTCAGCAGGCGTTGCGGCTTATCAACAACAACAGCAGCAGCAGCAGTACTCAAGACTTAGGCCAGCAGTGTCCTCGACACAGCTGAACTATCCTATTTACAATCTGACTAGTAGTAGCTACCAACAGCAACTTCCACCACATATGACACACAGCTCATACCAAACACTACAGCAACCCACAGCAACACCATACCAGCAGGGTTCATTGCTAAGTCAGCAACGCAATCAAATGCACTCGTTTCACGCTTCTAACCCCGCACTGTCACAATATCACCAACATCATCTTCATCAACATCAATATCCGTATCCATTGTCATCAATTACACAAACCTATCAGCAGCAACTGCAGCAACAGCAACAACAGCAGCAACATCCGCTGCATCACCAATACAATCTGGCCTATCCCCAGCAGCAGTATGGAACTGGCGCGGCTGGAGCCTCTAGTAACCTACATCAGCAAATTCAGCACCAAATGCTGCCTCAACACCACCAGTATCATATTCAGCAGCAACTTCAGCAACTGAATACTAATGTCGGTGGTGGCGTCAGTGGTGGTGGACTGGGAACCTCCGCCACCGGTGCTGGCTTCAATCCGTCGGCTGCGTCAGCCTTTGATCATTTGCATCCATCGCAACATCATCATCTCCATCATCCTCAATCATCCACATTGTATCATGTTCCGCCATACTCGAAACTAGATTTAGATTACAATAAACCACCTGAGAATAAAAGACAAGTAAGTTTTAAATTTGACGTAGATACGCTTTCGATAGATTCTTAAAACTAAAAAAAAAAAACATTAAAATTATATATATAATTTATTTAATTTAAAAATAAAAAGCAAAAAACAGAGAACAGTTATTTCTAATGCACAATCTAGGGTCGTCTCCAGTGTAGCGATTTTTTTTTTAATTTCAAGATTTCTACACAGAATTTACCGAGGATAATCGAATGGAAAAGGGGAAAAGTATCTACCAGCACCCTAATATTATTCGCACTTAAAAAGGCTGAAATACTGTAGAACTTTTTCGTTAAAAAAAATGATACTATCTTTGCTAGTTTGGTGGTTTTTGAATCCAAGATTTTGAATTATTTTCGTCAAAGTTTATGATTTTTTTTTATTTTGTCTTAATAGTTTATTGTCTCAATAGATTTTATTTACACTGAAAAAAGATTCTTTGGAGAGATTTTTTGTTCTTCTTATCAGCATAAGGCCTTCGTTTCAAAGTAATCGATATATTTATTAAAATTGAATTAAGTATTTTCTTCAAAGTATATTCATTCTGATAAATCCCCATAAAATGTTTTCTTTTTTTTCGCCAATAGAATTCTATAGACTATATTTTTCGTTAAGTTATGAAAACCTTGGAATAACCTTGATTCAGCTAAAATTACCTTGGTATAATACTTTTAAAATATTTGTGTGATGAGGGTTGCTCCACTGTCTCGATAAAAGTAGAGTCATACCATAAACTTTTTTTTTACCCTGAAGCAAAAGCGTATCTCACACAAATATTTTGTTACATAGACCCAACGAATATGGTATAACAACGACGACTCAGCGAATAATTCTATTAGATAGTGCAAACTGTTGGATGTTTAATGCAAAAGAACTACATACATAACTCAACGAAAGAATTCATACATATGAGAAATTCAAATTAACTTTATGAATGAAGATCATAGAAAGATAAAAATTTTAGTCAAGACAAACATGTTCATCTTTATTTCGGCACCTCCATTTGTATTTTTATGTTATTGGATATGTTCACAAGTTCCTAAAATTTTTCTTGCGCAACTGTCAGAATTAATAGAACACTACTTGTCTGGTCTGTCTTCTGGAAATATAACGAACATTATATTATCAATATTTTTAATTGCCCTCCTTACTGTCTTTCTTGTGGCAGAAGGCAAATACTACACATTTTGACAAGATATTACAAATGACACTACCTACTGACAGTTGTCAATAAATTATGGTAAAATATAGCAACTAAAAAATAATTACCAGTTGTGTACTCTGTGTGCGCACGTCTGTATTTCGGTGTATATCTGATACTGATATCTTAATACTGTATTATATTTCCAGATTTCATGTTGTCATATTTTGTCAGGTATTTTTTGGCTTGTCAAAGTGATATGATGCTTGACAAAACAATACTTGTAAATGGCGGCATTCAACGCGTTCGTTTATTTTGGAAGACTATCAACCCTTTTCTGCTATTCATCGAAAGGAATTTTCTTTTATTTTATTTTATATGTTAGTAATCACTAGTTTGCTGTTCATTCGAAGTGAATCTGATGTATGTCGGTAACGCTGTGTGATATTCTTCTTTTCGCGTGAGCGCATAGATTAGAGTCATTTATCGTTTGTTGTATTTTCTCTCTGGTTGATCTGTCATACAAATTTAATAAGAAATTTTCTGTTAAATATCGAATATTTGTTTGTAAATAATAGATTGAATTATTTTCAGAAGCATTTATTCAGCCTGAAAAATATCTTCTTTTTTTTTTGAAATACTATAAAATACTATACATATGTACCTATTTCTATTATTTTAATTAAAATAATGAATCAAAATAATTTATTCAATCTTTCAAAGACGTAAATGTCAAAGAATTTGAAGGTAATACAGTTCAGTTTGATGGATAGCAGAACGTAAAGATAGAGCGAAAAGCAACTTAATCGAATGTAAAATTCAGATGAATAACGGAATTGATCTGTATATATGTATTTATATATATAATTGAATGAAAGAAAATTGGAACCGGTTTTCTATAATTTTTTAAATAATCCTTATGTTACCTTTTACAGTTGTTTACCTAAATGCCTTCAAAATTAATAAATACGATTTGCTTATATCGTCTTCGAAAACATGTGTTAAGTGTTATCTAAAATTTGTTTGGTTTTTAGCAGATACCATGTCAACTGGGATACCTAAAATAGGTAAATCTATAAATTTGGCATCAGGAAATGCCGAAATGAATTGTGGAAAATGATCGCAAATAAATGTTTGATTTGCACCGGCCTGTTTCTAAATTGTTCATGTGCGAACAATGAAAATAAGTTGCATTAACTTCACTACTGCACTACATACCACTAAAAAGATTCTTTAACTATTTGCTCCAACCAAACATAAAAATTTTGTAAATTGAAATATTAACAAATGGTTAAAATCATTTAATCCGAAAAGACTATGTTTCGATATTTATTATTAGTCTGCAATCGGAAAAAAGTATACACTTTCCCGTTCACAGCTTTTATTTGTAATTGTTTTCATCCCCAAATGAAAAACGTCAGGTACATTCACTAATGTAGTAACAACGTAGTCAACTCATTCTGATTGGCTAAAGACAACTAAAAATTGAGTTGAAATTTCTCCTCCGACGTACTGTAAAAATTTCGGCTTCAAAGTTAGTGGATAATTATTTTGACATTTCACAATTAGATATTTTGAGAACGAAATTATTATTAAAAAAATTAATATTAGGTACATATATCTTATATTTGATGTTATTTAATTTAAACTGTAAAAAAAAAAGCTTATTTGAAGTTCTCAAAACACAATTTTTTTCTTATTTCGTATGCTTACATCTGTCATTAATATGACAGTTTAGGATTGACTAGTTGTGTAGTGGAATTTTGCATTCACAAAGCTAGTTGAATTTTGACTAGGTAGTCACTACATTAGTGAATGCGCCCAATGGCAATTCGTGCAAAAATCAAAGTTAACAAGACGTTTTTGACGTTTGGAAATGTCAAACAGTCATTTGACGTTAGCACGATACTAAGCTATTTGATAATTTTAACTTTAATAATATATTAGGGAAAGAAGGATGTTTAACTCAATTAAAATTTGTAAAATCTTCGTTTTAACCACGAACTATACTTAAATAGTTTCAACATCGTACTAATTCTACTAAAACTTTGCGTCAATCGGTTTTTAAACAATTATCTGGCGAAAAAGGCATTTACCTAAATTATTGAATACTATGGTGGAAGTTAGACTCACTCTTCCTTCCATCCTCAGCTTTAAACAAGTGTTTTTAAAGCTGTTGATTCCATAATGAGTCTGAGAATTTAAAAATGCTTATAGTAGCGCACTCTTAAATTCAATCGAGCATCTGCATCTCCTTTTAAATTCTCACCAAATTTACTAAATGCTCGTACTGTGCCCCTAACAAAGTAATGTAGTCCACGCAAAACATAGAAGGGTGATTCCGCTGTAGACAATTTTTGACACCAATTTTTGAATTACAATATTTTTTACTTTTTTTGATAAATATTCAAAGTAGAAATACTATATTTAATAATTAAAACAAAAACTGAGACCTAAGTTATAGAGAACATTTTTGTTTGCGCTTGGCAACATTATCATACGAAGTCGATACGAACTGCAATTATTATAACTGGTAACATAAGTTCAAAATAGCTATTTCCGACAGTTTTGAGTTATGCTTTACTCAATAGACGTATAAAGCAACATGCGATTTAATCGTTTGTATAAAAACATGTACGAATTTGTTATTATATTTTTAGCATTATTGATTGCAAAAAGCCATTGTAAGTTGTTGCACCCGCGATATAAAAGATATAAAAGTTTACTTTTTTGGCAGAAATAAAGTGCTAGCGTTTTGAAACTTTCTAAAAGTAAGAAGAAAACAAAACTAAAATTAAATCAGTCGTTATTAGGAATATATTGTACGTTGAACGAAAAAAAACGTTGATTTAAATTGGTTGCACCCGCGATCCCAATATTAAGATCGCGGGTGCAACTTATTGACTACTAACATTATAACGTGATTTATTGTATTTTATTGATAAAATATGCTTTGAATAATAATTTCTGCTGTTCACGTTTTTTTTTTAACTATGTAATATAATATTTTGTTCTTTTTTATATAAAAATATATGGTTATAGGGAAGTGAAATAAGAAAAAGAGACTGCTTTACAAAAAATTGACAAAAAATTAACAAATATGCTGAGCTTCATGCAGAAAAAGGACGTAGAAATATAATGTGGAGAGATGTATTGAAAGGGAAAATGAAGGCAGATGCAAATTTTAAAATTCTGACCAGAATCAGACAAAACGAAAAAATGCAGTCAACACAAAAAAAGGCAGGCGCTCATTACATCAGTCCCTGTAGACTAAAAAAGTCGCACAAGTGAAACGTAATCGCCCAAGGAGTCCCACTAACGTAGTTGAAGTGTTAAAAAATGTATTAACAAAAAAAAAACTTGTTCCACCAAAGCAATGTCTAAAAAACTGAAGGATGACAGATGATTTCTATAAAAGGGATAATATTAGCAGACAAGTGCCGGGTATAAAAGATGTGAAATCGATTAAGTCGGAAGTTAAGAATGGAGAAGAATACAATGACCATGGGCATTCGTGAAGTTAAGTTTTCGATGTTTTTATTGAGTCAGAAGACGAAGCATTAAATTCTAAATCTCCAACAGGGCCTTTTCAGCCCCCTATAAATCCAGTAGATCCATGCCCTAAAATACCGTTATGTTTTTACAGCAGCAGTATTTCCAAAAGTTATTTCCGCAGGTTTGTACTTTCTTGCACCAGGTAGGCTTCAATATCACAATATCGTTATGTGGGGTTATCCTCAACCGATATCGATGAAGATGGAGTACTTCTGACATACATATATGTATTTTCGAAAAAATATTGAAGTATTTGAAAAAACAAAATTATAATTAATAGAGAAGGGTACTGACTTGTTACATTATGTGCCTTATTTTATATTTTTTCCAGTTTTTTAAATCAGTTTACTAATTTAAGTTAGACGCGTTGCACCCGCGATAATTTGATGTTGCACCCGCGATTGATTTAAAAGTTAATATTTCGTTGCTTACTTTTGTTTTCTATCTTTATTTTTATTTATTTAGTTAATTGAATCAACGTCGTTCAATATATGTAAGAATAGCATGATAAATGTTTCACAATTAACAGAATTTGTGTTTTTTGTACTATGATCTAGAAAAGTCGGGCCGATTCTGTTGCACCCGCGATCGCACTTTGAAACCATTCTTCTGCCAAATTATTTATTATATTTTAGAACTCTAAATGGATTAATTATAAATAGGTAAAAATGTATCCCTTCAAGTAATAATGTCATTAAATATTTTGCTTATTTTATTATTAAATGTACTTCAAATGAGTCTAAATGTTGCACCCGCAATAATGGAATCGCCCAGAACAGAAATCAGCCAGTGTAAGGCATCGAACTCTTAACAATTAAAAAGGATTCTTTCCCTTTAAAATGCCTAAAAAATTAAATTTTCTCAAAATATAAATAAATTAAAGCAGGGAATTTCTATTGAAAGACCACGAAATGCAAAATAAACGTTCAAGAATGAACATCATTGTCATTTACAAAATCATTGCAAATAAGGGGTTGGCCAAATACAAGTTTCTTTTTAAAAATACAATAAAATGAACAAAATTAAATTTTGTCCATGTATTATAGTTTTATAAGTAAGTGCAAACATTCCCATTAATTATGGAATTGCTGTGTTAATTTTACCTTGCAATTACGGGGACCATGAGTGTTGTCCACTAGCATACCAGTCTCACGAACTTTTTGCACAGACCTGCGTACAGTAGGCGCGGTGAGTGCTTCATTTCAGCCAAAACTTCTTTTCAAAAAGTGCACTGTTTGGGCTATTCAGCACTCACTTTGCGAATAAGTTCTCAAAATCTCCTAACGTTGTTCAAGCATAAAGCAACTCATTTCGTTCCGCAGAGATACATATGATACTGACTTTCTGTCAAGATTTTAAGCGGGAAACAGAAATATTGTCAAAATAACCTATGATTTAAAAAGAAACCACAAGATGGCTCACACGAACAAAAAAAAAAATTGAACTATTTCGAGCTTTTTTGCATTAGTCAGGAAAAAACCAATTTATTTTATTTCTTATTAAAACATTTACAAAACTATTGGTCAGGCGAGATTGTTTCCGTTAGCAAATGCTAAATTAACCTAACTGAAAAGAGACTCCTTTTAATAGGGAATTGAATGAAAGCTAAAAGTGTCTTTTTTACGAAACCAACAGCTTTTTGTTGGTCGTTACCACGAACCCGAACACTTTTATAAAAACTAATGGTTTTTAGTTCGATATTTCAATTCTCGTCTTGATTGATTGAATTTTCTGACCCCCTTTCAATTCTACACTTTGAGTCAAGTGATATAAAAATCCAATTTGTAAATTCTACTTCGCTTTTGGCTTGAGATGAAAGTTTACTTGAAGTACCAAAACAACAAATTTCTCTAAAAATTCGAATCGCTCCTCGAAACTCAAAACCCTCGAAACTCACCATCAAAACCCTATTTTTCAAATTGTTTGTTTATTTGTTTATTTGTTTTTTTTTTTTTTTTTTAAAGTAAAATATAAATATCTTCGAAATTTCACATTTGTTATACTTTTACGAATTTATTCAAAACTTACATTCAAAAACTACCAAACTAGAAAGATTTAACCTCTTTCAACCATCATTACTTATAAATGGCATGGTGATGTTTTTTTCTGCTCATTCGTAGTTGCCAAATGTTTAAATATTTGTTTTTTTTTTTTTTAACTTTATATGTATATACGTATGTATTCTTACTAAGTTAGATTTATAAGAGTAAGTTCATTTTGAAGCCAAACAAAAAAAAATCCTATAGATTTTTGTTGTAGGGCGTATACGTAACCTAAGAGACAATTATACTAGTAAAAGATACTGTGAAGATGTTAACAACCGTAGGCTATGTTTTTGAAAAAAAAACACCAACCGACGAAGACCGTTTGTCTGCTTTTAACAAATGGCAATGATATCAGGAAATGATTCCTTCAACCTTTCTCCCCCCAAACGTACTCATACATTCATAAGTTAGAGAAGAAAAAAAAACAAAATGGAGAGCGATGATGAATAAAATAGAATACTTCCCCAAAGCGCCCTCATGCTTGTTTCCCTTACATCCTTTTGCCTTTGTTTTATGTTTTTTTTTTTTTTTTGAAAATATTTATACACGGTAAGGATGAAAAAGAGGAACATAATACATAACCGAGACCGGCTCGTCTCTCTATTTTAAGTGGGAAGGATTTCAAGGAAAATATAACTCACCTTTTCGTGGTAGGGATTGTTGTTTTTTTATTATTATTACTTTTTTGTATTGTTTTTTTTTTCTTATGAAAAACACAAGAAATCCAGATTCAGCAGCAATGAGTGTGTTTTGATTACTTTGAGATAGGCAATCACTTTATTTGAACAAAACTTTAGTCCTTAAACGATTTAGCTTGTTAAGGACTTCTAGGTTTCATAACGATTTTGATTTTGTTTTTATTCCCATTTTTTGTTCTTGAATTATATTTTTCATTTTCTCTGTTCTTAAACTAGAGAATTGAATTAATGATAATTTTGCTCATTGGATTAAAAAAAATCCCATGGAATTTATCTTTATTGAGTTGTTGAAAAGTTGAAAAGAACAATTTTATGGGTTGCGACAGTTTTGATATCAATTTTAAGGATGGTTGTTATTTTTTATTTAAACCAAACCGAAAATCCCAAGAGATTTATTTTATGGAAAAATGTCCACCAAATAGTACACAGCTATTTAATACAAGTAAAAAGGGAAAAAAAGTTTTGAGATTGAAATTTAGTACATACTTGTATGTACATATATATAGTTTTGAATTTGAACTTGACGTGGACTTATCTAATAAAAAGATATGGATATATGTACATATTAAACTGTAAAGTAGAAGCTACTTCAAACTATAATTGAAATTTTTTCTGCGATATCAGTCTTTGTTTTGGAGCTTATCACCTTAAATGAAAGATATATTACTATTAATTTATCATGTTTAATTCATCCGTAAGATATATTCAAAAATAGGTTCGAATTTTGTTTCTAATGGTGTCCTAAATATTTGTTTTTATAAAACTAATATTACGCGGTACAAAATTAAAAAATACTAGCTAGGATATTTTTTTAATTTTATGTCAGTTAAAGAATGAAAAATTGGTTCTTGCGGCTTTCAGTCCATCAGATCCAGTTCTGCCCTCTTCTCACATTGTTTTCTCATTAAAGAAACTTTTCGACTATTTGTATATATATTCAGAAAATCAGACTTACCCCCAGTTTCACGGTGAGAGTTTAAACTTAAGTTCTGCTGAACCTGAACTAGAGTTTAAATTTGAAGTTCAACTCGTCCGGTTTCACAGTATTATCTGAACTTCAGTTCATTAAACGTAGTTTAAGTATATTGTTTTTTCTTTCTATCTGAATCAAAGTAAAAACAATCAACGAAAGTTTGCTTTGTTTAAGTTGTGACCTGTCACAGGAAAACAAATTAAAATATGAAAATAAATTTTATTTTCAAATGTTCGAAGGAATTGTTGATCTGAGGTTTAAACGGCAGAATAGTATCGTTTAACTTAAACTACAGAATGAACTCTGTTCAAGGATTAAATGAAACTGTGAAACCAAATTTTTTGTTGAACTGAAGTTTAAACCAAAAGTGGGGTTTAAACTCTCACTGTGAAACTGGGGGTTAGTCTTTCGAGAATTCTCATATTTTGTTTGGATATTATTCATTGGCGAGTATATTAATGTTAAAAAATATACAAACAATCGACTTTTTTTGAAAATGTAATGCCGACTTTTTATGGGTAAATGCTCACTCAAAATTATTCGAAAATTTTGAAAAAGAAGAGCACTTTAGCATTTCTGAGATCCCACAAATTTTCTTCTGTGTGATGGGATCTCCAAAAACTCCCTAAATCATGTCTGTAAACATATTCCTCCTTATTTGAAAGTTTCAGTTTGGCATAATGGTAAGTGCGTTGCACTGTCATGCAGAAGGTCTTGGATTCGATTCTCAACCGCTGCAAAAATGTTTTTCAGGGGTTTACTGCCAATTTCGAGGAATTGACAAATCCTCTTGCTGCAATGGCTTAAGCATTAGGTATCGACATAAAATTGTAGGTCTCCTCCATTCCTGATAATACGCACCGCCAAATTAAATTATATTTACTAACTCCCAGTTTCACAGTTGAAGTTTAAACTTAATTTCAGCTGAACCTGAACTGGAGTTTAAATTTGAAGTTCAACTCGTCCGGTTTCACAGTCTAATCTGAACTTCAGTTCATTGAACGTAGTTACAGTGAATTGTTTTTTCTTTCTATCTGAATCAAAGAAAAAACAATCAAGGAAAGTTTGCTTTGTTTCAGTTGTGACCTGTGACAGGAAACAAAATTTAAAAAATTAAAATAAATAATATTTTCAAATTTGCGAAGGGTTTTCGAACTGAGGTTTAAACGTCAGAATAGTGTTGTCTAACTTAAACTACGGAATGAACTCTGTTTATTTTTTTAAACGCCATCAGTACTGCTTAATGCAAGCATTTGTAACAATATTTCTTTTCTCTTCGGGGTTTTTTCACCTTTAGATACTGGGAAACATCAGCTTGTCACAGTCATCATTTAGCGTGGTGTTAGTTGTTAGTAAATAGATATACATACATATAGCCTAACACTCTACTAAAAAACGAACAAATATGACAAACAAAGAAATAATAAATATTAATCTACTATCTGTAGCTACAAAAATAACTACAAGTCAAATACTACTTGCTATAAAAACAATAACGTTACGAGTAGTTTCCAATACTAAAATGAGAACGCCCATACAACCTGTGCTTAAGTGTAAGCTTTGAGTAACTTAAATCGAAAACATCATGGTTTATATTAGCCTCATGTTTCATACGTGTCAAAGGCTCATTGAGACCATAATTGGTACGGTGGAAGTCTATGTGAAAAATTTCAGAGTTCCGAGAACTGTGGCTTCTAGCTTTAAAATGAATTTGTTCTAGAAGAACTGGTGAATCTATGGAACCAACCAAGAGCTGGTATAAAAACATAACATCGCTGACTTTCCGGCGTTTTTCTAGAGAATTCATGTTTAAAAGAAGAAAGCGACTGCTGTATGGAGGAAGATGATTTGGGTCACTTCAATTAAGATGACTTAATGCGAAGCGAACATATTTACGTTGGACAGATTCGATTCGATCAATGTGTATTGAGTAAAGTGGCGACCATACAGAACTAGCATATTCTAATTGGGGACGAACAAAGGTGTTGTACAACGAAGATGTTACAAGACTTCAAGGTTTAAAGGACACAGTGAAACCAAATTTATTGTTGAACTGAAGTTTGAACCAAAAATTTTGCTTAAGCTTCCACTGTGAAACCGGGGGTAAAAGTTTCATATTTCAAACAACAAATGTAAAGAATTTGACTGGTCAGATTTAAAAAAAAAAAAATTTTGTAGATCTCAGAAAATTGAACTGGTTCTTAACCGAAAGTTAGTTAGGAAGATTTTTATAATTAATATTTTTTAAAGAAATAAAAAGGTACAAGGCTAGAGGTGATGGGCGCCTCTAGCCCCGGTGCGAGCTCTTTTAGGGACATTTAGCATAACAATTTTCAGAATTCTGTTGTAATTTAAGCCATTTCTATTCAAATGTTGTCTTTAAGCATCAATTTTATGGTTGATTTGTTAATGTACTCCTTTTCTTTTAAGTATCCCCATAAAGAGAAATTGGGACGTTTCAAATCAGAGGAACGTGGGGGATAGTTAATTTCACCACTTTTTGACACTAAAATTCGCATCGTATCACAGGCTATGTGCACCGTGTTGTTGTTGTTCTGTAGGGAAAATTGATATAATTCAGTCACAAGAAATTTTTCCAATATGTACTTTTGGTTCATACTTCAAACCAGTAACTGTTACAGCATTGCCTTTGGCATTCGCAAAGAAATATGGCCCAATGACTCGGCCGACCGTCGCAAATGGCTCACCATACCAGTTACTCTACAAATGTACAGTGGTCTATGGCATATCAATCGAGGGTTTTCAGTGTCTCAATAGCGGCTATTCTGTTTATTAACAAAGTAGAAATGTGATTGGTCGCTCATAATAATTTTTCCAATTTCGCCGACCTTAAGGGTCATTTCCCTGTAACTGTAATAAATTGTTATAGATCACTCTCTACGACTGTCAAATGCCAACTGACAAATTTAATTCACACGCACCAAATTTAGTCCAAAACGCACCCTGTATAAGACAATGAATTTTCTGTTTGTTTTTAGGTGGGAAATACTGAAACTTTGCGACAAATTGCGTTAATTCGTTCGCATATAGCGAAAATTTAAAATGATCCAAACTGAAAATAGATTCAGAATTCAAAATGATAAGAACAGTGATTTTCGGCATAAAATTCTAAATGTTACAATTTCATCTACTGCAGAAGAAGGTTCTTACTTTTTCATTATCTGATACATTGTTAGATCACCTAAGCTAATACATTTAAAAATGGCAAATCACCAAACTAAAGGACACAACTTTAAGAAATTTCACACAACAATCGGCAACTCTTTTGAAATCACTGTTTGGAATAGGAAATGAAATTACTGACAAAATTTTTTGTGCAATATCACTGCAACATAAAAATTTGAACTAACATTAAACATTTTTGAATAATACAATAATAACTTGAATGTGGGGCCACCAAGTTTTATAGACTGGAATAATTGCTCCCTTATAAGTATCAACCCAATCATCAGATTTCTTTTAAGTAGAACTCAGTCGCTAAAATAGCAATCACTACCGTGCTTCTAGTTTTACTGAAAATCAGAAATTTTGATTAATGGATCGAACCATTTTTGACTTTTGACATTTTCAGCAACTTTAACTTAAATTTGTTATGAAAATGTTTTGATCGTGAAGCCTAGTTTAGTTAAGTGAAATAAAGATTCACAAAAATAATAAATTTTAACTTATGGATTATGTTTGTCTTCAAAATAATTGCATTTAATTTTTAACGTCTCAGAAAAAATCTTTTTTTTTTTTTTTCAATTTAATTTCAAATATATTTGACTCAAAATCAAATCAGTTTAACCAAAGATTTATCTAAAATTTTTTTAGTCAAATGATTTCAACCTAAAAACAATTTCTCAGTTAATTAATTTTTCGTTTGTTTTGTAAAGTTTTTAAACGATAACTAAAATAAAACATTACCAATTCATGCACAAAAAATTAAGCAAACACACCTTTTTTAGAATTTTTAAACGTCAAAGTGTCATTATGAACAGACATAACATACATAAAGTATGAATGATTTTATACTATAAAATATTATACTACTCGTTTACCAAAAGATAGTCCGATACTTAAGCGAGAGATTTAAAATTAATGTTAAAGTGTTTCCACCAAAGAAAAGAAGAATTATTCGACGTTTTTATTGACATTTGAGCAGAACAAAAAAGTTAATTATTGGGATTGTTAGAATTCACTTTTTTTTTAAAGAAAATCGCAAATTGTAAAGCTATAATATAAACATACATACATATACATTTAGTATGTAGTTTTATATTTATTATTTACTTTCTTTTCCGCAAACGTAAATGATTACGAGGTAAAGATTTATTTTGAGATTTATTTAAAATCTAAATTTGCAGAGATTTAATTTTGTATAGTTAGTCAGGGGATTAAAGAAGATTTAGATCAAATCTCACTAAATTTCGAAGTAAGTAGAGATATTCGATCTTAATAATCAGCCCACCAGACAGGCTTTTCGTGCTTTAAGCCTAGTACGCAAATAGCGCTAAATTTTACCTCCCACATTATTCTCCAAATATCAACTAAAATCCAAGCAAAATGTTGATATACGAACCTTGTGGAGATTATGTCACAGAAAACAGCTGTTCTCTAAATGAAATTTTTTCAAAGATTCAAAAGAATTTGTTTTAAAGTATGATTTTTTAAGAATTATGAATGAGAATGAATGAAAATTACGAATTATGAGTGATTTTTTCTGTGAAAATTCTTGTAAGACTTCCGACACCAAATTTCTTTTAAATATTTTTCCATTTCAAATTGAAATTTAGCTTGCGAATAAATGTGCCAGGCAATTATTTGGTGCTCTAAATTTTGACAGATTAGTTATGTACAGTTCGAAGAGAAATTTTAATTTTTAAGCTGGAGCAGCGTACCTCTCGACTAAAATGTTTGACATAATTTTAGTTTGGCTTTACTTTGGAGAGAATTTTTTATGGGAAATAAAATTTTGCGTCATCTGCGTACTAGGCTTTATAGTGGATAAATTCGAATGAACATATTTATTAAGAAAGGTCTCTGTGCCAGTACGACAAGGCGTGTTTGAAGTACTGAAAATACCGCAGTCATAAGTGCTTTAATTGAAATTCAGATATATATTCGCCCAAGTCGCTTTTATATTCTCTGGTCAGTACTCTAGTACAGTTTGGAATATTATAAAAACTCATATAATAGAATTGAAAAAGTTCAAAAGAATTTTACTAGATACCTATTTGATCATCAAATTGACGTACATATATGGACATGCCAACTTACGAAACTAGGTGTTTATTGTTTGGTATTAAGACTTTGGAAAATCGGCGTACTTGGCATACTTGCTTTTCCATTATATTTCATTAAAGATATTTTATCGTATTACATACAATTTTCTCAGTTAAGAGATTTTAGCGAATCAAATTTATTACTGGATTATTTCCATCGGACAAATTAAAGTCTAAACGAAGCAATTTCACGTTGCATTAAGGAAACTAACGTTGTTTGTTCCAGAATAGATATTTGCAGTAATTGTACAAGAGATAATAATTGATTGTATTTTTATAAAATTCCTTAAAGATCAACCTGTATTATTTGTATTATTTAAATATGTTATTGATGTAAATAATATGTAGTCTAATAGGGATCTTCTCTCTGTTTGATTAATTCAAGAACTAAAAGGTCTTGTTCATTTAAAGAGCCGATTTGACTCTTCAAATCTTTGATGAAAATTCCTGAATTTAACTGTTGCTATGTCCGTATTAAAAAATACTTTATTAAGGCCCATTGATTTGTTTAATAAATATTTCTTTGCAACCACTAGTTTGACTGAAAATATAAAGCATTTTAAGGTCTTTATTCAATTATGCGTTGTACATGAAAATGAATTCATATATGTTACTAGGTCAACAAATACTAAATAATAATTGAGTTATGCAAGCAAACCTCATCAGACAATAAACGTTGATGTAAGGGAAGTGTAATTCACCTTAATTATTAAGTTAGAAATATTTCTCTAGTTACAGAAACAACAACGCACTCTCTCTTAATACATTCAAAATAGAAACAAAATGGGTAATTCTTTGGGCTGTGAATTTTACAGTTCCTCCTCTCGAGGCACGATTTATTTCAATTTTAGAAATAATAATAAATAGTAGTTCAAATATTTAACAATTTTAAACTTGCGAGTGTGTTTTAATGAAACGGCACTAAATAGATAGAGAACGGAAAAGTTTCTTAGAATCACTCTCTTCAAAAGATGAAGAAACTAATGTTATACAATTTTACGTCCAGGATCTTTTAAGGTATTATCTACAGAAAGTTGAAACTATGACAGCAAATTCTCACGCTTTTTCTCTCCGACCAATATAAAAGGTTTTGTATTAAGTGTTTTCCATATTTAAATTGTGAGCAAAATCACATAAATATTTCTTTATTATGAAATATAACGTCATTTAAATCTCTCCATGACTTTATTGAGCGCATCTGATTCCAATTTTCCATAGCTCTGGCGCATAAATCAGACTGATTTTCACCAATGGCATTGGCTATGTTGGCTTTCAAAGCATTGGTGCTTGTGGCTTATTAGCATAGTTCTGTGACTTAAGAAAACCAAGCAATCTAACGGGATCAAATCACACGATCTCGCTTGTCCAAAATGTCCATTGTGGCACGGGTTGTATGACTATAACCTGTTGAAACCACATATCGTCGAATTCGGGGCAAAAGAAATTGGTACTCGTATCACCAACTGAGAGTGGTTGCCATTGTCGGTTATAACCTGGCCAACGTTGTTCTAAAAAAAGCATGGGGCTTTGATGCCACCAGCCCAAAATCCAGATCAAACAGTGAATTTCTCTAGATGCTTTGCAATTTAATTTATCTCTAGTGGATTGTGATAGTTTCAAAGTCGACAATTTTGATTGTTGATGAATGGAAATGGACCTCGTCGCTGATTATGATTTTTCGATCAAAATCCGCGAAATTATGGCCGAACAAAAGACACACTTCCATAAAACAATTTAATTAAATCATATTGAACTAGCAAAACAGACTTAATAAATCACAGCCAATTTGACAGATAAAGCTTCAATAATTTGGGTGCAATTACCTGAAACTCTTTATATCGGCTTGAAGATGGAATGAGATTCAAATGAAGAAGAGAAACCGTTGCTTTAAAATTTTTGTCCTTGGGTTAAACTCATTTGATATTGGCTTAAATAATTTTGCAATTGTATTTTATTAAAATTGATAAATAAATTCCGCAAATTTAATATTTTGTTCTAATAACAATTTAAATATGAAATAAAAGCTCTAAATTTTATGAAAAAAAAATTATCAAATATAACTTCAAAAGTCAAAACGTGCTAATTTATATTTTACAAACTTAAGTGAGTTTGTGGTTGAAAAATACATAATTGCACTCATTGTCGTTGTAACCTATATTATTCTGGGTTAGTTTATTTTATGAAAGATTGCATTAAAATCTACCAATGCACTTTCTAAAACTGTGTTTCGCTATTTACATTTGAAGACTTATATGTTTTAAGGAAATACGATCTATTGTTCTCTTCGACTTCTTATCATTTCAAATAAAGTAAGAGATATATTGATTTTTTTTGTATTTATTAATATAACAACATATGAAAGAAATAAGTTTCTCAATGACTTCCTACTCTGTTATGGAGACACAAAATTGTCGCCATCATTGTTGGCCTAAGATGGCAAATCTGTCTTATAAATACTTCATTCATTTAATATTTGGAATTTGAAATTAAATTATGCCCCTGACACACATCTATTTTAGATACCATGGTATGAATACCATAGTACCCTCAATACCATGCTACGTGACACACTACAGAACGTAGTATAGTTTCACAGCCAGTCATATTCTGGCAAACACAAATTTTCAGTCTTTCAAATGAAGATATGTACATATTTAAAATTCTTATGGATCTTTTCAGCTTAATCACTTTAAATAATAGATAATAAATTTCCGCTTAAACCGTCGATATTTTCCCTCCAAATATTGAAAATCTTGGCGATTTGGTCACTATCAAGAACTTTCCGTTTATGAAATTCGTTTCCATTTTGAAATCACAAATCAGAAAATATTAAAAAATCATTTTAAAAAGATCAATATGACACTAAGTTTTAGTACATCAATTATTCACCTGAGAAAAATGGAGCTGTTTTCACTAAGGAGAAGACCATACTACGCAAAAAACCCTAGTATAGATACCACGCTCATACTATTTTGCTCGGCTGGTATTACCGTAGCATACCCTGACAGACATGTGGTTCATTCGTATATTATGGTGTCTATACTAGATGTGTGTCACAGGAATTAAGGCTTTAAAAATATGTTCTTAGATACATAAATGTATATGTACATGTTTCCAATGAATTACCCTATATTTCGATACCACATTTTGTACGATAACTTATTTTTGTGCATTAGTTTGATGTTTTAATTTCGTTCGTTTGAATAAACACAGTTTGGTTGGCAAGGCTGTCAAGTAATTTGCTATTTCCAATCCATATAATATATTCATTCATTAAATGGCAGAACAGAGGGAATAAATGACTAAATGGGCGGCCGGACTCAATTAGTTTGATCGCAGAAACTTAATACCAGTTAGGTGCTCAGCCTTATTTTGATTAGTACATGTATTTCTAAATAATACTATTTTTTATCTTTAGGAAATATTAACTTCTCACAGTCATCACAATGATTACCGTGGTGTTAGTTGTCAGTAAATAAATATAAGTTGAGTTTGAAACTTTTTATTGGAAGATTAATTTGGTTCGAATATTTTATAACAGTTTAACTTTTGTTATTTGTTTTAAGAGTTATTTTGTCCAAATACATGTTAAAAAACAAATCTTCAATTTTCTAGTAAATTCCACTTCTTTTTACCAATTTATTTGTTAAACCTGACAAAAGTGACATTTTAATCAGAAATAAATTGGTAAACTTTAATTTTCAAAATACCTATGATGTAATCGTTCTATCCTTCGCCTTTTACAAACATAATGTATGTACATACAAAATTCTAAAATCCTCAATTGATTATAACTTTTTTCACAATGCTCTCTCCTTCAATTAATTTTCTTGTGTATTGACCTGACTGTATCTCTAGACTCTATTTATTTTTATAAACAAAATAATGTTTTTTCATTATTAAATAAATCAAATTGGCACAATTCTTCAAAATTCTAACTAAAACATAATATTTTGGTTTTTTTTTTTCTAAATTTTATATTTCATCCAATGTAGTTTTTCAAAACAGGATATCGAATATCCCGATACATGGGACCCTTATTCATATGAAGTCCTACCAACTAAAAATGCATTTTTCAAGGTTGTGGTTATGATTTATATTGCATCATTTGTTAAATTAAGAAATGAAATATAGAAAAACAAAACAAAAATTAATGGAAATCCCTTTTCAATCGTTAGTTGTTGTTGTTTATTATGTCTAAGACTACTTTCATTTAGTTAACATTTTATAGGAAACTCTTTAAATTTTTGAAATTAAGTAGGAATAACTAGTTCTTTATTAAAAAAAAAATATTAATTAATATATAATTCAGACAAAACTTTTTAAATAACAATCATGACTAAAAACTAATGTGATGTAGGGTGTATCTGCAAATTACAATCAAATTGACAAAAAATTAATAAATCATTCTGCTGTATATTTTGCTTTTGTAGAATTCTATCCTCAAAAATTAAAAAAAAAACATCATCATGCTTTGCCAAAAAAAGTATGCTCTAAATATTTTCTAAGTTACACACATCCGGTTGCAGAAGAATTAGAATATCAGAAAAAAAAACACCAGTAGATTAGTAAATGTACTATCATTATAGTTATTGAAACAACACTATATATTATAATATTCTCTATAAACTATAATATTACTCCCAAAAACATACAAAGTAGGTAGTAAATTACTCAGGCAAGACGCCTCTTTTTCTCTCTCTCCTTTCTCTCTCTTGCGTGCGTGATCTCCCAACAAAATCTGAGACAAAACTAAAAAATAAAACACATTCACAGTTGCTTATAACTTAGGGAAGAGCCATAAACTACTCTCAATTCAACACCATTGCCATAACTCACCCTATACAAAGAAAAGTACCCTGCAATTTATTAACAACCACACACACACCATGACAACATGAACAAAATAAAAAGTCTCACAAGAAGAATCATAAACGAATAGAATTTTTGAAACGAAATGAAATAAACGTCAATTAATGAAGATTGTAACCATAAAAGAAAAAAAACATATATATATATACAACATAAATAAAATATATTTAAACGAAATATATATAGTTATAGGTTGAATTTGCCTTAAATATATTAAAATACATGCATGCAATTCCATAAAAATTGTATATTACTTTAGACAGATGAAAAATAAAATAAAATTTTGGCAGGACGTGTTCACAAACTAAGGCTCTCTCTCATCAGAAAGTCAAAGTAAACAAAAAACAAATAATAATAAAAAATATTTTATGAAATTAAAAAGTCTGTGTTAGCTCAATATTACGTTTAAAGATAATTTTAACTTACTTACATTTCTCAAGTTTTTAACGTTTTAACAAATTTTAGCCTTTAGTAAAATTTTTGAAAAAAAAGACAAGAAAACTACTTTAAACATTAAATTTTATTATTAAATAATAAAATTAAAAAAAAAAAAACAAAATAACTTGTCCGAGACGAATCAAAACAAAATGTTTAAATATAATTCTAAATGGACAACGGAAACTTTAATGCATTTCTTTTTTTAGCCGTGACTGTTCTTTTTTCTATATAAGTGTTTAACAGTCTTCGATTTAAAAAATATAAAAAAAAAATAAAATAAAATGCTAAATCTTATTTCATAAGTTAAATTTTAAGCAAAAAATACCTATAATAAATATATTCGCATTTTTCAGTCTGATCGATTTATTATTAAATTTTTAATTGTGTAAAAATATATTAACAATGTATACTGTTAAGCTTCTTATACATATATATATATATATATTTATAATATATATATACTATATAATATAGATTAACAAAAAAACATTCTTTTAAATGATTAATAAACTTATTTTGCATTATTCAAAAAAAACTACAAGCAAACGTATATTTTTGTACAATTTTTTTGTATATTTGCCACAAATGTCAAATCAGATTTTTTGTGTGTGTATTGTGCACGTGTGCGTTATGTCTGTGATGTCCTTTTTGTTTTTGTGTTTTTGATTTTTTTGTGTGCGTACGTGTGTGTTTCACCTAAACAATTCATTTACATTTCATTGTTAATGGAATAGGGGGCGCCTCTATAGCTACATAATATAGAGCAGGTCCAATTGGCATAACGTGAGGGATAATATTTGTTCAAATTAGATACAACAAAAAACATGAACAACAACATAAACAACTATTCAACAAACACAGCATCGCCACACCATTCTCACGTTTTTGGCATCATACCCTACATCAATTGGCATCGTTTTATGTAAATACTCAACATTCGTTGTTTTTATTTTTCATTAAATTTTCTTGTTTTTTTTTTTCACTGTTTTTTGGGTAACTTTGTGAAGGGTTTTTTGCCTTCTCAAAGGTAATTTCCACAACAGTACCTACAGAGTAATAAAATAAAAATAATAATAAGAAAAACAACAACACACCTTTCTCCAAAGAGAGGTTAGAGTGAATTTTTTCGTCTACAAAAGGATTTATTTTATTTTTAGTGTTTGACTTAAATTTGTTTTTTGTTTTTTTTTTTTTGGAATTACTTTTATTCTTTTCTTATTCTAGTTTTAATAAACTGGAGCTTATTTTTTGCCCGCGTGCCTCAGTTAGAGCTTTTTTAACTTTTGTTTTTATTTTTGTTCTATACTTAAATAACCAAAAAAAAGGGGTCAAGTATGGCGAGAATAGCATTGCATTGCTCTGTGATGAACGATATATACGGATATATGTACTTAAATGAGAGGCTCGGTCTTGCTTTTGGCCTAGATAAAAGCTAAATAAAAAAAAAAAAAACAATTTGTTTTGTTTTATTTGTTGAATTGTTATGCGTAGTTTAATTGCTTAAAAAAATACAAATAAATATTTTAAATCAAAGTTTGGTTTAAGCAAATTGGCAAATATTGATTGTATTAGTTTCGTAAGTTTTATAAAATATTTTTTGAAAACCAGACAGAGACATTAGGTAATAGAAGTAAGATTATATACAAGTACCTACCTACTTGCTTATGTTTTTATAAAATTCCTTTGAAAGTCAAGAAGGTTCTTTTCATATTAAATGTTTTAGAAGATATATAAATTTGCTTTTATAATTTATTTATAAATACAAAAAAGTCTTGCAAGCTGGGAGCTACAAAAAAGGTCCAAAATAATGACCTTGTCGGAAACAAAAAAAGAATTATATCGGAAAAATGAGGAAAACTTAACGTATATTATTGCAACCTACTTTTCAAATGTTTATAAGCAATAAATTATTAATTTATGTAACAAAAATTGTAATGTTACCAAAAATTAATAAAATAAATAGTCGTGCACGAAACAAATCCTTTCAAAATTCAAATTATCGTGAATAATAATTCTTATGAATGGATAAATTATTTTCCCAATAAGACCCTGTAGTTCTAAGACAAATCCAGATGCCTATCTTTTTATGAAACGATTTGCAATCTTTAAAAACAAACTGTGAATCCAATTCGCTTAAAGTATACTCAGAATATATCAAAAGAAATATTTTTTTTTTGGGAAATCGTAGAATTTTGTAATATTGTTGCAACTGATTTATTTTCTGAATTTTGAAAAAGAAACCAAAATGCAAAAAAAAGTTTAGTTTTTGAACTATTGGGGAAGTTAAAAGCTGCCATTATGCTTGATGTATTTAAAAAAAAAAAAAAAAAAAAAACGATTTTTTAAAAGCGCGCTAATTTCAAACATTTTTGGGCTTAGTACTTTTTGGTTTCTGAATGAAATTTTTGAATTAATCTGGAATATAATATTGTGATGGTCTTATTTCTAAATTTCTTCGTTTTTCTTAAACTAATCGGCTATTTGGCCTTGAATTTTATTCAAAACAATTTGGTCCTGCGTGTCAGAAAAATATTTTATCTTATTCGATTCTTAACGCCTGCCAAAAATGTAGTTATCTAGAGGTCAAATCGCATGACTTTGGTTGCCAATTCACTTGACTTCTGTGAGAGATTACCTTACCCTCAAGCCGATCATGCAGAATGCTAATCGTGGTTACAACCATATAGCATGTAGCGGCATCCTGCTGTAACCATATGTTGTCTAGATGTATATGGTTCAATTTGGGCCATAAGAAATCGGCTATGATCTTTCTGTAGCGCTCGCCATTAACGGTGAACACCTCACCACCATCATTTTCGAAAAAGTACGTGCCAATGACACAGCCAGACTAAAATCAACATCAAACGGAAAATTTTTGGGGATGTATTAGTTATCCTTATCCTTATTATTTTGCTTTTAACAAAGTCATCCAAAAATGCGCCTCGTCGCTAAACATAATTTTTCGGCCGAAATGTGGGTCCTCTTCTAAGCTCTTCGAAGACCAGTCAGCGAACAGACGTGCGTAATCATGAACTTTAAGCTCCTATATAAGTTGGATCTTGTACGAATGTGCAATGTGGGACCAAGTTTCTGCTCTCATCTAAAAAATAAAAACGCCTACTGCCTCTGGTTCTGCTGCACACTTGCACGGACTGTGGCTATGTTGACCGATCTTGCGTTCCTTTAACGTACGAATGTTTGCTGATTGATTACTGAACCGGTGATCTCTAATCTGGTTACCAAAAGTTGAAGAGTCGACTGTAAAGAGACAACACGTCTACTGTAAAATGGACGCAAAGTTTGTTCTAATGAATACTCATTTTGATAATAAGGTTTTATCATTTTGGACGTGCTTTTTAGTCGTGTAGCTTGTCATGGTGATTTAGCATCAGTCACTGAATAATAAACAATAGATTTGACAGATGTCATCAAAACAAGATGGCCTCCACAAGTTACCAAAATCCGACCACACCAGTTCAAAAACCATTTACATGAAATAATTTTTGAAATGACATAAAGTTTAAGGCCTTGTCAAACAGATAGCTTTTTTAACGCAGCGTTCGGATCATTTGACGCGAGTTGAGATTTTTTTGACGCAACGTTCTAAACACCGCCTTGGAAAACGTCGTATATTTGAATCCTAATTTTAATTTTCTCACAAAATGTCAAATAGCTGTTTGGAACAATATTATCACCCGTGTTTTTCAGATATTTCTACATATAATTCAAAATAACTTAATCCACCAATGACACAACACAATTCACAATAATTCTCTTCTAACGCAGCGTCAAACTCGATGCTCTGTGAAAACGTGAAAACGTGCTCTATTGTGAAATGGAATATGTAGGTATTGCTGTTTACTATAACACGGCGTTAGGACGCGGCGTTGAAATTCAGCGATAAAACGTTCTACAATAAAGTAGGTAACACTTTTCCGGACCAAAAGGGTAGAGGTTCTGGCGAATTGTAATCATTCATTCATTTCTTGGCCCCAGACAAATTCTAATCAATAAAAATGAATAAATTTGTATTTTCTTTAGAATTATCTATTAAATTATATGTCCCCCTCTAAAAAGTTTACTTTAGTGCTAAGAAATCTCATTCTTATATGTCAGAAATACTCAGTAACGGGCTTTTCTTAAAAACCAAGATGAAATAATCACAATAATAAACCCAGTATTAAGAATAAAAAATATCCACTGTAGAAATAAAATAATACTAAGACCAAAGTTGAAGAAAACTAAATTTTTAATAAACGATTTATGCAAACAATCTAAAAAGATTGATAGCGAAAGACCTTTTGGGGGTCAGCGACACAAAATTTCAATGAGCGATATACGAAATATTATGACAATTTCAAATAAGAAAACTTTCGACAAATAGTTCGGGAAAGTTAGAATTTTTTTTGCAACTTGGTTTTTTTCATGTTCAAAACAGGATTTGAGATAAGAAAGGTTTTAAAAACCTCTTGACGTAATGGCTGATCGTATGTTGTGTAGTAGTAATGGCTGATCACCTAACGTATTTTGTACGGAAGTACAAATAAAAACATTAACAAATCCGGCTCGAAGGACTAAATTTCTTTCAGATACAATAGCTTTGGGAGGGAAAATTTTCAATACTTCGTGAAATCTAGCAATTAGTTGAAAAAAAATTCATTTTTTATGAATTTCGTTACAATTCAGTAAAAATAAAATCAATAGACTTAACGGTACTTTCGCTTGACTTGGAGATGGAATTAGGGGAGTCATATCATTTGATTTGTTGTGGACTAAGAAAGATCACTCGACCTAAAACAAAAAAATTCTTTAAACAAAAATGCTAAACCTTAGGATAGAGAAATGGTATTCAAAAATGTTATTCCATTAACAAAAAAAAATTAAATTCAAAATCCGGGTGCGTCTGATGTTGTTTTATGACTAAAAAAAATACAATAAATTGGAATCGCTTCTCTTGCTGATATTTTTTCTCTTTTATAAATCGAACAATTTTGATTGAAATGCATGGAGTATTTTCTCAACTCTTTTCTTGTGTTTCTTTTCCTATTTTTTTAAATTTTCTTTCATTCCACAGAAGTCATCTTACCACACACAGAAAACATCGTTATTCAGAAATGCATATATATTATACCTACCCATAAGAAATTGTTATTTTTTAAAATATGCAACAGTGAACAGAATTTTCAAACTCATATTAAAAACAAAATTGGTTCACTACCACAGTCATTCCTTAGGTTTCATCCATCAAATAAAACGATTTTCAAAAAACAATATTATTCATAAATTCCTCATAAATAAACATAAAATAGTTTCTTTTTGAGCTTTGCAATACTTATTATCTTCCTACAATATCTTTGTTTTGTTTTGAAAAAAAGAAAACCATTTTCTGTAATTCACACACATGTTTCTCTGCATTTTTTTCATAACTTTTTTGTCAAAAAAAAATATAATAAATTATAAAAATCCAATTTCCATCTCAAAATGAAAATCAAAAAAAAAAAAAAAAACATGAAAACAAACAAAATTGTCTATAATTAACCCTCGTTCACACATTCAAAATCCCACTCGTTTGTTTAGTTGGACGAATTCCGTCTTGAAATACAAAGAAGGGATCAAGAGATTATGGCGATGGCCGCCAAGATGAAAACGCTCGAAGAGCAACATCAGGTGAGAGTAATTCCTTAATGCATGACTCACAATTTTCTTGGTAAAATTCAAAAAAATTAACAGGACTATCAGCGTCATATAGCGGTTTTGAAAGAATCTCTTTGCGCCAAGGAGGAACATTACAACATGTTGCAAACGGATGTGGAAGAATTGAGGGCGCGACTGGAAGAGAAGAATCGTCTGATTGAAAAGAAGACACAAGGCACCCTGCAAACAGTTCAGGAACGAAATCGCCTAACGAGTGAATTGACCGAACTGAAGGACCACATGGATATTAAGGATAGGAAAATCAATGTTCTTCAAAGAAAGGTAAGCTAGTGGAAGATTAGCCCGTTTTTTTTTAAATATTTTTTTCAATCTTAAGAAAACTAAGATATAACTATTAAAGATAATGGCGCAAAATTTTAAATAGCGTACTTCTTAACTATTTACTAACTTTAAAGTAGATTACTAACTCTTTATTAATTTTAAGCATTTTGTAACTACATAGCATCGTGCTTAGGCTATTTGTATAATAAATTGCTTCTGAACACGCCTAAAATGGATCAGTTCATGCAGGAAATATTACGATACTAATAAAATGCTAGAGAAAGTATGATGCTAAACTCAATTAATAGTCGCGTCGTTTCAAACCAAAACCAAACGGTTCTATCATCGAACTAGTTCGACTTAAGTTTTGCGCCAATATTTGTAAAATATGTAGCTTTAAAGAATGTTCCAATACTGTTTTTTTCTTAATATTTTTATCCCTATTGACAGATTGAAAACCTGGAAGACCTGCTCAAAGAAAAGGACAACCAAGTTGATATGGCCCGTGCCCGTTTGGCAGCAATGCAAGCACATCACAGTAGCTCAGAAGGTGCTCTAACTAGCCTCGAAGAAGCCATCGGTGATAAAGAAAAACAAATGGCATTGCTTCGTGAACAAAGAGATCGTGCCGATGCTGATAAACAAGAAGAACGTGAACTTCATGAACGTGAAGTTGCTGATTATAAAATTAAATTACGTGCTGCCGAAAGTGAAGTTGAGAAGTTAAATACCCGCCTGGACAGAGCCCTATCCGAAAAAGAACGCCTTGAAATCAAATTAGAAGCATCACAGAGTGAATTAGGCAAATCGAAGGTTGAATTAGAGAAGGCAACTAGTGAAGTGGGGCGCAGTTGTGCCGATTGGGAAGCCACTAAACAGCGAATTGCCCGCCTCGAATTGGAAAACGAACGGCTGAAACACGATTTAGAACGCTCCCAGGTACTAGTGTATTTTTACAAAGGGATATATGATTTAGTTACTCCTTTTAGAGTGTTGTATATAAGCTATATAAACATGCATAAATTATATATTTGAGTATGTGTAAGCTCTTGATATAATATATACTCACGCTTTTAGATGAATGGTTTGTATTGAAATAATAATAATTGTTGTAATATGTTATAATATGGATGCAAAAAAAAACTTTTTCAAAGCTATGGGTAAACTGTCGGCTAAAGAATTTTGTCTTGAAAACATTTTAAAATTTTGAGCACATAAATCGCATCAATCACTTAACTTGAAATTGTTTGTATCCCAAAGAAGCCACAAACTTTTTGGAGAAGTCGTAATTAGAATAGGAAACATAGGAAATAGGTTTTGAATAACCGACTTGTGCTGACTTGTACATCAGACAAAAAATCTATATGGAGTCCTGCTTTTAACTCTTAAATAAAATGAATGGCCAAATGCTACCAAATCAATGATGTTTTTAAAATATTCCCGCTAGAAATAAGTCGAATCATGCCATCTACTCTCAATTATTGAGAACTTTAACTATTGGTCAAAGTTAGCAGAAATGATCAATCTTACTTGGCCTGTTGAGACTTTTAAGAGCAGTTTAAACTTACTCTGCTATCATGTCATCAAGTTGAACTAGACCTGTAAAATACTTAAGCATTTCAGGGATTCGGTTCTCTCAAATACAAGTACTAGTTACTGGTACTTGTAATTACTTCAGTATGCTGCTACTGGTACAAATAAATGCAAGTATTAGTATTTTTCAAGTACATATATGGGTTCAAGATCCAAGTATGAGGTGCTTAAGAACTTGAGCAGTACTTCAAGTGTCTGAAGTACTTCAAGTACCTGAACTACTTGAAGTACTTGACCAGAATTTTCTAGCCCATTGAGTAATGTTTGCTTCAACATCAATTTACAAAGGAAATACATTTTGTATTGCATCAGAAGAAAGGGTTTCTTTTATCAACAGATCTGCTGGAGAATATTCTATTCCACATTTTAAAACTCTTGATCCAATATTCAAAGTGAATTTATGATCAAAAACACTTTTCCAGGTGATTGATTTATTTCCAGCAATTTATTTCATTTAATTTCATTTAGCAAGTGTTTATTGTTTTCTTAGGGAAAGGTATTTTAACTCCAGCAATTCATCAGTTATTCCCAGTTTATTTTTGAGAGTTTAAATGGAAGTTTAACTTAATCTGGACTCGAGTTTAAACCATCGTTTTAAATTTTTCTGTTTCACAAACCTGTTCTACTTGGGTACTTAATATCCTGATACTTGGTTCTTACGCCGAAACACTTAAAAAATACTGGTACTTGGCATTTTCAGGAACCAGTATCAGAGTACTGAAGTACAAGTATAAGTCCCCGTACTGGTACTTGTACATGAAAGTTATAAAGCTCTGAATTGAACTCTCAGTATTATATGAGTAAATTTAAAAAAAAAATCTTATCATTTTTTTCAATTCTTTTAAATACTGCATGTTTACAAACAAAACGCTCTATAAACACGCTTTTTAGGTACTGCATGGCATAACGAGAAACGGAAAATGAATTGTACAAACGGAATATATCAATCAAACATTTTTAGTTCCTGAACATTTTAAAGTCATTTTTTCAATTATAAAGTTCCCGTATTGTTTCGTACTATATTGTACTGTACTATGAACTATAGTGAATCTTAGTTTCCAGAGAAGACAAAAAATAGCTGCTGTAAAATGCCTGTCTTCTCAATTTTCAAAAAAAAAAAAACAGAGCTTAAAAGCTAACAAAGTGTAGCAAAATTCTTTCTTCGTTGATTTCGTAAATTCTTCGTATGTCTTTTCAGTATTATTCGTAAGAAATGTTAAAGATACTTATACCCCTCATCTATTAACTATTACAATGCTTCTTAATGCTGGGCTCGGGGTCGTTTAGGGCGTAGTAGCAAGCAAGGTATAAGTGGGTCACTTTTTAGTTCATCTTGATATTCAAAAACCATCGTTAAAATTTTTTCTTGTGTCAACCACCTGTTGTCTGTGTGGCAAAGCCGTGTATTGTTCTTGACACCTATTTTTTCCCACATTGTGGAATGCAGTTTAATGTCCAATGGTCTTTATTTATTTTGCATATTATATTGGTATTAAATGTTTTAGTAGTTTTTGTTGGTATTTTGTGTACGTCTACTGAAAAGCACAAAATATCATAAATATCCCCCATATACATATTATATTAAAACTAGAATCTTTCCTCCTAACTTATAATTTCCTTAGCTAACAAAACTAATCAAAGCTTATCTTAACCATCCTGTTTAAACTGTCACTATAAATACACAAATATAAACATAAATCCCCACTTTTTCCCAACAAATTAGCTGAGTTTTGGATCACCAATCCTAACACTGTTTGTTTTTTTTTTACCAGACAACCTTCGGCCGAACCACCTTAAATACATCACAAGAGCTCGATCGGGCTCAAGAACGTGCCGACAAAGCATCTGCCGAACTGCGCCGCACTCAAGCTGAACTACGAGTAACTCAGGTTTGTAATTCTCTTACCTACTGCTGTTTGATTTTAAATTATACACATTTAAATGACGATCGTAGTTGGCTTTTTAGGTTTAGTTTTGATAAATTTGTTGATGATCATACTAAATGTGATCTGATGCTAAATCTAAATGTGAATCAAATTTAAAATAAAACACATTGAAACAAACATAAAACAAAAAACAGTTGTTGTTCAAGATACGTGTGGCTTAAATTGGCAACGTTTAGTGAAACAAAAATTTGATCTACTTACGTAGGTAGCATCTAGCAAAGAAATGGAATATTAATTAGCTGTTTAAATCTTCATTACGGAAATGAACCGAGTCTTGAAAGCATAGCTTAAGATGGAAGTTTGAGATTTGAAGTCAGCAATTTGTCGGTCGGTTTCGATTGGTTATCTGTCAACAAAATATATCTAATCAAATTTTAGAGGAAAGATAAACATTCATAGCTGACATGTCAGAAGACTTCCAAGATTAGTGCTATATTTCTACTGAAGCTTTACCTAAGTTTAGATTAAACTAATCTACCTAATGGTTCCATTAAAGAAAGAGATTGAAAGAAGATAAACTTTTACATTACCTATCAAAATGAGAATGGATTTTCATGATTTCTGTCAAAAGAAGCAAAACAAATCAATTTCCAATGAATACGTTCAGAGATCCTTCTTAAGATATGTTCGATTAGCAAACCTATGAAAATTTAACTAACTAAATTATTAACTAGATTATCGAAATAAATGTGTTTGGTAAATCTTCGATATTTGAATAACATTAATAATAAGTCCAACAAAACCTGAGTTTAGAAATCAGTGGAATCGAAGTAGGTATAAGTAAATCAAAAACAATTTAACAAAAACACAAGTGAACGCTGAACGTAGCCAATATCTGTCACTTATTTTCTTTGACAACCTACTGTAACATTACTTTTTTTTTTTTTTGATTAACTAATTGCAAATGTTTTGATTTTCGCTTTTAAAGTTGGTTAGATTTTTTGATATTTAATAAAAGTCTCTTTTTATCTTCAAAATAACTATTAAAACTGACGCGCTGACATTAATTTTTATAGGGCGAAACAGAACAACGTTTTGTGAGTAATTGTTTCCAAAAAAAACACAACAAATCCAAAGTTTTACAATCCTACATTCGTTTTTTTTTTTACTTACAAAAATTTTGGTTTAACTTTTTTTGGATTTACTCACTTTGTTATTAACATTTAAAAAAAAATAAACTCATTTCGTAAAACATTTCATGAACAAAATTATGAAACCAGTTCTTTCAACAATTAAAAGAAATCCTGTTTCATGAACAAAGGCTATAAGCAGCTTTTTTTAAAGCTGCTTTGGCAATGTTGGCCAAAATTTTTGCTGTTCAAAAAAAGAAAACCGATATAGGTGCAATTCTTCTTAAATTTTTGCTGCTTAAATGCATCACCCAGTTCCTAAAATTCAGATAATCAAAATTAACATTAAACACATCATTCGAATCACTTCTTGGACGCTGCCGTTTGCTAAGCTTCAAACACAAGAAATAAAGCAAAACAAATGGCTGCCTCCAAGAAAACACACCACAAACAAAGCTATGCACATGTTTCGGCTTCATTTACAATTTAAAAATAATTTTTTTTTCTTTATTGTTTTATTTAATTCTGACTCCATTAATCATGAGCAGGAATATTCAGCAAAAAAATATGCTAATTGATGTCATGTTTCATTGAATTTATGTAAAATGGTAGTTTTCTTTTGGCTAAAAAAAATAATAACTCATGTTGGCAATGTAGTTCTCACAAGTTTGCTAAGATTTATTTTTCAACCAAATGTTCTTCTAAAAAGTGCTGCCAAATTAACAGAAAGTTAAACTTTGTTTCTGCGAACTATTTCAGTCGGACGCGGAGAGAGCACGTGAAGAAGCAACAGCCCTGCAAGAAAAGCTCGAAAAGAGCCAGGGTGAGGTGTACCGACTGAAGGCCAAACTCGAAAATGCTCAAGGCGAACAAGAAAGTTTCCGACAGGAACTCGAAAAGGTGCAGGCAAGTGTTGGGCGAATTCATGCAGAAAGGGATAAGGTAGGTTTTTTAAACCGCTAATTTATCGATCTATCTATATTCAAAATCTTCCATAGGCATTTGCCGAAGTTGACAAAGTGAAAGAAGAACTGGAACGAACTCAAGCGACACTCGGAAAAGCACAGCTACAACAGGAAAAACTGCAAAACTCTCTGGACAAAGCTCAAAACGAAGTAGATCACCTGCAAGATAGACTAGACAAAGGAACTGCCGAAAACCGTCGTCTGGTCCTTGAGAAGGAGAAGCTCACCTTTGAATATGATGACATGCAATCACAATTGGACAAAGCCCTTGGTCAAGCTGCACGTATGCAGAAGGAGCGTGAGCTTTTGGCCCTGGATATGGAACGAATTAAAGACAAAATGGACAAGACACAAGTACTGTTATTGATGTTGTTGTTGTGTTGTGTGTTATACAAACAAAAACTTAAATTATATATAGATATCACTTGCTCGTATACAGAAAGAAAGGGACACTTTGTCGGATGAGCTGGAGACGATCAAAGAACGAGGAGAAACAGCCCAGACGCTCTTGATGAAGGCGCAACGTGAAAAAGAGGCAATGCAGACTGATGTGGATGTCCTCAAGGAGAGGTACGAAAAGTCGCATATGGTGCAACAAAAACTTCAGGTAAGTAGAGCCATTTTAAAAATAGTATCGATAATAAACATCGAATTGTACCAGATGGAGCGGGATGATGCCGTAACTGAGTGCGAAATTCTCAAAGAAAAACTTGACAAATCATTGTATGCCAGCCAGAAGCTCATCGACGAGAAGGACACATCTAACAAAGAGTTTGAGAAAATGCTCGAGAAATACGATAGGGCACAAAACGAGATCTATCGACTGCAGTCGAGATGTGATACTGCTGAAGCTGATCGAGCCCGATTAGAAGTTGAGGCTGAACGGTCAGGCTTAGGAGCGTCTAAGGCTCGTGAAGACCTTCGTAAACTACAGGAAGAGAGCACTCGTCTGCAAGAGGCATGTGATAGAGCAGCTCTTCAGCTGAGTCGATCGAAGGAATGCGAAGAGAATGCTCGCGCAGAGCTCGAACACAACCGTGAGCGATTCGACAAGATTCAAACAGATCTTCGAAGAGCACAAGCCGAAAAGGAACATCTCAATAGTGAATTGGAGAGACTTAATTACGAACTTGAGAGAGCTCATAATACCCAGAGCAAAGCGAGTACGTCACTTGAAGCTGTTAAGGAGGAAGTCACACACTACGTTACCGAGCTTGAAAAAATGCGTGAACGCTACGAAAAGAGTCAAGCAGAGGTACGCAGACTTAACGACACAGATACGTATGGCCGAGAGACAAGACGCCTCAAGGAAGAAAATGAAAGACTCCGTGAGAAACTCGATAAGACTCTCATGGAGTTGGAAACTATCCGAGGCAAATCACAGTACGACTCCGAGTCCTTCGAGAAATACAAGGACAAATTCGAAGCTCGTGAGCTCGAAATCCAAAATATCGAATCGAAACTACACGAAACCACATTGCAGCTGGAGCTCTCCAAAGGTGAAGTGGCCAAACTGCTGTCAAACCAGGAGAAGCAACGAAGCGAACTGGAACGCGCACATATTGAACGAGAAAAGGCCCGCGACAAACATGAGAAGTTACTGAAGGAAGTCGAAAGGCTGCGACTGCAGCAACAATCCGCAGCTCTTAGTCCGAGCACTAGTAGTAATCCTGTGGAGAGACAAGAAATCGATCGCCTACGAGATCGTCTCGAGAAGGCGTTACAATCGAGAGATGCCACCGAACTTGAAGCCGGTCGCCTTGCCAAGGAACTGGAAAAAGCACAAATGCATTTAGCCAAGCAACAAGAAACTAACGAGTCTACGAAGATTGAGTTTGAGCGTATGTCAGCTGAACTCAGCCGAATGCACGAACGTCTTGAAAAATCGGAGGCAGAAAAAGAATCATTGAGACAATCAGGAAAGGGACCTTCGCAACAGAATGGCCAACTAGAAAAGGTTCTACAAAAACTAGAGGCCGATAACAAACAAATGGTTACTGAACGAGATCAGTTGGTTCAACAGCTAGAGAAGAGTCAGGAAATGCTGATGAACTTCCAAAAGGAACTGAACAGATGCGAGCAAGATTTGCAAGCGCAACGAGAAGAGAACCGCAAACTGCGCAATGGACATCCACCAACAGCTGGAAACGGACAAGAGACACAACAGCTCCGAGCCGAATGTCAAGCACTTAAACAGAGGCTGGAATCAGCAGAGAAGGCACTCCAAGCAGCAGCAGCCGCAGCTGCGGCAGCAGGTGGCAATCCTCAGGAGATTGAGAAATGGCGTAAGGTCATCGAAGCAGAGAAGAATCGAGCAGATATAGCCGAAAAGGCAGCTGGTGAGATGCATAAACGAATACAGGTTAGTTTGTGAGACTTATAAAAGTGGTACCCAATAGCTTTGATATATTTTTTTCCGTAGATGATGGACAAGACATTGCAACAACAGCATCAGCAAATGCAGCACATGCAAAAGCAGTTAGCACAAGCACAAGCATCTCCAGCACCTGCAGGAGCTGCCGCCCCAGATACTAGTAAGGAACAAGAGAAGCTCAAAGCAGACCTACAAGCCGCGTGCCTTGAACGCGATCGATTCCAGCAACAACTGGAAATGTTGGTACAGGAATTGGAGAAGAGTCAAGTAAGTTAAATTGAACTTCTTTTTTTTTTTGTCTATGCATATGTAAGTGATAACCGTTATTTCATTGATCTTTAAAGCTTAACTTGAACGAAGCAACTAAACAATTACAAGCCGCACAACAACAGCTACAACAACAGACAGCTAACAAGGGACCAGCCGATGAGGCTCAACGAAAACAGTTCGAGGCTCAAGCCAAACAGCTCGAAGAAGTACGCAAACAAATCGATAATCAAGCGAAAACAATCGAAGGCGAACGAAAGATCATCGAAGAGCAGCGAAAATCTATCGAAGCGAAAAGAAAAGACATCGAAGAGAAGGAAAAGAAAATGGTCGATTTCGATGTACAGCTGCGAAGACGAAAAGAGCAAATGGATCAGCTGGAGAGATCACTGCAACAACAAGGCGGCAGTGCAGCTGTTGCGGGTGAAATGAACAAGAAACTCATGGATACGCAACGACAGTTGGAAGCGTATGTCATTTTGTATTTCCCTTTGGCGAATCAATTTGCCAAATTATTTAAAAACACAACAAAACGACTATCACTTATTCACTTGTGAAATTATTGAAGAGTGTTGATAGAATGACAAGTTTTAGATGGCAATGCCCATGCCTTTTATGTCTGCAATAGAATACCTTGTCAAGAATCTAACGAAGTGTCCAAAAAGATTCATCAACTTTTACTAATTCAATGATTAAAATCATTTCAAATAAACAGATTTCTGTTCGTTTCACTTTTTGTTCGCCATTGTTAGTGTTTCTTTCAATGATGAACTCTAACCTCAAAGTTGGTTTTTCCTTTTCAATGAAAACTATTTTCAATGATTGCCATTGCCGACAGACTCGTCAAGAAAAATTCATATCATTTACTAATTTGCGTTTCAGTGATGGCAATAGCTTTAACAGGCGCCCAAGAGAACTACAACGATGAAGGAAGAATCGATGTGAAAATGAAACACCTCTTGTAAAATTTGTATAAATTTAGAATTCAAAGCATAAATTGACATGATTTTAAAACTTTACCAGTTCAGGTTCTTAGAGGTCTTAGAATTCCAAGAGTGTAATTCCTTATATCGATTTCCTTCACACACTAGGGATTTCGATCCCTTATCAATTTTTTTCTTTCGGTGTGCGTATTTCGTATACATACATGTAAATCCCTCTTCAAATACATATTCGAAGAATTTGATTTCTGTCAAAAAATCGATTTTTTTGGTGTGAAGGAACGTAAAATCTGCCGAGAAATCTTCACACAGAAATTGATTTCTCATGTGCAAAGGAAATCGACATTACTTTTGATATAAAAAACATGAAACTCAAATTTACAAGTGAAAATTCAGGTATCATAGTACCAAAGTCAACGTAATAATTTCTGCCACAAAACTCGAGAAATAATGGACGCAATTTCCCAGGCTCATTCGTTCTTGCATTTTGTCACAATTTGCAAAGTATAAAATATAATATATAAATATAAATAGTTAGACTATGTCAGTCTTGAAGCAAAATGTCACTTTTCTTACGACGAAAATAATGGAACATTTTTACAAAATCACGTCATAAATTGTAACGCATTGTAAGAAATTTTAACTTTGTTATTCGTGAAAGGCCTGTTTAATGACTGTAGAGACCTCTAAATTTTTCATAGACATTCTTCAATAAAAAAAACTAGAAAGTTATCATGCTTAAGTAAAATTGCAGCCTTCTTCAATCTTTAACTATTTTTTTTATTAACTTTCGTTTTTTCGCTTCTTAATTTAGCGTGGTGAAAGAGCTACATCATACCAAAGAAGAGGCTAAGAAATCAACAGCTGAAACCGAAAGGCTTTTACAGCTCGTGCAAATGTCACAAGAAGAACAAAACTCGAAAGAAAAAACGATAATGGACCTTCAACAGTGAGTTAAAAAAAAAGCAAACATATAATTATAATAAGTTTTTAATTAAAATTCTTTCATTTGTAAAGGGCCCTTAAGAATGCTCAAGCCAAACTCAAACAAGCACAAACTCAACAGCAAGCAGATGTAAGAAACTTTAATCAGCAAAAATTTCTCCAAATTTACTAATATTTATCTTTTATTGTATTTCTAGGCTGGACCCGCCGGCTTTCTCAAGAGCTTCTTTTAAATTATTAATTGGACTGTTCCGTGTTAGAGATTTACAACTTATAACTTTAAACATCTTTATAATGGTGGATGCAAAGTGATTGACTTAGCGGTGACGTTTAAATGCCTTTTTGGCAGATACGGAAGTAAGTATATTATTGAATTTGCGATCGTTATCTAGGTCCTTAGCTTATGAGGTACTTTTCGTGTTATACCTAACCGAGAAAGATTCAAAATTGAATTATTTACATTACGGTAATTTCGGATTTCCTTTTAATTTTGTTCCGAAAGTCTATTAATGTCGTTTTTCTTATTGATTTAGGAAAAAGCACTCTTGAATGCTCTCATGGTTTTCCTTTTTGTTCGAGAACCGGAGAGATGAATTCTTTAAAAAAAAAAGATCTACCACTTACCAACCAACACAGTGTTTATTGGCATTCATGAAATCAAAGATTAAAAAATCTTACCCCTCTCTAGGTAAAACTACATGATAACAGATCAGTGAATTTGAGACATTTACCCTCAAAAAGTCACTTCTGAGGGTGCTCCTCTGACTATAGGTCAGTGAGCGTAAGACCTTTTAAGTGGAACATGGCAGACTGATTAAACAACCAATCCTCAAAAAATCTAAAGCGTGAAAGAAATACGATAACATTATTTATTTTTTTTATTTGTTGGGCGCCATTTATCGCGGTTTTCATTTGCCATTTTTTTATGAAAATCCAAAGTATTTTTGTTTGAGTTGTTACTGTAGATGTTTGTATTTGCTAAAAAATATTCAAAAATTGACACATGCTCTCTTTTAATCAACAAATAAGACCTTAGCAATTCTAACAAATTAAAAGAGTCTATATATTTGTATTAATAGAGCTAAAAATATTCTTTCAAAATTATAATAATGCTCAGCATTTTCATGATAACTCCCTTTAACTTTGGCACACTTTCAAATTGATAGATACAAAATATATACATATCTTCGAAATTTTTAGCACTTTCTTGGCTTATCTATATCTATACTATTATATAAAAGCGAAACCATTTTAAAGTTTGTAACGCACGATCTCAGAAAGTAGTTAACCGATTTATTTTAAATAAATTTTATTATTTTCTATACTGTTATAAGAGTGTTTATGGCTATAATTTTTTTTCATTAATAATTTGTCAAACTTAAATATTATTAATTTTACATTTTTTGTCCATTTTTTTTTCATTAGTTGACTTATACAACCACACATATCTTAAAACCTATACAATAATCGACAAAGATTAGCATTGCTTCATAAAGTAAATATTGTTGCGCAAATTTTAAGCTCAAAATCATTTCTTAGTTACACATACAACCTGAGAAATAAATAAAAACAAATTATAAAATTATAAACTTTTTGAATTTATTGAATTTATTTTATCCAGGAATTAGATTTCATCACCATCGCGAGGTCGCTGCTTTGTTTCATGTCATTATCATTCCAACATTTTTAATTTTCTTTTCTTTCCGTTCCCATACTCTCTCTCTTAATATCTGTTCCATTCAATAGTTACGTTTTTTCTCTTGCCTACCTACCTACATACATATTCAATTTTTCTGTATTGTATTTTGTATAGTTTATCTAACTAACCGACACACACACACTTTTTTTGTTTCTCTAATTCTATCGTCACATCGCGGAGCAATGTGGAGGTAGGCTCTTTTTACTTGCGATATAGGTAATAGGTACTAACTATAGGGCAAGTTCTGAATTTGGAAAAAAAAAATCGAACTCGAGATTTCGATCAAAGTTGACATTACGATGATAGCGAGACGAATAAAGTGGGTCCGACGATTCCGTCTGTTTGTCTGTATGCCTGTATGTCCGTATGTCTGTACCTCGATCTAGAGCCTAAGCCACTGGAGCTATTTTCTTCAAACTCGGTACTTAAGGGTCTTCGGTGACTCCCTAGAGGAGAAATTGAAATTTTTTTTAGCTCTAAAAACCGTAATGCATAATCTTATTTATCTCGAAAACGGTTCTAACGATTTTGATAAAAAAAATAGGTGTGATATTATGGACATGGAATTCATTTTGGTAAAAAAAATGTTTGGGGGGAAATGTTATTAACGGTACCTGTCATAGAACGGTTTTTTGATTTTTTTACTTTCTCATCAACAGCTCTAACAATTTTAACCAAAAATTTTCAACAGGAGCCCCTTAAGTTTAAAATAATATTGTATACAAAAATATTCGGAAAAAAAACTATTTCTAAAATCTATACTACCTAATACTTAAAATTTGGCATCCCAGATTTTGTTCTCGAAAAATTTTAAGGAAATTTGTCATATAAAAAAATAATTTAAATAATAAAAAGATTAATCAGGCGGCAATTCCATACATTTGAACATTTTTATCTCATTAAATCCATGTTTTAAATTTATAAAATGTATTTTAAATTCCAAAGTACTTTTACATAAGAGCAACTTTGTGCGATCCAATCGTGCATTTTATTTTTTAAGTTACTTGAATACACTCAATAGCATTTTGGGTGACAAAAATCGACATTCAATTGACTACAGTGCCGTGCACATGAACTATTCTTTAAATGCGAAACCATTTTAAAGTTTGGGTTGAGTGATCTCAGAAAGTAGTCAACCCGTTTATTTGAAATAAATTTTATTATTTTCTATATTGTTATATTTATAATATGCACAAACATGAACAAGCTCTTTTTTTTTCAAGTGTGAAAGAGAATCTAATTCGATACGGTATGTTATACATATAAACTAAAATTAATATTACTGTAGCAAATATGCTCAGTCCTATTGAGAAATGTTTTCATATGCTAATATTAATATTAAGAAAATATTCGTAGTTACAATTTGCGAAGCAACGCGAGTACGGGTCTGCTAGTTATAAATAAAATCAAAACGGACATTTATGGTGTATAGCTTCGCGGCGCAATAATATTTAAAATAATAAACATTTCAACCAGCTACCACCGAATTCCATATAAACATTTGAAATATATTTCCGAGACAAATACAATTTATGCTTCAAGACCCTGCTCAGAAACACTGCAATAAGAAGCATTGGGCGCCATTTATGTTTTGTGATATTTGCTTAGGTTAATTTTTCAAAAAAAATAACAAACAAAATAAACATCAATCACCCTCATTTTAACAATAAATTTCATTCCAGACTATTTGCAGCAACCACAAATTTAATAGAAACCGAAGAATAAACTTGTTGAAAAAAGATGTGCTGAATCTGTGTTCAAACAAAACCAGGGATATATGAAACCAAAAACAAAATATACTACTCACAAAAAAATCGGAAAAATGTTGTAAAATTTGCAAGAAAAACAAAGAAAACTTATTCAAGAATGCAAACAAAAAAAATTAGAACAATATTAAAAACAAAATTATTTAGAAAAAATAAAATTAAAACTATGTTAATAGTATAAATGGTACATATATATATATTTCTATATATATATATATTGATCATAATATACAAATTAAAATAAATAGCTAAACATAATTATCAAATTAAACTTTAAATATAATTTATAAAAAATAAATAAATAAATATATATATATATAAAAATAATAAATAATTTATAGGTAGCTCAGATAAAGGAAATAAAAGAAATCGTTTAAATATAGTGTACATATTATCATATATATATATATATAAATATATTAAAACAGTTACAAAAAGAAATTAGTAAAATTTATATATAAAAATAAATAATAATAAAAACTGATATAATATTTCAGTAACGTAATCACAATAATACAAATTAACTATTAACAATAATTTAATCAATAAAAAATAATGATCTTACAACAGCAACAACAAAAATCGTTACCTTCATGGCAAATTTTATTAAAACAAAGAAACTATTTATTTAACTCGATCTATTTATTAAAACAAAAAAAAATGAAACAAAAGAACTCTCAATATCACTTAACTATCTCTTCTATCGTTCTCTCTGTGTCTTTTTCTCTTAAACAAAACAAAAAAAAGAAAACTAGTTTTTAACAAAACAACTCTTATTCTATCTGGTGCTTGAGTGTTTATTATTAAACTTAGTTTTATTTAAAAAAAAAAATATTTATATAAAAATGGAACTCGAGAGCGAATAAGGAATGAATGTTTTTCTTTCGTTTAAAAATGTTTCTCTTTAATTTTGTTTTATTTTTTTTAAGAGGTTAACAAGATCTACAAAGAAAGCAATCTTTAACAAAAATAAATTATTAACAACACTGCCATGTTATATTGTTTGTTCTTATTTATTTAAATAATTTTAACACACTGTTAATGACAAGAAAAAAAAACATTAACAGCAACAAAACTGTTACAAAACAATACAATATTGCAAAATCATATCATTTAGATTTATGTAGTAGGAAAAGAAAAATATAAAAAAAATATAGAAATGTGTATAAGATACTCTATCTCTCAGAAAGGATACCTTTGAAATAAATAATAGCAAGAATACATTATGAATGTTGAATATTTCTATTGGGAAACGTAATTTATATTAATTATTTATTAGTTAGAGAATGGAATATCACACACACACAAAGACTATTGGGCAGGTAAGGCCCTCCCATCTTCTTCACATTTATTTTAAATTTGTATCTAAGATAAATGATTTTAGACAATTGGGGAACGCACCCTAGTTCCACATAGGAATAGATAAATCTCCTTTTTGCGTTTTTTTTTATATGTATATCTGTAGACTTATAAATAATTTTCCATTTATGTAATTAGCTTTGTTGGTTTGGTCTTACAAATAAGTGACACTTTTAGTTTCCCAGAAATCTCCTGCAAATAAATGAATAAAAAGGCATTACATAAAACTAAAATATATAAATCTTTATAGAAACAAATAATAACACATAATATTCGACCAATTGAATAAGATAAGGAATAAAATTAAATAGGAACGCTTGTTAAGGCAAAAAATACCAACACTCATAGTTAAGTTTTTCTACAGTTAGAATTGGACTCCATTTTTGTTTTCTTTTTTGTCTTTATTCTTTAATCGAATAAAAATCAACAAAAACCACTATATTTAAGGAATTCAAAAAATACATAAATACATTTTAGCTACATTTCTGTAAATTCATTATAGTCAAATTAAAACATAATTATTATTAAAATATAAATAAATTCATATAGAAAATACCCATTTATTTTTATCATTAAAGTAAAACGAAAACGTCTATGCTTGTTACATTTACAATAGCGACTCAGCTCAATCTCAAAATAATTTTCGAAATGCAGAAACTACTTTAAAATAAAAAAAAAAACAAACTATGCAACTGCCCAGCAAAACCAAAACATCCACATCCTCCCAAACTGTAGGTGCACTGAGAACATTACTTCTATTTTCTATACTATACTATATTTTTGTTTCTTTTGTATACTTACATTTCTATATAAATAAACATATATACAAGATGAGATAACTTTCCACCTTACCTACATATATCAACTACCGATTTTTAGATAATAAACTAATGAATAAAAAATAAACGAAAGGTTTGGGAAGGGCTGCATTTAGTTTTGAGGTCACGCAAGCGACAAAGCCTTATTGTTTTTGTTCTTCAGCAGTCTGGGAGATTATTGTTTATAAAAATGATGTTAGAAAAGCAAATAATAAATTTAGAAGTCTCCATAAAAATTATATGTTGTTCAAAAATTAACAAAAAAAAACTATATATATATATATTTATAAATAAAGCAATTGTATTGAATTTATTGTAAGTTAAAAATAAAATAAAGGACGACAAATTTATCGGTTTATTTTCTTCTTTTTTTTTTTGTTTCTTTTTGTTCTGTTGCAACAATTTATAAATATAAAATAAGCAACAACAGACAAGAATTGTATAAGCAAAATGTACGTTTATGTAAGATTTATTCATTTTTTTACCTCGATATTCATTGGTTAGTAAAATAAAAAATAAAATAATAAACTAAAAAATTCAATATTTCAACAACAACAAAACAAAAAAACTTGCATTATATACAAATACAATGTATAATATTGTATATGTATATACACAAATATGTACATTTTTCTGTATGTATCATTGAAAAGTAAAAATTTCGGCTAATGTTCAAACAAAATATATAAAAACCAAAATGCAAATATATATATATATAAATAAAATATACATAAACAATATAGAAATAAACAAAACAAAAATAACAATAATATTTATATCGTAAAATTAAAACACAAAACAAAAACATAAAATAATAATAATATTATACTACTACAATTAATATTCTTATTATTAATAATAATTTTCAAATTTAAAAACAAAAATGAATTTAAAAAATATACAAAAAATAATATTATCGTTACCGTTATTATGTGCAAAAAAACAATGCAAAATTATTATTGATAATGACTATATTATTAAAAAGAACAAAGTAATATTATTATCATTATTGTATAGTTTTAATAAAAAAGATTTCCTTTTTCCCTTTATATCCATTTTCGGTTAGTTTTTTTATTTGTTATATAAATTCAAAAAAAGTATTATAAAAATGAAAAAAATCTTGAAGAATGTTATGTACATTCCAACAACAAAAAAAACAACAGAAACAGAAAAAATAAAAGATGTATTATTCGAAATGTTTATATATAAATGTCGACAATGTCATTATAAAAAAAATGTTCTTCAAAACTGCCTACAAATAAATTTATTTAAAATGATAAACTGATGTGTCTTATTCTTATTGTTTGCTTTACTTTATTTTCTTTTTTGGAAGAAGATAAGAAAATGATACTTGCGACTTATAGGTACTAGCTATAGGGCAAGTTTTGCATTCGTAAAAAAATCGAACTCGAGATTTTGATCAAAGTTGACATAACGATGATAGTGAAGGCGAAAAAAGTGTGTATCGCAGTTCTGTGTGTCTGTTCCACTACAGCCTAAACGGTTCGGCCGATGTTTTTATAGACTTGTAAAATATCGTTTTTAAATTCCCGCTACTTTTTTTTCCTTAACACAAACATAGCAGTACCTGCTTTGATCATTTTCTTAATGCTAAATGCTCACCAAGAGTTTGAGTAGTATTGCGTATTCAAATTTAAAAAAAAAAGAATTAGATTTTTTTTTCAAAATTCAATACTTCGAAATCCCCGAAAACCCTATTTAAAATCTTTTTTATATTAAGAAACCGCTACAACGACTTATAATTTTTGTTCTTGCATAAACTAATATTTGATTGAGAAATCACTTGGCATTCTGTTTTTAGCTCCAACTACTTAGGAGTTTAAAAAATTTATTTTATGTCTTTTATACAAGAGCAAGTTCGTGTGACATAGTCGTGCATTTTATTTTTACATAATTGGTAAAGAAAAATTATTAGCTTTTTGTCGCACTTTATGCGAATGTCACAAAGTATTGACACTTTTTGAACGCTAAAAGCATTTTCACATTAAAACCCAAAACGCGTTTTTAGGCGAAAAGTTTTCAAAAACTCGTTAAGCATTCAAGTCGAACATTTATACTTAGTTTCGTTTGACATTTCAATTGTTTCGACATCAACTGTCAAATTTTGTATTAACGAAATATTTCGGCCGCTCACAATTTTTTTTTTTTATTTTTTTTACCCACGCTCAAGGGACTAGGATTATACCCTTTTAAATGTTTCAACACAGCGAGGGCGTGAAGTTAAAACCACTTTACACGATATTAAAAATCATATGACCTGTCAAAAAAAACATATCAAATCGTTTGAACGCACTCATTAAACTCATATCACTTCTCAAACGAAAAAGCATATGACTTTTTTGACATTAGGACTGTAGCTAATTCCATTTGAGAAGTCATACGAGATTTGTTGTTTTCGTGGGAAATATTGAATGGAGTGTAGACGAGTTGAATACAAAACATGGTAAAATTCTGAAAAGGTAACTATGTATGCTTTTTTTATAAATATTTCAGATCCCATTAACACATATACTGTAAATTTTTGAATTAATACAGCTATCATTGTTGATAAAACCACTGCCATTGTTTTCTTTTTGTTCTCCATCATGGAGTAACGACACACATTTATTTCTGTTTATATTTTATATTTATTTTGGATTTTGGTATCTACTCTGAAAATCAAAGGAGAATTCACTGACGTGTAAGGCATAGATAAACCAAAACGGTATGACTTGACTGGAAATGACAGCTCATTTGATAAATCATACAGAAAATGTGATGACAGGTCATATGACTTCTATTATCGTGTAAAGTGGCTTTTAATGAAGAGAAGTGAAAAGTTATTCTTAATTAATGAATTTCTTCTGAATGGTAGTTTTCATCTATCAAGTGGAATATTTAGAAAAGGTCTTTCACTATTTTGCTTCACCCCACTTAAATTATAAAGGCTATTTTTCAATAAGGGTGGGCATAAGTTAAAATGGAATTAGACAAACTATATGTGGGGCATTAACAAAATTATTTTTGAAGCAAAACTTCTTTTCCGGCGTTGGGAGTAAAAAATGTGTTGTAGTTGTCAGTGACATGCTTTGAGTATATATAATATGGAGGGCTCGTTTCTATTCCAAATGCGTGACTATCATAGGGGGCGCTACTCAAATTTGTGTAAAGTTATTGCCGAGTGCTTCATATCACATGTGACGGAGAACTATATGCGAGGAGAAGGTAAGCACAAATCGGAGGATACGGCTGTATCCTTAACTTACAGAAAGTGAGACAGCGACCCCTATCACAACTTCAAGTACTACAATGCATTAGGGATAGGAACGAGCCCTCCATATTATATATACTCAAAGGTGACATGTCAAAACGACACGTTATCCGTCAAAGACAGCGACATTGTTTTTTACAATTATTGTTCGAACTTTGTTCGAAGTTATTTAAAACACTTTAAAAACAACTTTTATCGCCGAAAGAGAATATTTTTTTAATGAAAAAACCACAACAACTAAAGCCTAGTACGCAGATCGAGACAAGACAAATTTTATCTCTACAATTTTAATCTCTACAAAACTTTTCCAAATCTCGCGCAAAAGTTTGAAGTTGGAGAATTAAAAAATAATTTAATGTGTTTTGTAGTGTATCTCTGGAAAGGTTGTACGCAGATCGAGAAAAATTTTGTCTCCCATACATTTTTTTTCCTGGGACAAATTTTGTCTCGGATATTTTTCCGAGCAGTACGCAGTTCGCGCGCAAAATTCATACTATTTTGAATTGTTCTTCAAAATGTCTCCACTAAATTTTGCCAGGAAAACGAATGATACAAGCATTATTTTGCGGGACAAATTTTGACAGCCACCGTATTTCCGAAAGTGATTTTTGTCAATTCTGATTTTATTTAAAAGGTGCTGATGCTTGTCTTGAGATCATCAAGAGGAGATTCCAAAAAGGTATGAACGACTTTTGTAAGACAAGTCGTTCCAGAGATACACTAAAAAACAAATTAAATTAGATTTCATCTCTCCAACTCCAAACTCTTGCGCGAGATTTGCAAAAGTTTTGTAGAGATTAAAATTGTAGAGATAAAATTTGTCTTGTCTCGATCTGCGTACTAGGCTTAAATTAGCATTGCCTACAATTAGAAGAATCCTTTAGCGTGATGAAACATCGTGGTTTTTGTAAAATCAGTTTCAAACTATGAAAGCAGACGACGATATACACAATAAAGCATTTCTCGACGTTGCGTCAAATGAAATTAATAAATGAAGTAAGAACAGTCGCGCACATTCAATTTTTTGTTTCACATCTGTTTGTTGCTGAAATGCAACATAATGGGCTTATGTTTTATTTTACCATATATTTACCATATGTTTCATTTTACCAACCAAACGAAAATAAAAATTGAATTTACGCTCCAGGCCTAAAGCCTAGTACGCAGATCGGGAAAAATTTTGTCTCCCATACATTTTTTTTCCTGGGACAAATTTTGTCTCGGATATTTTTCCGAGCAGTACGCAGTTCGCGTGCAAAATTCATACTATTGTGAATTGCTCTTCAAAATGTCTCCACTAAATTTTGCCAGGAAAACGAATGATACAAGCATTATTTTGCGGGACAAATTTTGACAGCCACCGTATTTCCGAAAGTGATTTTTGTCAATTCTGATTTTATGTGAAAGGTGCTGATGCTTGTCTTAAGATCATCAAGAGCAGATTCCAAAAAGGTATGAACGACTTTTGCAAGACAAGTCGTTCCATAGATACACTAAAAAACACATTAAGGCCGGTATTCACCGAGCGCTCATAACTTAAGAAGCTCATAAACGTATTCACCAAGCAATATTAGTGAAGATCTACGAGCGCTCTTAAAAGTTAGGAGTGGTCGGGACCACTCCTAACTTTTAAGAGCGCTCTCTTCGAAAATTTGTTCGCTTGTGCGTGTGCCACGCACGCATTTGACTCGAATCCATGTGAGCAATGCCAAGTAGAAGAGTATCCATTTGCTGTCAAGACCAACATTACACAACATTTCACAGTTTGGGTATGCCTGAACAAGAGAGAGTGGCTCTCATTTTCGAACTTCGAAAAACACTTGCGAGTGGTTGGTGAATACCGCACAGAAATTTCAAGTTAAGAGCCTCGTAAAGTTAAGAGCCGTTTAGGAGCGCTCGGTGAATACGAACCTAAATCAGATTTCATCTCTCCAACTTCAAACTTTTGCGTTTTGGATAAGTTTTGTAGAGATTAAAATTGTAGAGATAAAATTTGTCTTGTCTCGATCTGCGTACTTGTCTTTAATATCTATTAAATTAACCGCAATATAACCTGCGCAACATTCCTGGTAAATTCTTAGATAAAAACCAAAATTCTATTTTGTCGCAGGCCATTTTCATGACTATTTAAATCTAGCCATATGTGTGAATACCATAATTTTAAAGAAATAACTAGTTCACAATAGTTTTTTTTTGTATAACTGTGAATTGGTTGATGTATTTGCTTAAAACAGATTAATATCGTGCTTACACTTTTGCTATAATGCTGACTGCCAAAATGGAATCGAGTGAAATAATTCTATTTTATGTGAAAAAATTGGTATAAAATGCCAACATGATAATTATTTAGTCATGTTTATCCAACTTTAGTCCCTTTTTACTAACTTTACATATCATGAATTTCCTTGTGACAGTAAAGTGTGTCCACGAAAAGTTTTGATAGTAAACGGCTCGCCAAGCCATCATGAAATATTGGTATCAGGATTGAAAATTCAACTGTTGATATTATTCACCTGCGTTTACACTGATTTTGGAACTTTTTGATGATTTCTTATAATTTCTTCTACAATTTGGTGTACATTTCACATAAGATATTAAAATCGTAAGTGATTATTTGAACGGGTGGGCCATCTAGTAGTTTATTTTTAAAATATAGGATATTTTGACACTAACAGCTGTTTCCTGCTCGAAATATTGGCAGAAAGTCAGTATTATAGCTCGCTTTATGCTTGAGCTTGGTTCGAGCAACTAAAAAGTTTGTGTTTTGACACAAACTAAACGATTGCCTAAAATAAGTTCGCCATTTTATTGGAAATATAATTATCTGCGAATTCACGGACATTCAACCAAACAGTTCATCTGTTTTCTATAAGTAACCAAACAGTTTCGCAACTAAAAGTTGCTAGTGCGCGGCTAGCCTCATGGTTCACATCGTCGTACAATGAGCATAGACGAGAATGTGGCTGCTCAATTCACGAACTTCAACTAGCCGCATCGATCTCAACAGCTCAACATTTCACGCACTGGCCTGAAGAGAATTCTTACAATACTGGAACTGGAATGCGCTACTACGAAGCCAGCAGAGTTAGCCACTTGAACGACGTTTTGTTCCATAATTAATGGGAATGATTGCTCTTAAGCCTAGTACGCAGATCGGGAAAAATTTTGTCTCCCATACATTTTTTTTCCTGGGACAAATTTTGTCTCGGATATTTTTCCGAGCAGTACGCAGTTCGCGCGCAAAATTCATACTATTGTGAATTGCTCTACAAAATGTCTCCACTAAATTTTGCCAGGAAAAAGAATGATACAAGCATTATTTTGCGGGACAAATTTTGACAGCCGAAAGTGATTTTTGTCAAAACTGGTTTTATGTAAAAGGTGCTGATGCTTCTCTTGAAAGCATCGAGAGGAGATTCCAAAAAGGTATGAACGATTTTTGTAGGACAACCTGTTCCAGAGATATACAACAAAACACATTAAATTATTTTTAAATTCTCCAACTTCAAACTTTTGCGCGAGATTTGGAAAAGTTTTGTAGAGATTAAAATTGTAGAGATAAAATTTGTCTTGTCTCGATCTGCGTACTAGGCTTTACTAATATAAGAATACTTCATGGACAAATTATTTTGTTCATTTTATTGCATTTTCAAAAAGAAGCTTGTATTTGTCCCACCCTTAAGATTCCTTGTAGTATCTCGATTACGCACACTATGTGAAAGGCGATTTGAAAAACCTCTCTTTGTAAAAGTCTGCATATCATGAGTTGTCATATTTGCGTGATAATTGCTTCACTCCGATTCATTTTATTCTTCCCAAACTATACTTGAAAAATATTTTCATTGTGGTTACAACTTCAATTTAACTCTTTCCACACCCATTCACAATAATAGCAATACAAACGATTTCGAAATTTCCATCAGCCATCACCATCGAAAATTCGATATAAAGAAAAAAACATGGCTGTCCTCCTCTGAGAGAAACGTCAGCTTTGATTAGCTTTTTTTCTGATTACCTACTCGGGATAAAGAAAAAACCTCCTTCGTTTCGACTTCCAAAAGTGATTTTTTCTATTCTATTTGTTGTTTATATAATTTCATAACAATTTTTATACAAATCACATCACCAAAGTGAAATAAACAATAAATAAGAAACCGCAAAACCAACCAAACATATTTGCTCACAATAATTACAAATAATATGGACCATAAAAAATCACCAGTGAGACGACAGAAACGACAATCGAAGGCGATCGAAGACAATTTCTGGGACTGCAGTGTTTGTACCTACAAAAACACAGCTGAAGCATTCAAATGCCGAATGTGTGACGTACGTAAAGGTTAGTGATCCCAAAAAAAAGAAAAGAAATACAAACTTATCTCATTTCTTGTTTTTCTTAAAACAATTAAAAATCTATTTTCGTGTAAAAAAAGATAACCAGAGGCAACGCGCATACTGCGTTTTTGCATAGAAAAATGAAGAAACGAATACGACAAAATGTAATCTGTGTCCTCGTTCTCAATACGAAAAAAAGAATGCAAAATGCCTGCCTGCCTGCCTCCCCGCCTGTCCATCGCGCAACCCAACCCACCTCTTTGAAGAGAAGAAAGAGTAGTGTGTGCCAAATAACATTCGAGATTGTTTGTTTCTTAGTTGAATCTGCGTGTTGTGGGTGGAATGGCGAGAATCAGTAGAATTTCTTTGGTTTTTTGTCGCAGCATTTGGGTTTGTTAACAGCGAACTGGGGCAAACTACTTGATACTAGTTAACTCATTTTGTGATTATTTTCTAGAAAGATTTGTGTGTATTCGGATTTGTTGAATGAAACGTTAAGTAGGCAACCTGAAACCAAATTGGACATATTAAATTATGGCAACTGATATAGCTCCGAGAAAATATCGAAAGTTGCGAAGAATTTCTGTACACTTTTGAGCAACTTCTCAATAGCATCTAATCAATCTGTCCGGGAAACTTACAATTCCCTTGTGCTATCAGCTTTCACTTCTGGCCATCAAATGCGTTAAGATTTTTTTTAATTTGATTATAATGACGGTTCGGTCGACCTTAGAGACTTCATGAATCGATGTGCTATGCAGTTTTTGTCCATATAGACTCGACAAGATCCAGCCATATTCATTGAATTGAATCTTCTTCCGCCACCATTCACACATACTGCATTTGTTTCCTAATATTAAACAAATTGAGAAAAACTTGGCGATCTTCCCAGATGCTCTCTTGTCGTAACATTAAAAAAATGATCTCCAACAAATCAAATAGTGCCAATTTTCTTAAAAAAATCTAAATGCTGTATAACTCCTAGAGGTTGTAGATGATTCTTCTTCTTTACAATACTAAAAGGGTTTTCAATAAAGGAGATTTTAATATGTTAAAATGGAATAAAACAATCTGTGTGTGAAGTTCTTAAAGTTTTTAAAGTATTCCATCATTTATGAAATATGACAGTTCAAACTTCAAATGCCCCCATAGGCGTCTTACGGTGGCACGGACCACTGATCCGAGTAGGGCAATTTTTAACGACTCTTCCGCATAGATCCGGCTGATCTTGAGCATTGGTCTGTGTTATGTTTACCTTAAAAGCATCGGTCGATTGGTTTATTCGGAAAAAATGGCTTGCGGGATCAATTCGCATGATTTTTGTGGTCAATTCAAGTCACCTCTGGGAAAGATAACCTTACCCTTAAATGCAAAATGTCAACCGTGGCATTGTTCAATTTGGAACATAAGAAATTGGTTATCATTGTTCCCTAGCACTCGCCATTGACGGTGGCCTTACCAACGTCGTTTTGGAAAAAGTACGGATCAATTACGCCGCCCGCCGAACATCCATATTAAACGGTAACTTTTAAAGGATGTATTGTGCCCTGTTAAACATCGCGTGGGTTGGTGTCTTCCTATATTTTTTTTTTTTTGCAGAGTTCGATCACAGTCAGTGTACCTATAGAGAATTTATTTATTTATTTCATCTACGAGCTAAAAAGCTTAACAGATTACATTTAAATATAAGTAAAAATAATATACTAATAATAATAACAATATTAATATAAACAAAATAATATAATATAAAAAAAAAATATATAAATATAATATAAAAAATAATATATAAATATAAATAATATAAATAATAAAATAATAAAAGTTTAACAACAATACCAGATATCAAGTTCTTAAGAATAAGTATAACATAAGGTAACTCTCTAATTGACCTTGAAATTGGTTCATTCATACCATAGTTTGTTCTATGCCTTGGCTCAAAAAGAAGGTGTCTTTCCCTTAATAGTCGAGTTGGGCCATAAATATGAACGATGGCAAGTAACAAAGGACACTTAATATGGTAACAAAGAATATCGCGCACAAAAACAATATCCTGAATTGTTTTTCTGGAGAGATCTTGTAACCCCAAAAGGCTTTGCCAGGCTTGAAAAGTAGGGCTAAAATTTTATCGCAATTTATAAAATACATATTTTGTGAATCGATTCTGAACTATTTGAATTCTATCGGAGAAAGTTTGTTGGTAAGGGTTCCAGATGATACCCGCATATTCAAGACTTGGTCTTACCAAGGAAGTATAAACAGAAACCAGTGTATAAGGGTCCGTAAAATCAGAAGAATTTCGATTTATGAATCCTAACATTGAGTTAGCTCTAGCAACAACCGTATCAATATGAAGAGAAAATGAAAATTTTTGAGTCGAAATGAACTCCTAAATCTTTCACTTTTAGTAGTTAGTAGTTTTCTAGATAGAGAAATAACGAAACATTTTTTGACATTAATATTTAGAAAGTTCAAATTACACCAATTAGACAGATTGTCGAGATCCTTTTGAAGCTTAAAGCAATCATCAATAGAAGTTATCTTTAAAAATAATTTCAGATCATCAGCATATATGTATAAGGCATTTGCTATAGCTGATACAGTTAACAATGTCATCTAAGAATATAATAAAAAGCAGTGGCCCTAGGTGGCTACCCTGAGGGACACCACCATTGACCTAGATGTATATCCTTGAACTTTTACTTTCTGGACTCTTCCAATTAAAAATGAAGATATCCATTTCAGTAAGTTAGAATGGATTCCAAAGGTTTCGAGTTTGAGAATCATAGTTACTGCAATCTTACTTGTTAACACAGCCCTTCATCTAAAAATGTGCTTCGTCGCTAAAGATAATTTTACGGTCTTAACCTTTCGAAGCCCATGGCAAAATTTGTCAAGTTAAAGTCTGCGAAAGGCCGAGTTCTTGTAGATAGCATGGAATTAAATGCCTCAGGTTCTGTTGTACACTTTCCCCGGCGATGTTTTCCACCGATATTGTGCAACGTTTGCACTAACGAACATTAATTTTGATAATAAAGTGTGATAATAGGAGTGATGGGGAAATTAGGGGGGAGAGAAAAGAGGTGTTAATGAACATTAATCTTGAATGTTTGCAAATTGAAATGGCATAGGAAAACTGTGCTGGATAAATTATTCCACAATCGTGTTCTGCCACTAAAAAAAACGAATCCCTGTATTTGACGGTACGTCCAAAATTATGCTTAAGAGTGATCTGATGACATTTCTAGCGGAACAGGTATTGCGGATAAACGGTTTGTGGGGAGGAATGCATCTGGCTACTTCAAGTGAGCATTGCTTGTGAAAGAAGCGATAAAACATGAAACATTCCAACGGTGTTGAAGAGCTGGAAATAATTCTATTATAGCTCTGTTTCCTATCAGTTTTAATACTCTGCTCTGTATTCTATCCAATAAATGAAGAAAAGTTGGGGCTGCAACTGCCCAAAGATGTGAGTTATACTCGAGTTTTGTATAGATAAACGCCTTGTAAATTGTAGCCAGCGCAGAGTTTGTGAAACTTTTCTTACATCGATATAGAAATTCTAAGCATATAGCAGCGTATTTTGCGGTCTCGAGAATGTGGTCACCGTAGAAAAGATCGTCGATCGTTTCCACATATACGGAGTATCGAGAGCTCTTCGGCTTCTTCGATAAAAGATGATGTGACACATGTCACCAAAACAACAAGGCCGCTGAAATCAAATCTTTAAAAACGAATAATAGCGGACACATGTTTCTATCAAACTAACACAGACAATTTTAGTTGTTCATGACAAGTTCCATGCTTTTCGCCCGAAACCATAGCACCAGTATTAAGCTAAGACCTCAGAAGCAGTGATTGTGAAGAATGATTCATTGTTTGGCTTCTCTTCTGGAATAATTTGTGGAAGTATGATTGAAAACGATACTTTGATGTATCGTATCTACTATTTTTCTGAGTCCATGATTTTGAGAGTTCTTTCTCGATAACACAATTTACTTCGCCTCCTGGTCATTAACATCCAAATCCACTTTTTGCGTTCAAGTTACCTGTAATTGCCGTTTAAGGCTTAAGTTCGACTAAACCAGACCAGTTGCTTGGATCTCACTATATTGTCAATTAAATCAGCCTAATGAAGAAATCAACAGGAATTGATAAAATTATGAAGAACAAAATATATGCTATGATTAAATGCCATATTTCAAATAGCCAACATGGTTTTTATAGTGGTCGGTCAACTACAACAAATTTGGCTTGTTTTTCAAAAACTTATTTTAATACACTTGAAAATCGATGCCAATTGGATGTTGTTTACACAGACTTTAAAAAAGCTTTTAGTAGAGTAAATCACCTTGTTTTAATTAAAAAATTAAAATTATATGGTTTTGATGGAACTCTTCTTAAATGGTTCTGGTCGTATCTGATTGATAGAAAGCAAATTGTTAAAATTGGCGATGTCGAATCTAGACCAATTATTGTTTCTTCTGGCGTCCCTGAGGGAAGTCATTCAGGTCCACCGTTGTTTGATTTGTTTATCAATGATTTTCCAACAATATTATCTTCATCAGAATGCTTAATTTTTGCTGATGACATAAAAATGTTCAAAGTCGTAAAGAATTATAATGATTGCATTGCATTTCAACAAGATATTTGTAAGTTCGAGGCTTGGTGCCAGCAAAATGATTTGAGTCTAAATCTATCTAAATGTTCTGTTTTAACTTACAGCCGTCTGTCTAATCAAATTGTTTTTGATTACACTTTAAGTGGTTTTAAATTATCCCGGCTTTATGAAATCAAAGATCTTGGAATAATTTTTGATGCTAAACTAAGTTTTGATTCTCATGTTTCCTACATTGTTTCTAAGTCAAATAGTATGTTAGGTTTTTTAAAAAGAAATTCCAGTGATTTCAAAGACCCTTATACTCTTAAGTCTATTTATTGCTCTATTGTTCGACCATTATTGGAATATGGTGCAGTTATTTGGAATCCTGAAATTAAAAAATTAATTGATAGAATTGAAAACATTCAAAAAAATTTTTTAAGATTTGCTTTAAGGCAGTTTTCTGCTAATAACAATGTAGCTCTTAACTACCATAGTAGATGTTTATTATTAGGAATACAAACTCTGGAATCAAGACGAAGAATGTATAGTGTATTATTTGTTCGAGATATTATTTCAAATGATATCGATTGTGAATTTCTTCTTTCTTCAATTAATTTTTATGCACCTACTCGATCATTGAGAATGAGACTTTTTATTTATGAAAATCCTCATTCTACAAATTATGGTCAGAGGGAACCAATATCTCATTGCTGTAAAATTTTTAATTTATATTATGATAACTTAGATATAGTAAATACTAGATCTCAGTTCAAAAATTCTCTTTGTTCATTATTATTAAATAATTGTTAGTTTAAATTGAAATTTATATTTATTTTGTATATATTAATATTAAGCATAATCTGTAGATTTTTCAAATCGTAGATGGAATAAATAAATAAAAATAAAAAACAATATTAAACTGCGACTGAAAATGCAATTTACAGATCTACAAAAACAAAAATGTAACTTCAATAGAAAATTTCAATCACAGATAATCAGCATAGTAGATGTGTGTGGAAGCGAATTGTTGAACTGTTTAAAGCTTTCAAAGCAACTGCCTTCAATTGATACATATACTAATGGATGTTGAACGATTTATAGGACCTAGAACCAAACATTTCTTACGGATGAGATTAACATTTTTCATAATAAATTTAATGGTACAAGCAAAATTTCAGAAAAAAAATTGGTAAAATGAACTACACCAAAACATTTTCTTTTTTTCAGGCTCCAAAGCTATAATTTTAAGTCATTTCCAAACATTAGTGATATTCAATGAGGATGTTCTGGACATTTTGGAACAATCCCTTAATCCGTGGGCATAATTTTAAGCCGCACGAAGCTCAGGACGTTGAATGGTGTTGTAAAATGAAAAAGTTTTGTCACGTCAATTTATTAAAACAAAATTTGTATCCAAGTGTCGTAAAACACACCATATTATTTTCATTTTCATATTATTATGTGATAAAGGTACTATAGGGCAAGTTTTGAATACGTGAAAAAAATCGAACTCGAGGCAGTAAAAACACGAAAGAGTCGGTCTCAATATTGCATATCTAGGACGTAGAATCGTCCTGTTGAAACCACATATCGTTCACAATCATATCGTCCAATTTGGTCAAATGAAATTAGTTATCATCGTAAGGTAGCGCTCTCCTTTGATTCTGTTTTTAAAGAAGTACGAACTTATGATGCCAGCAGCCCACTGTCCAAACCAAGCAATGACTGTGCGCATAAATTGACAATTTGTGGAACTTATAGGACCAAGCCGTTCATCCAAAACTGATTCGCTTCCAACTGCTCCAGGGCGCGCATTCAGCGAAAATCGCAATGGCCTAATCTGAAATTTTGGTCCTCCTTGTCGCCTCGAACTACTGCGTTTCGAAGACTGTTGGCTGGAGCTTTGTTGTCCATGTGAACGAGCCCAACGTTTTTGAATTGTTTTGACGACTTTCTGGACTTCAAATATGTACATTGTACATCTTGGTATAACTTATAGAGTTCGGGGTTGTGTTTGCTCCTCTCATGGCCTTCTCGGTTATTGGAAAAAACATTCATTGAAGAACTTTTCCTTGGAAAGACCCCAGTATCGGCTCTCTCTTTCTGTTTATCGTAAAGTAAAATAGACAGTATAAGTTCAAGATTCTAATACAGCACATTGCGTACGATGTTATATGAGTATGCGACGTTTTGTCGTTTTTGTGAATGAGATATATAGAGCTAAATGTCCAGTCATCGTGAATACTTCTATCAGGTTTTCAGTTAAAAATGTCAATTTTTATTATTAAGGCCTCTTTCGTTTTCATAGCCTCATAATAGGTAGAAATGATGCACGTGCTTCATGGACATTAATACTTAGTTCGTTAACAATCAGAAGACAACGAAATACCATTTACTGAAATTACAACTCTAGAAACCCCTCTTCATTTAATTTCGGAGAAGAGCTATATAATGAGCAATTTAATGTTACTCCAGTTGGAAGCACAGCAGATCTTTCAGTCCCAGTTCCAACAAACCCAAATAATATTTATTTAATTTAATTTGTTGTTTTCTAACATGCTAGACAATGGAAAGAAAAACAAAAAACTGTAAAAATTAGGTACTATAGAACAATGTCATATTCAACTCTTCAAATATTTTAGCCAACGGACCAGAACCGCAAAAGCCATTATTTTTTCATTAAAACTCCTAACACATAATTTTGTAATATAAGAAACCATCAGCATAAAATTCTTCAAAATTATTAATAAAATATATTTTCAGCATCATAAATAACAACAACAACCAAAAAAAAAAACACTCACAAACATAAACACACACAGAAATCTTGATAAAAAGTTCTTATATTCTGCATTTTCAGTACTAAACTCATTCGGCCTTCTTGCAGGCACATCAACACGGAAACCCCGTCTCAACTCAGCCCTCGTAGCTCAACAAGCTGCCACTCTACCCGGAGCCTCAGGTGCCATGCCAAATGGTACCAAGCCAGCCTCCACATCCAAATCGTCGGGTCATGATAGAAATAAAAATAAAAAATATCCAGCCCGTCTAAAAAACGTCGATCGTTCGACAGCACAAACACGTGAAGTCACCGTTAATTCCGTCACTGTATTCATTACCGAATACAAACCGAAGTCTTTAGCCACTCGGCGAGAGTCGAGCGAACAGAGTTTCAGCGAAAGTAACGATTCGCGTAGTTAAATAGGAAAAGTTTTTTTTCTCCTCAAAGACCCATATTATATATGCATGATTGTGCACGCTTAGATAAAAATCAAATAAGCTACATGATTGTTTTTTTTAGAAGAAAAAAAAACAAACCATAAATATCACAAAAAAGAAAAATAATAATCAAGAGAATAGTTTAATTTAAAATATAAAAAAAAAAGTAAAAAATAAAATTTTTGTGAATAAAAAATAAAAAGTTAAAAAAAGTTAGGAAAAGACGTTCGAGGACAAGTTCACTGCCTCGTGAAATACACAATTTTTGTTCATTTTTTTTAAATAAGTAATACTACACACAACACACCCTTTTCTCAAAAAAAAAAAAAAAAAAAAACTATACAAACACATGTAAAGAACATTTTTGTTATAAAGATTTTATTTTTTCAGTTTATATTTTATTATTTTTTTTTTCTTATATAACGTGTGATAAAAATTTGAATAGTATTTATGGATTAATAAAACAAAAATCATGGTAGATATGTAGGATAAGGAATTTAAGAAAAAAAAATTATGATTTTAAAAATCTAGGAATGATATATGAGTAAGTTCTCTGCCGAACGAATTATAAATGATTGATCTCGAAACTTTGCGGGGAGAATTGCATTTTCCAATAAACATATCAAAAAATGCAAAAGTACTACATCTCGTAAACGGCAGAGTGATTGTACATAATGTGTTTGTAAATTTTCTGAGTGCGCGCTAAATAAGATGTAAAAAAAATTAAAAATCAACATTCTAAGGCAAAATTCAAAATTTTATGTTTGTTATTAACTTGAAAAAAAAAAACAACAATGTGTTCTTTTTATATATTTTGTTTGTCTCCTTTAAAATACACACACAAACTGCATAAGTTAACACTTTTTAAAATATCTTATACTATATAACAAAAAAAAAAAAAAAAAAAACAGGCTTTCAGTTACAGTGTACCACAGCATCTCTACCCACGTCTCACATGAAATAGTGTATTTTTAACAAAGACTGATATATTATTATTGTAATTATTATTAATTATTATTATTAGTTGTATTTTAAATAAAACTTATGTGAAAGAAAAACTTCAACAAACTTATAACATCATAAAACAGCACGCCGATCAATGTTGGAAACAAAAAATATTTTAAGGATAATGAAAGGCAGATAAGCATTTAAATTGGTAAATATATATGAATTAAGTTTCCTATTTAATTTGTAAAATTATGTATACATATACTTTCTCTTTATATAGTGTTTTCTCTTAAACACAAAAATTAACTCACTACTGCGAAGAGAGTTGACAAGTGCAATCGAATGAAACTGTGATGTAATGCAGCAGTCGTTAAATTAAGGGAGGAATCGATCTTACAGCTTGTCTATATGTCCATGGTAAAAGCTATTTCCACAAGAGAATCCATTGAAAAAATAAAATGGCTGGGGCCAACATACAAAATGGCCATTGAGCCGAAATGGGTATGGTTTCTTTAGTAGCTCTATAAAAAACTAGAATGATTGTGATATTCGCACTTTATTTTTTCCTAAGTATAAATGTCAAACAAATAACAAAAACCCTAACTCTTGGTTGTGCCAAAAATCTAAGTTTCAGTATTTTAACTTGATCCGATTAAAGCATCATTTAATTTTTTAATCTGAACAGCTGGAGCCCCTTGACTTAGTGCGATAGATTAGAACTTAGATTTCGATCCCAGTCGCTTCCAATTAAAATTTTGTTTCAAACCTAATATGTTATATATGCACTTGCGGTCAAAAAAAACAGCACCATGTTAAAAATGCTTTATTATCTTTTTTTTTAATCAAATGAAGAGAGTTTTGAGTATTCGGTATTAGTTTAAGATTCTTCCTAACTAATTTGTATCTTGTTACTGAATATTTTCAAAAAAATATTACTGTTTCGAAACAAATATGAATAAAAAGAGTAAAGTTAATGGATTTTTTGATATTTTAATAATTTATTGGAACTGTTTTTGGTGAATAAAATGAAAGGGTATATTTTGTTACGAGTATTCAACAAAAGTAAAGATATTCTAATTTTATCTCAAAAACTGTCCCTGCGATTTTCTTAAAAAAAATTCAAAAAATTTAGTTTAGTTAAACCTAGGTAATGGTCGAATAAAATTTTCAAAAAAATGAGTAGTTTTGGTACCCCCCTTGGGGCCATTTTTTTTGTTTTTGATTTTCTCAAAAACGGTACCACCAATTTTGATCATTTTTTGTATGCTAAAGCTTCCCAGTACATTGAATATTATTGTGTATTCAAATTTTCTAAAACAAATTTTTTGGATTTTTAAAAAAACTTTCAAAATTTTTTTTTGAAAACTCAATATTTCGAAAACCCCATGCTCGATTTTTTCAAAACTTGATAAATAAAAGTTTGGAAAAATAATCTACAATATATGAGCAAAATAAATTCATTTTACCTAAAAATAACGGTACCCTCCATACAAATGTTAAAAAATGGTTTTCGAAAATCGTATTTTTCTCGAAAAAGGTTCCGAGAATTTTGCTTAAATTTTTTTTCTTTCTATTATTTTTTAATATCTGTAATTTAATAAAAAAAATTTTGAAAACAAAACATTACTGAGTGTACCTACCATAGAACGATTTTTTAAAATTTTGAATTTCTCATTATTAGCACAACGGATTTTAATGAAATTTCGTAGAGAGAAGCTTCTAAAAAGTTTAAAAAACATTGCATTTCAATACTTTAAGTAAAATTTTTTTTTGAATTTTGAAAAGAAAATCCATTTTTTTGTTTTTTGAAAATTCAATATCTCGAAAACGGCTCAATATTTTTGTTTGTAAATTTAATTTTTATTCATACAATAATAAAAACTTCAAATTGGCGTACCAACATTTTTTCTTAAAAATGTTTTAAAATTTTCTTATATAAAACCTTATTTTTTAAGAAACCACTACAAAGACTTATAATTTTTGTTCTGGCATAAATCTATATTTGCTTGAATCACATGGCATCCTATTCTTACCTTTAACTACTAAAGAAGTTTTTTTTTTAGTAATTTAAAAAATGAATTTTATGCTTATGAACAGTTTCTCTAATAACATTCATTTTTGAAATTCTTAGTCTTTTACATAGGAGCAAGTTCGTGCGACCCAGTCGTGCATTTTATTTTTTTTACTTTTTTGATTATGCTCAGTTACCTTGCTTTTCATTATATGCACCAGTATTCGATTGGGTTGAGATCGGGGAAGTTAGCTGGTCACGTCCCCAAATTATTTGGCATTGAGTAAACTTCACGGTTTTTATTATGTCGTCCTTAAACATTTCACCTTCTGAGCATCGTACGTATTACAAATTATCGGCACACATCAAGTTAAATTTGATTTCGTCAGACCAAATCACACATCGCCAATCATCTTGCGTCGAATCTTGGTACTTTTTCGCCCACGTTAAATGAGCTGCTTTCATTTTGGTTGTTAAAAGAAGCTTTTTCGCTGGTCGTATTCCATATAAACCATTCTCCCGAAGTCTTCTGCGTATCGTTTCAGCGCTGAGGTCAACTTGATGAAAATCATGTAGCTCCTCTTTTATACGGACAGCACTTTTAAAGCGATCCTTAAGGCTTGTTCTTGATAATACACTGTCCGTCTTCTGGCTTGTTTTCCGTTTTCGTCCGTTGTCACACTAACAACTGAATTCAAATAGATTTTCTTTGGTTTGAACATGAAGTCGATTTGGGCTACAGGTAGATAATACCGTTCATAAATTAGAAAAAAAAACCTTTGCATTTTGGTGTAATTTCGCATTCTCTGAGAACTCATTAAAAGGTGCAGTTTTAATGACCGCAAGTGTACATACCTCCTCAAGATGAAAGGTTCATCTCGTATTCATTCAGATTCGCCAGAAAAAGATTAAGTTACTCTCCAATTCTACCAATGGTTGCGAGTTTAGGTCTCAAATTCTCGGTTCTCCGCAAGGTGTGTCGCGCCAATAATTTATTAATAGGTAGAATCATATAAGCTGAACATAATTCAAGAAAGGTTGTATGACGAAAATTAAAACTTGTACATTGATTCTCAAAAATTTATAAAAATCATGGTTGTGTTCATTTAGAAATATACAAATTATTTTCTCTCCATACAAATTTCCATGCCAAGCCCACTTCTTGAGTCTCAAAACAAAATTATTTCCTCTATAAAGGGTGATTCCTTTTAAGCATAAAGTTCCAGATTCTAATATTTTAAGTTCACTTGGCTTACCAACATAGTTTCGGTATTCTAGAAAAGCTAAATAAAGATAAAAGTTAAATTCAATGCAAGCATGGCAAATAATAACAAAATTTGAATATTTCAGTTAAATCAGCACATTGGTTTTGGAGTCTATAAGCCGCAACAAACTGTAATTCATATTTATATACATATATATGGCTTAGGTTAATAGAATGACATTTGATCTTGTTACCGTAGATCCATTATGATACCCTAGGGATTGTAACCTCCATATAATGAAACCTATGATAAATCCTATGTAATTCAAGTCCGTTAAGGGTGTTGATAGGTTTCAGCAAGCTTTAGCCTGAAATGTCGGAGGGTACTACTAGGTCATTGAAGAAATGTCTGTCGTCAAATAATCACCTGGTTGAGGAGAGGTAAGCGCTTTTAAGGGATCTTGAGAAATCATCAATCCATCAGACCCGTAGGAGAATGTGGATCCCTGCAACATCTGGTAGATGAGTTTGAGAGGTCAATAGTGTTGGGTATGTGTCCATTTGTTTGGTTAGGGTTGCTGTATGCGTCGATAGGGCTATTTTGTTTTGTTTGACTGTTCTAAACGTTCCTATCTCGAGATGTAGAATTTCCAAATGTTCTTATATTCAAAAACTCTTATCATTTAAAAACAAAATGGGGTTTTTGTCTAAGTATCCTTGCTTTACTCTTTTTAAAGCATTGGCTCTAAAACCAAACACTTTTCCAGATTTCAAGTCAAAAAATTGTTTTTTAAGTTTTGCAGTTTTGCACTCACAGTTTTATATTATGTTCTTAATAGCCCAGTGCTGAATTTAGCCCGTTTGAAGTGAAGGCTCCAAAATCTGATCTTTTATTTTGTTTTGATATATATTCCAAGCAATGAATGAGAATGAATAGGTGTGAGAAATCCAGACTTTCTCTAGTAAGAATACTTTGGAAATATACAACTAGTTTTAAGGAGACTTGTTATTAATCGTATCATCTTATTCTCACCATATGTAAAGAATGGATTTGAAATAAACAATGTCGTTTACACTTTTAGACTAGATCATTCAAACAAGCTTGAACTAAAGAAGGAATAATTTGGGGTTTATGTGACCTACGAACTTAAGATGTATTGTGCCCCCGGCTGGAGCTGAGTAAGATCGATCATACCACAACTCTTCCTCCAGACTTGCTTGTGCAGTGTTTTCAGAAATTGTAGTCTTCTCTCTGGTGACGTCCTAGATACCTGTGTATCTGATGCATGGGTGCATGGTTCGGTGCTTTCGCGTGAGCATTGCATAATCTGCATGGAGCATTGCCCATCAGGCCAAAAATACTGAGGTGTCTCCTCAATTAACAGTGACCAGGGAGAGAACCCTTTATTATTCTGAGGTTATTCATACTTAATTCCTTACAGGATGTACATATGTACATATATAAAGCGTTCTTGGTTGCAGGTCCCAAGAAGCATATTGACCTTCCTTAGTTTTGAGAGTTCTGTCCATATTTTTGAACAAGCTTAGCTAATTGAACAATTCTAAGGTCAGATTCCAATTCAGGTCATCAAGTAATCTTGTTTCTGGTGTAACCTCTTGGAATAATGGTTAGTGAGTTGGACTATCATGCAGAAGGCCTGGGTATACTGCCCATACGTATACTGCCCTTTCCGAGGAAGCGAAAAATCTTTCAAGAGTATCTATTGTCATGAAAAGCTTTTCTCATCTTAGCCGTTCGGACTTGGGAAAACACTTAAGGCTCCTCCATTCCTACAAACTTTATTTTATTTTTCAATTTGTTTTATATACAATTTGACTTAAAACTAACTTATTAATTAGTAAATTAAATCATGACTCAAAAATAGGGGTCCAACGTTCTTCTTTTTGCTTCAAACAGTAATATTTGCTTTCAATATCATATGAATGTGATGACTATTAAATATTAAATATCTTTAATTTATGATGAAAGAGTTTTTATTTCCTGTAGGGCTAGTTCTTATTCTTCTAGTAGAACAATGCGTCGTCGTCGTTGTGAATGATGTCTTGAAATTAAACATCAAATAGATACCTGTCTCAAGCTGTTATTACATTCCCCCAAACACGCTCACAGAAATGGTTGAGAGTTGTAAGTCACTAGGTCTTTGATGGCTATAAGCCTTTCGCATCTATTTTACTTATTAGTCATCTTGTTCTATGGCAGAAATTGTGTGCGCCTGTGCAATTTTTCTTTTTTGTTGAATTGGATATGTATGTAGGTACTATTTATTATAGAGAGGTTAGAGTGTTACGGAGACACCGTAATTTTTAATTATAGTAAATATTGAAAAACACTTTAAACCAGGCTTTGAAGAATTTTTAAGTTTTGTATTCAAACCAATTAATTGCATTGGCCATCTTTTTTATTTAAGGAGAGCGCCCACAAAGTTTATTTGCCGCAACATTATTTTTATTAGGAAAGTTTGTTGTCTTGTTAGTGCTAACCTATTTATTCCAATGTACTCCAATCGAGAGCAGTTTTAATTTGCCTATAAAAGCTGGCAGGTGGCCGGCCTAAAAATAGACAGGGTTGTTTGACGATCTTTAAAGATAGAATAACAATTGAATAGATTAAACCTCTCGAGGAAATGCATTACCTTAAATGAACTTTTTATTAAATCTTCTAATCATTTTTTAGGGAAAGAAAACCTATTTGGTTTTTGGAATGTTCTTCTTTTCCTAATTTTACTTCGAAATTCCTTTGTCGACTTCTCTTCACAAGCAGTGTAAATTTGCAATACGTTTTGAAACATGATATATATTTTTTTTAATTGAGTAAGTTTTCCTCTTATTTTTTTTTAATGTGTAATGATTTATTTCTTAAATATTGACAACGAATAATATTGAAAAAAAAAAAACAAAAATTTAAACATAAATTATTATTAACAAAACTAATAAAGGTGTAACATAAACAAAACAAAAATTTAAAAAAAAAAAACACCAAAAGCCAACAACAATCCGAAAAGACGTTCAAGTTCTTTCGGAAAAAAAGTATTAAAATAATTTTCCATTAAGTTTGATATATTTTTTTTTTGTAATAGAAATTTATACCCAGCTTTTTATTATTAATCAATTTGTAGTTTTGTAAAAACTAGTTAAGTTAAATAACAAAAATAATAAACAATTTTACCATTTATTCATTAATCAATAAATAATATAATAATATAAAAAAAAAAAACGTTTGTAAAATTCTATACTAGATGCTGAATGCATTCAATTTATGTACATTTAATGTAAAGTTTGGCAGTTGGAAATATTCAACTGCTCCCCAAAAGAAAAACAAAAACGTCAATGAAATAAAATATATATATATATATATTGAAAAAGTAAAATGTTGTATTTTATTTAGAAAAAGGTCATTGTGAAGTCTTCTGGTACCGATTATAAAATCGGATCTTCTGACGCATGTTCTCTTTACAGAATTTGAAATATCATTTTTATTGTAAGAGTTCAAAAGGATCCTAAAAGACTAATGAAAATTGATAGCAAAAATTATTGAAATTGCACATCTAAATTTACCGTTCTACACGAACTGAAAACTAATATTCCTGAAGTTTGTCATCAAAAGATGTTTTTTATTCTTAAAATAGAATATTTGCGTCACAAATGTATTTGCATGCAGACATGTTCTTAAGTCTTGTAAAGCATTATGCGTATTGTTTAAAGACCAGCACAAAGATTTTTGAACTTGGTTAATGACGAGATCGGAATATATGAGAATGCCATATGCCCAGAATAACAGTAAGCAATCTAGAATACGTTTGGAAATTTCAAATTTTTTTTTAAATCATTTAAAAGAAAGTTGTGTTATATGAAGGTTTTTATAATACAAACTCCATATACTACTGAAATAAATCATCCAAGTAGAAGACTTAGCACTATTATTGGACTTGTTGAATTATTGATTTAAAAATTGGCGTTTCGTCCCGGTGATCTCACATGGACTCATAAGTTCACTGTGAGGACCTTGTCAATACGCAATTTTTGTTAAATTGTGTTACTTCAATAATTAAGGTATAAGGAATGCAATTGAGAAGGATCAAGTAACTTTTTTAGCTTTACTAGAATTTTCGAAGGCATTTGTCCCAGTCAACCACAATCTCTTAAACAAATATTTAATTTTTTCTCATCTGCATGTAAGCTAATGCTCTCAAATTTGTGTGACAGGCTGTTTTCGTAAATAGACTTCCAATTACTTTCCTATACAAAGAGGTGCTCCGCAGGGATCAATTTTGGGTTCCATTTTATTTACACTTTTCATCAAATAATTCTTTTGTAAAAAATAATTCTTCCAGACATTTATATGTTGATGAGTACCAGCTATACTTTAGTTGCCAACTAGTATTGATCAAAGAAGGTGGTACCTATATGCTTAAATAAACGAGGGTCTTGAAAATTTATTCTACCCATATAGTACATTTTATGAAGTTTGTTCTATTTATTTTAAATTTATTGTTTTATTATTTATTAAATTTATTCTAAACTAGCAACCGGGTGGCCGGGTGGCTTTGCACGGAAAGAATTAATTAACTAAAGCCAGATGACTCCTGGTCAATGGATGGGTGCGGCCATGTGACGAAGTTTAAACAGGTAGGTTACAAAGGACTTGCTCTGCTCAAGGAAAAAAAAAAACATGAAATTATATTTCTTTTATTAGTTCATCCTAAGGCCAGCTAATGGACAGTTTTTAGGTTTTTATTAGGAGTAAAAACGTATACATTTTTGATGTTCCAACTCGAGAGCAAGCCACATACAATTGGCCGAGTGAAAAACATTAATTTTTCAAATTTAAGCCAGCAATAGACAAAGATTATCCCTGACATTCAAAGCGACTACGTTACACCGCACATAGATTTTAACTCAGTGATCATAACAGATATCCCAGAAAGGGAACTCATGTTTCGATCTTTACGGGCGGTTCCAAGACATTATGAGGGAGTGGGGCCGGGCTTCTGCTCACATATTCCACCTATTACCATATCAATAAAGCTTTCAATTTGTTGCAGTGTGTCCCAAGTGGAAGTGCTTGCAGATTGCGAAGCTACAATTCATCTTAATTCACATAAAGTAAACAGAAATATAACTAACTTCATCGAAAACCAGGCGGCAATTGAAGCCATTTCTTCAATCGCTATTAAATCGAAACTAGGAGATCGTTTATCGTTGCCGAAATGAGCTGCTTTAACCTTATGAGGATGTGCTTGGTGCGTTAGATCGTGCCTTATAATCGAGTTTTTAAAATCTTTATACAGGGTGATTGGCATAAGGTGTGACAAAAAGCTAGGGCGTGTAGGTTGGACTTAGACAAGAAAAAAATCGTATGGGAGGGGGGGGTCTATTTCCCCCCGTTTAGGCGGGAGGGGCAATTTAAGAAAAAAATCACTTAAAACAGAAAAAAAATTATTAGAAAATAACGGTGATACCTACAGATTAATGCTATGGCATTTTGAAAAGCCAGAAATACATTCTTTAATTTTGTTTTTAAATAAAGTTGTTCGAGTGAATAGTTTTTGAAAAATTAATTTTCAAAATCAAAATTTTGAAAAAAAAAAATGAAATTTTTTTTTTTAAACAATTTTTTTTTCAAAATTTTACGTAATTAAGTATTATTTTTTTATTCAATATTCAATGCTCTTTTTAATTTTTGATCAAACACAAAAAACCGGATGTCAAAATGTTTTGTAGTTTTTGAGAAAATCAAAAATAACAAAAACTACTTTTGCTCTAAGAAAAGCCTTTTATTTTAGTTTTTACGTTTTTGGATTCTTATGTAGGTGAATTTACGATTGAAAGGATTAACTTTCTTTTTACTATTCTTTTAATTATCGTCTTATAAGCATACAATAATGTGACAAAGTACTGGATTAACCATATTTCACACATTTTTTCATTGAGAACACCTGCGTGAGAGCATTGGTTTAAAATTGACCTGCCACTTTTTTATTATGGTGGGGTCGGCTTGGCTTAGGTGCATTTACGAAAGAAAGGATTAACTTTAAATAAACAGTAATTATGTATTTTATCTAAATATGCATGTATTTATTATTTAAATTGATTTCAAGATTCAGGAACATTTTTGTTCTTATTTCGCAATTGCATTTTTCTGTCACTAGTTAGGGCGTGTAACGCTGCATTATTTAAAAAACATTCGCAGATCAATATTAATCCAATGCTCTCACGCAGGTGTTCTCAATGAAAAAATGTGTTATTGTATGCTTATAAGACTGATAATAAAAAAATTTTACAAAAAAAGTTAATCCTTTCTTTCGTAAATGCACATAAGCCAAGCCGACCCCACCATAATAAAAAAGTGGCAGGTCAATTTTAAACCAATGCTCTCACGCAGGTGTTCTCAATGAAAAAATGTGTGAAATATGGTTAATCCAGTACTTTATCACATTATTGTATGCTTATAAGACGATAATTAAAAGAATAGTAAAAAGAAAGTTAATCCTTTCAATCGTAAATTCACCTACATAAGAATCCAAAAACGTAAAAACTAAAATAAAAGGCTTTTCTTAGAGCAAAAGTAGTTTTTGTTATTTTTGATTTTCTCAAAAACTACAAAACATTTTGACATCCGGTTTTTTGTGTTTGATCAAAAATTAAAAAGAGCATTGAATATTGAATAAAAAGTAATACTTAATTACGTAAAATTTTGAAAAAAATTGTTTAAAAAAAAAAATTTCATTTTTTTTTTTCAAAATTTTGATTTTGAAAATTAATTTTTCAAAAACTATTCACTCGAACAACTTTATTTAAAAACAAAATTAAAGAATGTATTTCTGGCTTTTCAAAATGCTATAGCATTACTCTGTAGGTATCACCGTTATTTTTTTAATAATTTTTTTTCTGTTTTAAGTGATTTTTTCTTAAATTGCCCCTCCCGCCTAAACGGGGGGAAATAGACCCCCCCCTCCCATACGATTTTTTTCTTGTCCAAGTCCAACCTACACGCCCTAGCTTTTTGTCACACCTTATGCCAATCACCCTGTATATATAATTCTTCTGTGAGTGTGTATGTCACTGAACTTCTCTTAAACGACTGGACCGATTTTGATGAAATTTTTTGTGTGTGTTCAAGGGGATCTGAGAATGGTTTAGATTCACAATTTTGTCCGCTGGACAATGTTTTTTTAATTAATTTTTAATAATTGGGCATGACAGCACCCAATCTTCCTATGCGCGATGCATTTAACCGCGAGTTGCAAAGAGAACAACAATACTATACTGAAGAATTAGCCGAATCAGTTCGTTCAAATGTTCCGCAATTGAATGAACAACAAAGAATTGGGTATGATACTTTGATGGAAAATATATACAGTGAGTCTGTTGGAATTTACTTCCTTGCTGCTCCCGGGGAGACTGGAAAAACATTATTAATTTTATTGCTGTTGGCAAAGATCAGATCGTTTTCAGTTGACACCTCGACCGGATTAATACACTACTCACGGATTTTTGTCACTTCGTCGACTCAAAAGAGGAGCTTATTCAAAGTGTTTTTATGGACATATGTAGAACAACAGTTCAGAAACTATAATTGGCTGAGTGAGGCCAAAAACAAAGATGTCGATGATCTCGAAGCAACCATTCAGAATTTTCTTCCGGAGAGTTGTTTTCTTACAAATCAGTTGACACAATTACAAACTAGGATGACATAGTCAACTATCCCACAGAGTTCTTAAATTCCCTGGATTTTCCTGGACTACCGTAGTATTTTCTCACAATTTACAAATAAAACTAGGATCAGTTGTGATTATTCTGCGTAACGTTAATCAACCTCGACTATGCAATGGAACGAGACTGCGGCTGTAAAAAAGCTAAAGAATAACGTAATCGAGGCCAAGATCATCAAGGGAAAGTACAAAGGAGAGGATGTCTTGATCCTGTATACCGATGATTCCAACGGATTTGCCATTCGATTTTAAGCATCTGTTAGGCCTTCACGATCACCATAAATAAATCGGAAGGCCAGTCGTTGAAAACCATCATCCTTACACATTTACGCACCACAAGAAAAGTCAAAAAATATAGTACATCAGAAAGCCTTAAATTGATTAAGTATAACTATGTTCCATTTAATGCAGATACAAATTCTGCATTAGGTTTTGACAATATTTTTTAAAAATATTTGTAGGTGATACGAAGCTCACCGGGTCATCTAGTTTTCTTATATTTATCATCGACTGTTACCCAAACATTTCATCATCGTCATCAAGATGATGAATTCAAAGTAAAAGAGCCCAGGAGAAATTCCTGAAGGTGAAGATCAAATCTTTCAAATTTGTTTTCACCATGATTATAAATAATGAAAAAAATAAAACCAGCTTCAATTTGTCATCTGTATTTAATATTTCGCAAATGCAACGAAATAAATCGGAGAGTTCTTCCGGATTACCAAACTAAAACACTATTAAAACAACATTTTCAAACTGACATGAAAATTTTTAATGTTTCTGCATAAATCTTCCAAAATATTTAGATATGCAAAAATGATTTTAAATCGAAAAATAAATAAATATTTTTTGCCAAAATGAAAAACAAACTTACCAAAATCAACATTTTGAAAGAAGTAGATCAAAAATATATTGATATATTTTACCTATGGAAAACCACAGAAGATTCAGTGTAAAACATTAATACCAGATATTCGTATAATAAGTAGGTTCAAATGGAGGCCACGAGCATGTCTTGCTCAGTGTCTAAGACAGCTCCACCTATTACTTCTTCCAGCCTTCCAATTCCGCAATAAAAACCGATCCGCAAACAATAATAACTCTTGTATCCGAGAATCGTAGGCTCTCGTTTTGAGTTTTCAGATTTAAACTTTTAGTAGGATCGATGTTTTGTTCAATGAAAAGAACGTATTCAACCATTTTGGCGATATTCTTTTCGGCTTCCAAATGAGAGAATATTTCGGTCCAATACTTCGAGACATTAAATATCAAACGAAGGTTTTGTTTACGTAGTTTTCCTTCAAAAAATAAATTCCCTTTTCTTTTTGTAAATCCTTCTCATCATTTTGAATATATGTATGTATGTACTTTGCAGTTGTAAGAACATAATATCATATCTCTGTGCAAGCTGTGTATCATTGCAAATTGTAAAGGCTTTATTCTACGATAATAAATATATATCTATCTGCATATACTTCGGGACTGGAATTTTTTTAACTGCATTATTTTACTCTCAAAACAATATTGTTTTTCACGCTATCAAATTTCAATATTTTGTTGGCATTTTTTGGATAAAGACATGTTTTTGAGTAAAATTAAAGGTAATATGACTTCCCTTCTAAACATAAATATTGGACCATTTTACTTTTACTGTACAAGTTTCATTAGGAATGCGAATTTCGACATGGAATGAAAACTATCTGCGACAATATGGAAGGAAAAAAAGAGTGACAAAGGAAAAAAAATGTCATACAAAATTGAATAATGTTTCTCGTTTGTTCAACCTACATTTGTATAAGATTTTGAACATAAAGTAATACAGGAATGCAGCAAAATTTAAAATGACAAAAATGTGTATAGAACCGCATTACGAGTAAATTCAAAAGAGTTGCATTGACGTTAGAAGAGAAGATGTTTATCATTGCACTCCAACTCATTCATGATATCATTTTTCGAAAGGATGTTTATTGAAATGTAAATCGAAAACATTAGCTACATAGATGATCCTAAGGTGAAAGTCCCAACCGATTAGGACCTAAGCATTAGCTGCCATCTTGATGTATATAATAATAATAATAATAATGCAGTCATTATGTCAACACTGTTTTTTAAATATGGAAAACATTTTTATTAAGAAATAATACGTTTAATAAAATAACAATAATTCAATGAAAATTATAAATGAATGGCAACTACTTATATTTTCTCTATTGTTTTACTTTGTTACTTTGGAATTTGGATATATTCAAATAAAGCTGCGAATCTATTTTTCCCACTATTTGTTCCTTTAACTTAGACCCTTGTTATAGCTATCATTGAAAATTTTGTTTTCACTTTTTGGGGTAGGTAGTTAAACTATGAATATTGAGAATGTTTAGCATACAAACGAAGCTAATCAATTATACAGGGTGTCCCACAGTCACCGCCCCCAATAAAAAACCATGGATTCCTGAGGTCATTTTAAGTCGAAAAACTTAAGAGGTAATTTTATCGCTTTTGTCCCGTTTTCGAGTTATAACCAATCAAGAATTTATTACAGTTTTAGTTTGTCCCAAAACTTTTTTTTTCTGCGGACAACCGTTTCTCCGCAATTTTGCATCAAATCCAATTTTTTTCGTTTTTTAAGTTGTTTTTTCACTTTCTTATCATTTTATTCAAAAAAACACATACATAAATGAGTATTAATTTTTTTCGCTTGTCAAAAAATTGAAATCAGCATTCCACTGAATTGTTCCAATGAAAGCTATAACTGAGGCCTTATACTCAAAACCAAAAAATTCTTAAAAATTGGTGAATGTAGCTTATGTAGATGAACCCATTTTCTGTATTCCTAGTAAAAGTGAATTGAAAACGAATTTCAATTTCACTTTAAATGAAACAACATCTTCTGCATTCCGAGTGAATTCAATTTCTTTCAATTCACTCCGAATTGATTTTCGAACTGTCAAAATCAGCTGAAAAACAATTTACATCATTTATTCAAACATTGTTTCTTGTGCAAAACGAGAATAGATTTACTATTATTATTATTATTTATTAATAAGTGGTAGAAGCGACGAAAATCAAGGATAGAGTTCGTAGAAAAGTTTTACGTGGTAAAGCATACATTTTAGATCTTCCAGAAGCAGTGTAAGTTGAATTGGGGAATGAATTAACATGGACATATTTGAATTGCTCGTAGTTTTAAAAGAAGCTTTATACGCTATTCACACCAAATCAAAATCTAGATTTCGAGCAAAATTCTCCAAATCTCATCCAAATCTACAGATTTCCAAATCTACTAGATTACGACAAAATCTCCTCAAAATCTACTTTCAAACACAAGATTGTCAAAACAAACAAACCTTCAGAAATGTTCTGCTTTGTCAGCAAATTGTCAGCAAGAGAAGAGGTAGATAAAAAGCAGATAATGGAGTCGAGTCTCGAGTGACTATTTGAAATTTGAATTGTGGGGAGAGAAGGAGAGAAGATAAATTATATCCGAGAAAGCAGGATAAATGGACAGAAACGTCAAATGAAATCCTGGTTATGTTCAGTGTGAACGCTTCAATGAGATTTCGTAATCTTGTTGCTGAAATCCGAGATTTTAATTCGGTGTGAAAAGCCTATTAGACTAATATGCTATTCACACCAAATCAAAATCTAGATTTCGAGCAAAATTCTCAAAATCTCATCCAAATCTACTAGATTTCCCATACATTTTCAGATTTCCAAATCTACTAGATTACGACAAAATCTCCTCAAAATCTACTTTCAAACACAAGATTGTCAAAACAAACAAACCTTTCGAAATGTTCTGCCTTGTCAGCAAATTGTCAGCAAGAGAAGAGGTAGATAAAAAGCAGATAATGGAGTCGAGTCTCGAGTGACTATTTGAAATTTGAATTGTGGGGAGAGAAGGAGAGAAGATAAATTATATCCGAGAAAGCAGGATAAATGGACAGAAACGTCAAATGAAATCCTGGTTCTGTTCAGTGTGAACGCTTCAATGAGATTTCGTAATCTTGTTGCTGAAATCCGAGATTTTGATTCGGTGTGAAAAGCCTATAAACGAAGAAGCATTTTTTTACATTTTGGAAATAAATCCCTCATTAAAATATACTTTAATTCCCTTAACACATTAACTTCTTCCTTAACTTATTTCATATGTCGTTTTTATTTGGCAATCCGGAAGCTTTCCGGACTCTTCTGAAAGTGTTCAATTGGGAAAAAATGACAGTTCTGATTCTGAAAAGAAGAGAAATTTGCTTCTGGATTTGAAATCAGAAGCAAAACCAGAAGCACTCACACTTTCATATACTTAAACGTCAACCTCAACAGCTGTGATTTTTGGTATCCAAATTGTGCGAACCAGGGTTGGCCGAATTAACTACACTACATTTTCTACATGATTTACTACGTTTATATGAGGTGTTAAAGCGAGCTTGAAGCTCGCTTCGAACCTTTATATACCTGTATTGAGTTGAAATGACCTTCGTTCGACTCGATCCCAATCGCTCAGCGGTGTCGAGTAGAAATGTGGGTCGATAATCCAACTCGATCTTTCGATACTGCATATAAACGTAGTATTTAACTACGCGTAGTTTATTGAAGAAACTACATGCCTAATTTACTACAATTTGTTACGTCTGCTACATGTAGATATATAGTTAATTAATAAAAAATCAATATAATAAAGGAAAAAAAAAAAACAATTTTGCACTTTTATGATCTAATGAAGGTTTGTAAAAAAAAAGTTTCATTTACCATAAGGATGAAGAATTGTAGGAATAACTGAACGTTTAATTTAAAAATTCAAATTTCAAATGCACAACTGACAGTTAATTGACAGCAATGCTACAATTTGTAACATTAACTACAATTACATAACTACATTTAACTACATCAACTACATAAACTACGTAGCAGACGTAACAAATGTAGTTGTTTCTAAAAAGTGACAATTCGGCAAACCCTGCTTTCAACAAACATTTTTCTTGATTTTGATTATTGTACGCATTTAATGTTTCACATACAATCAAACAAAACTTCAGAATCATCAGAAGCAAACAAAAGTGTTCAGTTGGGATTCCGGAGAGAGATTCCAGATTGTCAAATAAAAACGACAATAAATTGCAACAAAACTTTTTTGTAGTGAGTTCTTGTGTATTCCTCTGCAAACAACAATTTGTTTAAAAAAAAATCAAAGTAAAATTTCAAAGCTTTATTTACATTTTTGTCAATAAATTGTCGCGCAAATGTAAAATTTCACCAAGAAAAGAAAAACTAAGTGAATTGAATTCACCGCAAAACGCTATGTATTCGAAATGTAGAACCCGAATTTCCATGTGCGAAAACTCAATTCACAATGTTCATTTCGGGCGGAACTCAGAACACCAACATTTCACGTTCGGAATGAAGAATTCACAAGTCATTTTATGCGGAATGCAGAAGGCAGAACATCAAAATTCACTTTTGTTTCTCGAATTCACAATAAGTGAAATGCAGAACATGGGCGAGTAACTATCATGCGGCTTAGATTTCCGCTTTCCCCCAAAATACGTATCGCATCGGTAGAAATATGGTCTATCATTGACTTTTCAATCGTTGATTTCAAGACCGACTTTTTTGTACGTCTCTGCAGTAGAGTTCCAAAGTAAAGGGACGAACTTATTATATTTCAAAAGTAAAATATTGTTAGAAAAAGAACGCACCACCGGACTCCACTACGTAATACGTAAAGGTTTTTAGACTTATGTTTACACATATCGATGTTATTTCATATGATGATATGTTATCTGTTATGAAATAATGCAACTATTTGCTCGGAGTCTTAAAAGGGGCGTTCACATTCTCAAATTTGTTTTACAAGCACAGAATGAAGAATATTTGATGGAGGAAAAACATTAGCGTTCACATTCTTCAAACATGTTTTCAAATATCACTTCTTATTAGAATTTTTACCATGACGGACCAACTCAGAACATACATAGGTGAAATTTTAGGTTAGGAAATTTTATTGATTTTTATATTTCAAGTCTGCAGAAAACTTATATTAATCTATTACTATTACTCCTCACACACACCACAGCGATCAACCTAATCGACGAAGTACTTCTTTTTTGTATGGGCATTTACACGCCAATACACCGACGTAGAAGTACATGCCAAAATCAGCTGTTAAATGGTAGAGTTGTGAAATTTTAAATGAAAAGTGAAAATGACCGAAAAATATTTATATTTTAATGCTCCAGAACCACTTTTTTGTGTTGATCAGAGCTTTATTGAATTGTTGCTTAAGGAGATTGAATTTTATTATTGCTTTTTCAGGCGATTTGTAAATTTTAACAACTAAAACCGAATGTCGGCATACTACTTCGATTCCCAGAGTCCGCACTGCTATGTCGACACATATTCATTTCACACGACCCAAAAACCTTATCGACATTATGCTTCGATGAAGTAGTTCGTGATGTGTGTTAGGGGTATATATATTCGGACCTAGCAAGGTATCCGTTCGGAGCGGAAAATTGTCCCCAACGCATACTTTGTCGGAGGTTCAAATTGCTTTCGAGGTGTCCTATCGGAAAGAATAATAATACACAAATGCGTTGGCGCAATTTGTTCCGCGAAGAATTTGTGTCCGAAATTTCACAAATAAAGCACTTGATTGCACTTCAACGCAGTTCGCCGGGTGCGTTAAAATAAATTCGGAGAAAAATTCCGATCAGCTGTTCGGAAGAATACCTTGAAGCAAAAATCCTCCGAATCGTACAAAATCGGAGAATTTTCCGCTCTGAACGGATACCTCGCTACGGTCGATTTACGACAAATTTACGATAATTATTATTTACGCTGACCCTTTTCTTTTTCGAGTTAATTTTACCATATTTTGCAAGGTGGTATTGCTAACTTGACTGTTAAGTTAGCTTTACCAGGGCCCATTTTTTTTTAAATATCGTTCGTAGCCGCAGGCGTAGCGCGACAAAATTTTTGGTCTTACAACATAATATTTACCACAATTATTAACACTGACGTTTTTCTATTTCGACTTCAATTTACCCTATTTTGAGGGGTGGTAGTAATAACTTGACTGTGAAGTTAGCATTACCAGGGGTTATTTTTAAAAAAACAAGCGCGAAAAATTTTTCTTTAAAATTTTGAAGTGGTAGTGCTAACTTGTCGAACATGTTCAAAGAGGATTTTTAAATCGCGATCCATAACCCTATCAGTGATTACTAAGCAGCGTATGGGATAAGCAATAATATAGATCAATGTCTAGTTTTTTCTTATCCGTTTGCGCAGGGGAATAAACGCTGTGGCCAAGACCTTCTTTAACATGCGGTTCTTGAAAGAATGTTGAAAACAACACTAGAGCCACAACCTTCCAGTTATTCGCTATTTTGTACTTAAGACAAAATACCAACATTTTTGACAGAACGTTGCTATAGGCAGGTGTATAACTTCGAGGTATTAAGAGACTTTATCTATCTAAGTTCTGTTATCGTTCCGAACTACGGTACCAGCGCAGCGCTCAGATCAAACGAAGAATTAAGGCTCGGTCAAAGAGAACGCGTTTTCAACGCCGCGTTAAGATTTTTTAACGCGACGGTAAGATTATTTTGATGCGACGTTGCAACCGCCGCGTTAGAGGACGTCAAATAGAGAGCTGTTAAGCAATGAACAAACAAAACAATCATTCCTTAACAAAAATAATGTCAAGCAGCTCAGATTCAGAAGAGGAATTATTGCTTCTATTTGCTATATTACGAAATTTTCGTAAAAGAAAAAGAATTTGGGTACACGCCAATTAACAAAAAAAGAGAAGAAAATGGCGAATATCACCGGCTGTGCCGGGAGATAGAGTAAAGATCTCAAAGGCCAACAAACAGAAGACCTACCAATTCGGAATTTATGATAAGAGACAAATTTCTCTCATATTTCAATAATAATAAATAAACATGTATGTAAGAAAATGTTCTTATACGATTTATCACCCATATCGTATAGACAAGGGTAATTTCTCACCAATTCAATTAATTTTTCCATCTTGAAAAAATTTAAAATTACTTTGACTGCCGCAGCGTTAGAAATAATCTGTAATTTCACACAACGTCGCGTTTCACCGCCGCGTTGCAACGCCATGATGAATTCAACGCGGCGTCAAAAACGCGTTCAGTGTGACATGGGACATGTATTGCAATGTAATACAACGCTTCGTTTGAACGCGGCGGTGAAACGCGGCGTAAAAACGCGTTCTGTTTGACCGAGCCTTTACTCTTGCCCATCGCTGCTTCTTTGGACTAAAAATCAATTGAGTAGTAATGCCTTGCTTCTTGGCCAAATTTAGTGTTCTCTAAATATCCCGGTAGATTCAAATTTCAGAGATATGGACCCTGTCAAAGGTGGATGGGATTGCTTGGGCTATTTTTAAACGAAAATTCTCCGGAACTTAGGAAGGCAGTTCGACTTTAATGATTCTTACCTTAATCTATAACGTTCTAAAGGCTTAACTCTTGTTAAACTCTTAAGATATGAAAAACAAGTGAACAACGGCTAAACATAGACCCAAAGTATGAAAAAAGAAGCCAATAGCCAAAGAATGTTAAATTCTCAGGGCTCTTTCCTTCCACAACATTTTAAATTTTAATATCCCAGCACATCAAAAAGATAAATTCTTCATCTGTTGAAAATACATATTTCCAGATTATTATTCAGATCCAACCTCAACCTCAAACTTAATTTATTGAATCAAAAGTGGTCTGTGGTGTGCAGTCAAACAGTTACATCCGAAGTAGTTACCCTTATCGAATTCGATAAAAATTGATGTTTAGGTATTTAAGGAACTCATTCATTTGCAAAGCGTGCAGTAATATTATAGAGAAGAAGTTCATTTTGCAAAATATGATGAGACTTGCAAAATGTGTTTAAATTCTATCTAAAACAATCTATTTCTGTCTGTTAGGTTAGGAACTATTTTATAGATACTATAAAGAGAAAAGTGCAAAGTCTGCTTAAACATGCAAACGAAGTCTCGAGCTTAAAAACATTTAAATAACAAAATTACAACAGAGTTAGAGGGTACACATCACTCTTTGTGTACGCCCAGTCTTCTCGAAAGCCTAGAGCCTCTCTATGCCATGCCTAATCACAAATATAACAGCCTTTAAGATAAAGTATGAAACCCGTGCCTCATCACAGATACACAGAACGAATATTCATCCATACATACGATGCTCGCATATATCTACATTTATATATATATATGTGACGTGCGTTAATCTAAGCATGTGCTTCCTATTTCGACAGAGAGAGTCGAACTTTAAAGTACGAAATTTACCATTTCGGAGCTACCTACCCTCTGTGCATGCACATACACTGAAACTCATACCTTAGCCTAGAAGCCTTCCGGCCCCCAAAATAATAACCCTTTACCCATCACCCGCACCATTGCCGCCCAACCGCCCTTTGAAACAGCCACCCAACCTGTTTATCTTAAATTCGCATCTAACCCATTGCACGGTCAGTCATCAGGGCTTCGAAAGACTGAGAGAAGGTAGGTAGTAGGAAGAGTTTGTTCTTTGCTATGGGGGGTGGTGTTAGTCCATGTCGTCGTCGTCGACTTCGTAGTCGAACAGTCGTTAGGGGGGTTGAAATTCAATGACTACACATCCCCTTTAAATTCTATGGTAGTTCGCGATAAGGCTTTAAGTTTTTCCCTTTAAAACCATCCCTTACGTTGGCAACCCCTAGTGTTGCCTTCATGTCTATACTCTGATGGTTGCTGCTTGCTTGCTGGGTTCTCGAATCTCGAGCTAAGGAGAGAACTTTATATGCAGCTTTCTCCAAATACACGTCGACGACGATGACGACGAAAACTTTGAAATCGTAGACCGGGCAAAAAGGGTGCAAGGCAAGCCCAAGCAAAGATAGAAACTGGGGCCGGGGGAGAATAGAATATTATGCTGAAATACATATCGACAAAGATACAGCTATGTATTCTACATATAAATCTATTTCTATATACATATCTATACAAAATTCTCTCTTGTTTGTGTAATATAGGTGGAGGAATGGAATTCTAAACGGGGCAACAAGCGGGGGGGTTGGTTTTGTGCTCGTCTGGAATCTTGTGATGTGCTGTTTCCTCCTTTCTCGCTCCCTTTTCTTTGTCCACAATATCCATTCTATATCTATACCCGACCAACACCGTTCAGTATCAGTTCAGTTCTTGTTCTTGCTTCTGCTGCTTACTCTAGCCATGGTTACCAGGTTGGTAGTTTTGTAAAATTAGAAAGTTTTCAAAAAACTTTTTGGGAATGTCATTATTTCGACTCTGGGATCTGATCAACCGATATGTGCGATGTTCCAAAAAATTAAGTCTTCTAAAAGGTCACTAATGGGTCATAAAAGGTCAGTTGGTTCAGTAATATGACATTTATAGACTATTTATTATGAAATTTAAATTTGTTTAAGGTCAGGAAAGGCTAGCATCCCAGAGACAATTTTTTACTAAAAATCTTGTTGGATATTAAAGATCTTCAATGTAAAAGTCATTAAAAACTTTTTCAATTTTCGCTGACGGCTTAAGGAAGTCCAAAATAAAAAACCGTTTTATGACAGATACCGTTCTTTACGGGTTTTGAAAAAAATGTAGACCTTACATACAGAACTACACCTGTCCTAAAAAAATCCTCTGGGGAAGGCCTTAAAAACGCAAGGCATCAGGAGTTTTTACTAGTTGAATACATGGCGCATGAAAATAGGTCTCCATAAACTAGGTATGTCCACCGGTCTCAGTTAGCCCGAATTAAAATATCGTTTTTGAAGTGGAATTAGCTTCCGTACTTTGTTGGAAAAATATTACCTTTCTTATAGATTGATGTAAAAAGTGAATTCTTCTCAAGCGCTAAATTCACAATAATTTCTGTGAACAATTTTATCCAGACAATATCGATTAATAGGTGCTTAGCTTTTTTAATTCGGAACAGCACCTTTGTTTTGAAAAAAAAGTTCTGTTTCTTTTTAGATCAGAGCGTTCAGAACTTTGAGAGCTTGTTTTGCTTTTTCCACCCTGACCATGTTCAGAGTGCGCTCTATGAGCTCAGAACAAAATAACAGAGCAGGAAGTGAAATGCTTAACACAAGCATTTGACAGATGGAAATTAAAACAAAAAAATTATGACAGCTAAGTGTTCAGGTCTGTTTCAAAAACAACTCAGAGCTCTCAGAGCACGCTTGATTCAGAGGATTTGACATGTTTGGACTCTGTTCAAAGCTCTATTCTGAACTAAAAAAGAAAAACGCCTAATGATAAGAATACCATAAGCTGATATATCACCTTTTTCATTGATAGTTAAGCAACAATAAAAGTGATTTTTGCTATTTAAATTAAATCGAAACTTGTAACTTGCTGTCGCGAAGAACTAATGGTTCTTGTTACACAGCAAAACATAAAGCTCAGTTATCCAGGTTGTCCCAGGTTATGAAATCGTTGAAGAGCTGGCAAGAATAGAATCAACACTTGATCGTAATTAGGCAGACACAATAATCGAGAGCAAAGTTCTAGCTACAACAAATGATACCTGTCTTATAACCAGATAACTATGGCCTAGTTTCAACAAACAAAAAACTGGAATTATCATCCAACTGAGTAAAAAGTTGATCTCCTTTCTTGTGAGCATCACCACCGGACACAACAAACTGGGCCATCTCTCCCTAAGATTGATAAAATACTCTTCAGGAAAGTGACAGCCCCTTCGACTTATTCAGCAATCCTGACCAAATAAACGGACTCATCAACAAGACCTTGCAAGGGGCCACAAGCTCCCATGGGCCTGGTGATTTTGTGACGACAGACATTTAATCAACCCCCTAACGGGCTTGAATGACATACGATTATCATATTTTTAATTACATGCGAGTTATAATCCCCAGGGTATCACAGCAGATCTTTATTGATCTAAGTGTGACGATAACAAGATCAACTGTCAGTCTATCAGCTTTACCTTACCTTCACTCGAATTGCTGACCTAAATTGTATTAAGTTTAATTTTTGTTATTGTTTGGGTTTTAAAATTCACTATTGCAAAAAACCAAGGCTACACAAAATGTCCAGCAAATTAGGATATTCTCCCGAATCTCACCAAAGGTGGTAACCATACGACCTATAGCTTCTATCGTTTCACAAGCACAAGGAGAATGGCTTTAAGAAATACAAACGTACGCACATACATACATTAAATTTATATGTGGACGGAAGACCGAAAGGAGCACAGGAGGAAGGACGTAAGAGTATGGAAGAGCTAAGAGTTGGAGAGTTAGGTTTTGAGCGGGGCAGAACCGGGCAGGGACTCTGGCAAGGCGAAATTATTTCTGTACGTATTCTCGAAGCAGCACATTCGTTCGCCTTCGCATGGCATCCCCTGCTCCAGCTTGAGCCTTTTGGCTCTTGTCTTATGGTGGTGGATGGATATGCAGCAGTACTGAGCTACACTCAGCCCGCTACCACCGCCACCATCACCGCTGCCACTAGATTTTGGGTTGAGTTTGGAATTTTCATTCAGTTTTTTTTTTTTGCCTGATATATATTTTTTTTTTATCTTTAAAGAGGAAGAGCCAGGATGAAAAAAAGTTAGCGTATATTTTAGAAAATTTTTAGCTTTAAGAAGGGGATGTTTGAAAAATTCGTTTCTTTCGCACAGCAAGTTAAATCAGAAGTTGCAAGGGAAAGAATGGAGATTGAAGAAACATGCGGGGATAGCTGCTGGCTGTTCTATAGAAGTAGTAGGTAGGTATAGTGGGAATATTGGTGAATGTTTTGTAATTAGAAAAAATGCCAATTTGTTTCATTTTTTCTCTCAGGCTCAAACTCGAAATCGAAATATTAAAATTTAAAAAAATTAAAGAGGGTGGCCAATGAAAAACAACAAAAAGTTCCAACATTCAATTCATGGAGCAAGGAACACCTGCTTTCCATACATGGTCGGTCGGTCGGTGGAGTCGTGTCAGCAGAAATGCTCGGTCAATATTTAGAAGCAAACAGAATGGTAATATTGTTGTTTGTGTTGTTGTTGTTGTCACCCTCTTTGTACAGCCATATTCGTATAGTTTGGTAAACAAACTATGTTATTGTCTCCAGGTAAGCACACAATAGGTACACGATAAAAGAGCTAAAGCTGTGTGAATACGGACTGCTAAAGGGAAGCCCCTTAAGTACTTGACCCTTCAGAATTCTGGAGGAGTTTTTGGCTAAAAATCAAACTTGAAAACTTCAAAGTCAAACAAATGTGTGAATTGAGGTTGAGGGTGATGAGAGAATTTCCAAAAAAAAAAAAAAAATAAAATTGTTTGGTAGGTACGAATCAGAACTTAGGTTCATGAGGAAAACTTTTAAAATGTTTTCTCTGCGAGATTCATCAAGAAAAGTTTATTTGTGCTGACAGAGATGAAAGGCAAGGCAGAGCGCGGTAGGTGGCTGTGGAGGAATTTTGCAACACTTTACACGAAAATATTTGAGAGAAGATTCACATATTTGAACTTTAAGGCAGTTTTTTAATTAAAAAGAAATACTTTATTCATCTGAAAATAGTTCTTGCAGTCTGGTTTTTGGGTACATATAAAGCGTTCAATATTTAATGTCAAAAGTGTAGTCAAATAGTAGATCGGCATAAGCATGTGTATATAGTAGGTTATACGTTATACCATGTCAAATGACATGTAAATGATAGGTTTCTAAATGAATGAATTTATACATAATATGTATGTATATTATGGGGCTTGAGTTTTCTGCGACTTATAGATCTACTGTATATACCTAAGCGAGATCGCTCATTTTACACCTCTTCCTCCAGATTTGTTTCTCTGAGAAACTTAAGTATATATGGTCTACTTTCAGAGATTGCAGTTCGCCTTCTTCTATCTGGTGACGTCCCGATACCTTTGTATTTCTTCATGAGTATTTCAGAATCTGCATGTGATACTGCAGACCAGGCCAATAATATTGATTCAACTTCAAAGATGCAGAATGTAAAGCGTTCTTGGTTGAAACTCCCAAGAAGCATTTTTGCCTACCTCAGTTTAAGAGTTCTGTCCATATATTGGACATTATGATACACTCTTCTGTTTTAGTTTCTAAATCATATTTTTTCCTATTCCGTAATAGAGTTCTGCTCTCACAAGGGTTTTCGTTGCTACTTTTTTGCTTAGAAGTCTGCCTCTTCATTTCCCATGACACCTACGTGTCCCGGTACCCAGTGAAGTGTGATAATATTTTGCTTGACGAGGTCGTTTAGCCTGCCCACACACCCTCATGCCAGTTTAGAATTTATGGCATACCTAGGGGTTTAGCGCATTTAGTGCCGCTTGGCAATCTGATAACATAATGGCAATGTTTTGGTAATATCTACTATAGTTCCTATTGAGACTAAGTTCGGCACATATTCCTATGGCATTCACTTCTGCCACAAAAATGCTTGTGGACTGCCTCCACCGACAGAGAAAGTTTGGTTTTGGGCCCAAAAAATCACTGCACCTGTCCGTTGATACGTTCGATTCATCAGTTAATTTTTGTGATATGTTGGGAAAGATATTTCAGAAAGCTTATAAATTCGAGTTTTCGACCATCAACTTATTGCAGGGTTTCCGCTATTTTAATGTGGAAAAGTGAACTCTGGTTTCGCTATTTTCTAAATTGAAAATAGTAGAGAAATGTTTATCAATTTAGAATAGAATAAAATAAAATAAAATAGAATAGAATAGAATAGAATAGAATAGAATAGAATAGAATAGAATAGAATAGAATAGAATAGAATAGAATAGAATAGAATAGAATAGAATAGAATAGAATAGAATAGAATAGAATAGAATAGAATAGAATAGAATAGAATAGAATAGAATAGAATAGAATAGAATAGAATAGAATAGAATAGAATAGAATAGAATAGAATAGAATAGAATAGAATAGAATAGAATAGAATAGAATAGAATAGAATAGAATAGAATAGAATAGAATAGAATAGAATAGAATAGAATAGAATAGAATAGAATAGAATGGAACAGGCTTACAAATGAATCATTCCGATATTAGGTAAAGTTAGTTAAAAATAAATCAGTATTGACGTATGATATATGTATATTGGAGCATGTTTTAGTACAATGTTCGGAATGTTATCCAAACTTTATGTATTTGGTTCCCTAAATATTACAGTCAATTCGCCCATAGTTGTAAAGTAATATTGTCAGAGCGTTCATCTAATAGTGGCTTAGCTATCAATTCATCAGAAAATCGCAGAAAAATTGGGATTTCGTTACTGTTAAATATTAACAATTCATCATTAGGTCGGCAGTCTTGCAGCTAAGAAGTTTCCCAACGTGTACCGCCCTAAAATAGTAACCGATAAAACTGAGTTTTTGTATTAATACATATGTTATCTATATACGAGTATAGTAATTGAACAAATAAATAAATAAAACATTAATTTCTGCACTAAATTTTCCAACAGGAAAATATTTCTATTTAATTGTTTTGCTTTCAGCTTTTTCGATTTTACTTTTTTAATTAGGAATTTTTTGTTACTAACGAAAAATAACAATTTATTAAGCTTAATTACTCAAAAACGGCTTGTCTGACGAAAATTTTCAATTAGACCTTTTTTGAAGGGAATTTAATTTTATATAAAAGTAAGTCAAAATGAATTTTTTTTACTTCAATGTTTTGTCAGTTCTGACGCAAAACATGAAATTATGACTAAAAATCAAAATTAGCGATGATAGCCCTCTTAAAATTGATATTAAGGGCTCAAACTTTTACGAAATTTTTTTTTTGTCATTCTGAATGATATTCTCGATATATCTTTCAAAAAAAAAAATAGTCAATTTTTTTGGCCCAGTCTAATGTATATACATAGGTGACCTGTGCGGTAGTCTAAAGATTTTCTGAAAAAATAACCAAAATACCCAATGTCTGTGCTGCAGAATTTAGACCTTAATACGGAGGAGACTGTTCTCCTTCTTCGTTTTGATGAAAAAAAGTGTTCAAATTACTCCACACGTAAGCCAAAGGATACGATCTTCAAAACTTGTAGACCTGCAATTTATAAAATGCTAAAAGGAAAAATTTTAAACAGCCTACTATAATTAAGAAATTACTTCTGAACACACCTAAAACGACGAAAGTTCGTATAAAAAACCAAGTTAACAGAGCTTTTGGGCCGTTTGCAAATAGCATGATATTAAAAAAATAAACGAGATATTTGATGATTTTAATATTTTTATAAAAGGGTAGAGAAAGTATGATGCTATATTCGATTAAAATTTGCAAAATCGTTGTTTTAACCTAGTTTCATACTAAAACAGCTTTAACATCATCATATAATAAAACGGCGAACATGTTTTTTGTGGTACACTTTTCGCGGCCCACAAAAACCGAAGGGGCATAAATTACCTATTAAACGAAAGCATTTTTTGCATAGATGCGCAGAATGCCAAAATTATTTAAATATACTACACAGAAATTGTTTAAAACAATAAATAAAAATTGCAAAAAAATGCCCGGAAAACAAAAACATAAACAATTATAAATGTCAAATCGACTTACACATAAAATGTGAAATCCAGAATATGAAAATTGAAAGCATTCAGCGAAAACCCAAAGCCAGAACCCGAAACATTAAGGTGGATTCACATTACACAAATCCGCCAACACGATAAAAGTTGGTGAACATGTTGTTGAATGTGAACCTTCCTAAGTGAAGAAATATTATCAATATAAATATTAGGCATGTGTTTTTTTAGTTGAGCTCTTACAATAATATTTTGAAACATTAGGCGTTAACTACAATCGGCACTTTTTGTAAAAAGTGAAAAAGAATACACACATACACTAGCGACATCTGTTGCTTTTAGTTTGGCGACATCTATCGGTCATTTTCTGAAGCAATTTATTCAATGTGTTTTCGAAAAGTGAAACATTTACTTTTTGGTTTTTTGAGATGGGAGATAAAATTTTAAATTGAGTTGGAAAAGGAGAGCAGATTTTTTTTAACATTTTGTTTTTTCAAGTTCATTGCAGTTATGGCTTTAAAATAATAGGGGTATTCATGCAAAAGCGTAAGCTCTGCGTATTTGTATAAGTCAATTATTTTCAAAACTTATTTACATTTGTCTGCATTTAAATTTTAAATATTTGCGAAAAAAGAGAATACAAAATACTCGAAATGTATTTGTCAGGGAAAGAGAGAAGATAGAAAATGCAGACGTGAGACGTCGCGTCGTCAAAAATGTGGACGAACATGACTTACGATACAAATTTAAATCTCCATGGCTGAATGCGTTCCATGGGCTCAAACCTACCTCATTTTAGGAACACTTCTATTTACGTCATTAATGTGTCAAAAATATGTATATAGGTTTGAAAGTTTGTTAACCATTAACTGTTTTCCTTTGGACTCCAGGATTGAGTGCTTAGTAGGGTATCTACTTTTCATTGCATTCAACAATTAAAAAAAATCATGAATTCTCTGTCTTTTATTGAATGATAATGAATTAAATAAATAAATTGGCACTCGAATTTCGAGAGCTGGGTCGGCTAGTGTTATACTAATTCAACTAAAATTTTGCGCCAGTGATTTCAATGTTCGTCTGCAGTAGCTGCTGAATTGTTAGCTGAACTTCATTAGGGAATGCAAGAAATTTTCTTTGAAATATTCCCCGTGGGCAAACTCATTATTTTCCTCACAGTATAGTCCTTAGTCCTTTTTCTTCTGCTTGCGATCTTTGGCACTGAATTATGTCCATGTTTTTGAAGTGCTATCTCAAAAGGAGTTGTTACATACGTTCCATTTCTTGTTCTTCGATCTAAAAAGTATCACTTTTGGTACACATGATCAAATGATTTCTATTGCTGAGTAAATTTAATGTTTTTCTTTTTAGAAGGATAAGAGTCTTCCTGTCTTCAAGGATGGTGAAAGTGTCTCAATCTTCTTAGTCTTGATGAACTTCCTCATTGTGTTCAATTCGTGCTAGGATCTTTTTCATGTTTGGGTTATTCTCTTCTTTCGGTTCATCATCGATCCTCTTGTAGCTTGAATTATTAGACTCATTTGTTTCGGGTACACAGGTTCCAGTAGCTTTTATATCCGGAGCAGTAAAGTTCCATTTCAGTCGATTTTTGAGGTTAACGGTCGATCCATTATAAGAGGTTACAAAGTCATATGTAGGTGGAAGAAATTTTTCTGGACTCTTTTGAAAGTGTTCAATTGGGAGAAAATGACAGTTCTAGTTCTTAAAAGAAGAAAAATTTGCTTCTGGATTTGAAATCAGAATCGAAACCAAAAACACTCACACATTCATATGTATATTTAAATGTCAAACTCGACAGTTGTCATTTTTTCTATCATAATTGTGCGAACTGGTTTTCTTACAACAAACATTGTTTTTGATTTTTAAATGGATAAAATTAAAAACATACTTAAAAGTAATCCTATTGTCCACATTTGACGTTTCACATGTACAATCACAACAAACTTCAGAATCGTCGGAATCAAAAAAGCGTTCAGTTGGGATCCCGGATCGGAGAGAGATTCTGAATTTGCCGAATATAAAGACATAACTGAGCTGTTATGAGCGATTACTGACATTTTAGGTGGCATACGTTTTTCGAATATCCCACATTTGAGGTAACTAATATTAATCAGATGGACATTTGTTCAAGAGAATAATCGAGTCCCAGATTTGATGTGCTATGGAAGATCGAATCTGTGGATTCGGTTTAAATAAGAAGACATTGTGCCCTATCACTTATAGGTCCCGACGACTGGAAGCAGTCTGATGGTCATCTTAGGGGATTTATACATAAATAAAAATACAAGGAAAATTAGCTATCGAAGATGCTACTCGTCACAGTCACTACTGTACCTGATTTTGTGTAGTTCACGTAAGCTTCAATAGACAACCGCTCTTAAGGCGAAAGCTTCACGCTTTCGTATTTGTATTCTCCCGGCGCGGCGGCGTACAGTGTTCGTCGTCAGGCGTTAAGTTTGAAATATTTATTACAGATTATTATCAAATGCCGGATTCATTGCAAACATTGTGTGCAATCGAAAATTATCAGTATTTTATCTATGAATAGACGCTCAGTTTCTATAGGAGTTCAGGCATAGAAGAATCTTCGCTGGATGACGAATCTTATACGCGTATATGACGAGGCGTTTCGCGCGAAGCTGCCTTTCCATGAAGAACATTGTTTTGAGTGTATAACATTACAATACAGAATATACATACAATTTTCCAGAATTTTAAAACAATTACCTACGGAATAACAACCCGTTCACAATTTTTGCATTGTAAGCAAAAATAAACTTATGCAGAATAGTTTGCACATAAACCATGTTAGGTAACTTTTTCAAATATATAAATTATTAGCTAATGATACATTTTAGTATGCATATCATCATAATGGCGTACCTAACCTATGCGTTTTTCTATTTAAATGTAACGGTCAAGTGATTGAAAACCTAATAAACCTAATGGGTGTCTGATGATGTAGGTACTTTAGTTTCAAAAAAAATATAATAGAAACTTTATGCACACCTCTCTATGTTGAAGTTTTCCCGGGTCGACCTCGCATCCGCACTGTCCTTCTGTCATTCCCTTCCCGCCATAATCTGCATCCGCATCCGCTTTGCAAAATATAACATTCAGTCCACAAACAAAATGAACTTTTTTGCAAGTTTAAAATTTGAAATTATATTTAAAAATACATGCATATTCCTGGTGTGTTTTATTAAAAAGAATATGTATTGCGTATTTTTGTATATGCATCCCCGTAAGGATATAGGTTTTTGAATAGCAAAAAAAAAATTGCAAATAAATAAATAAAATGAAAATAAATACAAAAAGTTACCTCCCTTAAATAGGTATACGGCAGTTTGCTCATTGAGCTTAGCATATACTATTATTTATAATATATCTGCCTATTTTTGTAAGTATAGGCGTGAATGTGTTCATATTGATTTTAGCATTGAAGTTGACGATAACAGCGTACACGGATGTCCCTACATCTATTTATTTATGTATATATATAAGAATGGACTATAAGGAATATTCGTTGATGATGGTTGGTGCGTTTGGGTGGTATTCTTTGAGTTTTGGGCTTGGGTGAAATAAACCTACCTTGCATAGCAAACAAATTTGTTAAATTTAACTTGTAAACGGAGATATGTATTAATATTAAATTTGCTGCATTTTCGTTTCTATAACATCTATGCTAGCCAAAGCTGGGTGTGGTGCTGCAGAAATTGATTGGATCCCTAAAGTTATTAATTGATATATGACAGGTTCTTTAAGGAAGGCTATTTGTTAGCACTCAATTTTCATTGGAAAACTCAGAATGACGTATGTACCTAGCTAGCTTATGCAATAATGTTCGAATATGCGGAAACGTGTTCTGGGAAAATAGTTTTCATTATGTATGTGGTTATGCAAATGAAAACATATACATAATATATGAAAGTGGGTCTATGAGTATTTAATGGTTAGGAAAGTTACGACTTCGATAATTACGAGAAAGCCTGTTTTACTTGCAAGACTTTATCAAGCAAAGACGAATGGAAAATAATTTCTGCTCAACTTTATCTGCAAATATCAACTCATCTAGCTTATATGGGATTGTTTATTAATAAACATCGAGAATATAAGAGTTCTCCAAGAAATTATAAGAAAATGTTAAATTTTTCAATTTTTTAAAAACTTCTCGATCACACTTCATGATGAGCCAGAGGCGGCGGAAAAGTGAGTTTGGATGGATATTTGAGAATTTTAAGAAATAAAATGGGGGAGAGAAGAAATACTGAGACTTAAAAATAAGAGAAATATAAAGGGTATCATCCTCCACCATCGAATTTCTTAGGGATCCATTTCATAAGGCTTTAAGTAATACCTAACATCCTTAATCGCAGAGAAAATTGAGTTTATGCAATGGAAATAACAAATTTATTGAAAGAAAAGTATCCCGAAAATTAACTTACACTTATTTTTCATAAAATAAAGTATGTGTAATCGAGTATCAGTCCTTATACCAATCATAGAATTCTCAGACAAAGCTAAGGAATCCACAAATAAAAACTACAAGATTTACACATTTGTATATAGGTATATGTAGGTACCAATATAGGTTCAATTCTCCACTGTTAAACTTAAAATATATTATTGAAATAGTTTGTGATATTGATGAGCCACTTAATGAAAAAAAAACTTTTTGCAAAACCAATTACTCGTACTTAAAAGCAAAACCAAAAAAAAAATTGTTCAATGGCTCTGATTTATCCTCCACTGTTTCGCTTGTTTCGTCTTAAAATACTCTACACTGAAATTCTAACTAACATAAACATTTGAGTTAAAAATAATAATGTTATTTTTTAAACATTCAATTCTGGAACACCCTTTAGAGAATTTTTCTTAAAATTTATATATTAATAGCATTAAAAGCATGTTATATATATTTTTTAGCTTGCTTAAAATGTACCACGGAAATAGTATATTTACATTCTAATGTGCAGCAAAATAAAAAAAAAGTGATTTTGATACACCTGCAAAAATACTTAAAAAATGTATTGTTTGTTTAATCGCATGCACCACTGTGAGCTTGTTTGACTTTTAGACTCTCTGTTTTTTTACTCCATTTAATTTACTTTTGACATTTTTGAGTTAAAATATTATGCCCATTTCCTATATGAAGGACGTCGTATTTCAGCAGAAGGTTTTCTAAACACCCTGTTAATAATTTTTCTCAAAATTCACAAACTTTATAGCCTTGGAAATTTTCTTTAAGCAGAAAAATTATCACGATATCTTAATTCGTTTAAGAGCTATGATTTTTGCAACCAAAAAAGCCAATATGAGTCACTGTGCGTGTCGTAGCTATTGAAGAGCTGGACGATGGAGAATTTTACTCCATTTATAGGTTTGATTTGACAGCAGTTCGGTTTTTGGTTGAAAACCTAAACATCCAAGACCGAATTACAAGCCGTGGGCTTGTGATTGCACCTGAATTTCAAGTACCTACCATGTATTTTCTTTACACTTCTTTGGGAGAATTATCCATGAGGCTGATGCTGGTAAGTTTACTTCCTAATGGAACACAAAGGATATTATCTATGTACAACAATTAATGTTATATAGGAGCATAACATGGAATAGACTAGTCCAATCACAAATAAACAAATAACAAAATAAATTGAAGGTTTCAAATTATTAAGTCTGTTCCCCAGATTTCGTTTTGTTCGTTTTGTCAAATTTCCCGAACTGTCATGATTTAAACGTGTTCAGATGCACCGTTTTTAATAAAAGTGAATAAGTATTTTACTTGTAAGTAAAACAAAAAAAAAAACAAAAAAGGTTTAAAATTTTCGAAGAGCTAGTAAATTCTTAAAAGTTTAACAAATTTCTAACTAGTAAAATACTAAGCCCTTAATAATAGGTTGTTTAAAATTTTGCCCCATTTATTTTAAAAATGATTAATTTCGATTTTACTTATGTATTGGTTATATGGTATCATCTTCTTAGAAGTATTGACATAATTTTTCTTACCAAAATCGTAAGAGCCATTTTCGAGATATATAAGATTTTTCATAGCAGGAACAGTTAGCTTTAGAGCTTTGGAGCTAAAAACAGAATGCCATATGTTTCAAGCAAATATTAGCTTATGCAAGAACTAAAATTATAAGTCGTTGTAGTGGTTTCTTAAAAATATAAGCTTTTGTATACAAAAAACGTTTTTAAGAAAAATAATTGGTACGCCAATTTAAATTTTTTATTACTGTACGAATAAAAAAATAAATTTCCAAGAAAAATAGTGCGCCGTTTTTGAGACATCGAATTTTCCAAAAAAAAATAGATTTTTTTGTTTTCAAAAATTCAAAAAAATTTTTTTTAAGTCTTGAAATGCAATGTTTTTTTTAAAATTCTAAGAATCTTCTCTATAAAAAATTTCATTACAATCCGTTAAGCCGATAGTGAGAAATTCAAAATTCGAAAAAATGGTTCTACTCGTATGTAATACCTTAATTCCAATTTTTTAATTAAACTGTAGATCGTAAAAATTAATGGGAAAAAAATTATCAAAATTCTCGGAACCGTTTTCGAGAAAAATACTCTTTTCGAAAACCGTTTGTATTTTTAATTTATTTTATTTTTTTTTTAATTTATTTTTATTTGTTATTTTAAATTTATTTCAAAAATCCAAAAACTTTCGGAGAGCCTTAACATAAAAAATATTATCAAAATGAGAAAATCAAAAATAAATAAAATGCACGACTGGATCGCACGAATTTGCTCTTATGTAAAAGTACTTTGGAATTTAAGATACATTTTATAAATATAAAACATGGATTTAATGAGATAATAATGTTCAAATGCATAAAATTGCCCTCTGGTTTCCGGAAAAGTATGAATTTATGCAAATAAACCTTAAAAAATCGTTTTATTATTAAATAAATTTTTTATATAAGAAATTTCTCTAATATTTTTCAAGAAAAAAATGTGGGATGCGAATTTTAAGTATTTAATAATATTGGTTTTAGGAAATAATTTCAAAAAATAATCGTTCATAGGTTTTGAAGATATTGATTTAAAAAAAATTTTTTTTTTTCAAAAAAACTCAACAAATATTTTTTCCAATATTTTTATATACAATATTATTTTAAACTTAAAGGGACTCCTGCTGAAAATTTTGGGTTAAAATCATTAGAGCCGTTAATGAGAAAGTCGAAAATCAAAAAAACGGGTCTATGGCAGGTACCCCTAATAACATTTTGCCCCAAAATTTTTTTTGACCAAAATGTAGTCCATGTCCATAATATCACACTTAATTTTTTTTTATCAAAATCGTTAGAGCCGTTTTCGAGATAAATAAGATTTTGCATTACGGGTGTATGGGGGGTACCCTTAGTTTTGGAGCTAAAAAAAAATTTCAATTTCTCCTCTAGGGAATCACCGAAGACCCTTAACTACCGAGATTGAAAGAAATAGGTCCAAGGGTTTAGGCTGTAGTGAGAGGTACAGACATACAGACACACTGAAACATGTTTTTTGTGTACTAAATTTTCCTTAAATTTTTTATAAAAAAAATTGATATGCAAATTGTTAGTATTTAATAAAATACATTTTAAAACGTAATTTAAAAATTTAATCGTGTATCGGTTTTTAAGATATTGAATTTTCAAAAAAAAAATTGTATTATTTTTTTAAAAATCCAAAAACTATTTTTTCGAAAAAAATTTTAGTTTATATTTTTTCAAATGCAAAGCAGCTCCTGCATAAAAATTTTCGTTAAAATCGTTAGAGCCGTTGGTGAGAAATTCGAAAATCAAAAAAACCGTTCTATGACAGGTACCCCTAATAACATTTCCCCCCAAATTTTTTTTTCACCAAAATATAGTCCATGTCCATAATATCACACTTAATTTTTTTTATCAAAATCGTTAGAGCCGTTTTCGAGATAAATAAGATTTTGCATTACGGGTGTATGGGGGGTACCCTTAGTTTTGGAGCTAAAAAAAAATTTTCAATTTTTCCTCTAGGGAATCACCGAAGACCCTTAACTACCGAGATTGAAAGAAATAGGTCCAAGGGTTTAGGCTGTAGTGAGAGGTACAGACATACAGACACACTGAAACATGTTTTTTGTGTACTAAATTTTCCTTAAAATTTTTATAAGAAAAATTGATATGCAAATTGTTAGTATTTAATAAAATACATTTTAAAACTTAATTTAAAAATTTAATCGTGTATCGGTTTTCAAGATATTGAATTTTCAAAAAAAAAATTGTATTATTTTTTTAAAAATCCAAAAACTATTTTTTCGAAAAAAATTTTAGTTTATATTTTTTCAAATGCAAAGCAGCTCCTGCATAAAAATTTTGGTTAAAATCGTTAGAGCCGTTTGTGAGAAATTCGAAAATCAAAAAAACCGTTCTATGACAGGTACCCCTAATAACATTTCCCCCAAATTTTTTTTTCACCAAAATATAGTCCATGTCCATAATATCACACTTAATTTTTTTTATCAAAATCGTTAGAGCCGTTTTCGAGATAAATAAGATTTTGCATTACGGGTGTATGGGGGGTACCCTTAGTTTTGGAGCTAAAAAAAAAATTTCAATTTTTCCTCTAGGGAATCACCGAAGACCCTTAACTACCGAGTTTGAAGAAAATACGTTTGGTAGTTTAGGCTGTAGTTCGAGATACAGACATACAGACATACAGACATACAGACAGACAGACGGAATTGTCAGACCCACTTTTTTCGTCTTCGCTATCATCGTAATGTTAACTTTGATCAAAATCTCGAGTTCGATTTTTTTTCCAAATGCAGAACTTGCCCTATAGTACCTATATCGCAAGTAAAAAATGGTTCCAAGGTGGTACCAAAAATAAACATTTTTTAGATTTTTTTCAACCAGCTTAATGATTTTTTTTTTAAATCTGTGGAACAGTTTTTGAAAAAAAAAATGTTTATAAAATTTCGAAAAAATACGTTTGACAGGTACCGTTATTTTTGGCCTTAAAAAGAAGCTGAGCCGTTTAGGCTGTAGTCGAACAGACAGATAAAATTTCGAGACCCACCTTTGTCGTCTACGATATCATCGTCGTGTCAACTTTGATCAAAATCTCGAGTCGATTTTTTTACGAATGCTTAACTTGCCTTATAGTACCTATAAGTCAGAAGTCAAAAATCGAACATGTGTTTTTTATTAACATTCTTGTAAGTATGTATGTATTAACTTTTAAAAAACAAAATTTAATTTTTTTTTTCAATGCAAAAAAAATTTATAGAAGGCTTGCAAATTCGAAGAGCATATACTTTCTTAAAGCTTCTAGACAGAAGTAAGTTCTTACATCGGTTAAAATATCATTTAATATAGGTATGTCAATACTTCCAAGAAGATTTGTTTTGGTTCGATCTCTTCGTTTACATTGTTAAAGTTAGATTTTGTAATTTAGATTTTTAATGACTCAGCTTTTTTTTATATTCCTTTAAATGCATATTTCGGAGAAAACAGTTCAACTTCAATAGGTATTAGCCTCTTGACGTTTGTGTTCAAGAAAATTTAGAACAACTGTACCTTATGTTAATTTTATGAACAACTTAAAAATAAAATTGCTAGTACTTAGTTTTTAATCAGAGGACCTTATCACTTTAACAAAATTTTGATTATACTGAAAAAATATTCACTTAAATTCTGTCCACACTATCTCACACAGTATAAACACATGTCCAAAATTATATGGCAACATAAAATTCATTTCACACTACTTCACAGTCCACCTTACACAATTTAACATGTGTTTATAATTAGAATTACTATACATTAGAGTATTTAGGATTTGCTCAAAAACAATCACGTATTCTTTCTTATTTAAAGGTTTGAGATTATGGTGAAACTTATTTGTTTCGATGCAAGCGTGGAAGAAAAATATGAGAATTAATTTCATGACATTCAAATCCATTCAAAGTCCATTTAAAATTAGTAAGTATTTATTTTTACCAACGATTTTTTTTCAATTTTTCGAATGAAATGGTTAATATATTTTTAGGACAATGCAAATAGCTTTTGACAACTATAAAATTATTATTTGCTGGAGGGCTTAGAACGGTTCCCTGAATTAAATGATAAAGTTCTCCAAAAACACCAGGTGAGATAAGACCACCATCTTGAAATAACGCTAAACTTGTATTTTTTTATCTTGGAATTTCTGATGATATGTTTTAGTAAAATAATCTGCCCTTATTTGGTATCGAAAGCTAAAAAAATTATAAGAAAAAATTATAACACAAGAAGACAAATCGTTGAATATTTCTTGACATTTTCTTGTAAAAAAAAGTTTTTCCCCTTTCACACTAGGAGCGAGATCTTAAGAAATTTTGTGTGGATTCCTTTTTAATTTTAAAATCTCTGGTTTGACGCAGACTATGAGCCTTTGACATTAACAAACGTCGAAACAGGTCTGCTTGCTAAGTTTTTTGTATGAACTGTCATTACATTAATAAAAATATTTTTTTTTCAAAAATTCAAAAAGTATTTTTTTTAAGTCTTGAAATGCAATGTTTTTTAAACTATTTAGAAGCTTTTCTATAAAAAATTTCACTAAAATCCCTTATGCCAATAATGAGAAATTCAAAATTCGAATAAATGGTTCTATGGTAGGTGCAGTTAGTAATACCTTAAAATTTTTTTAATTAAATTACATATATGTACCTATGTATATCGTAAATAAAAAAAATTGTATCAAAATTCTCGGACCAAAATAATAATTTTTTTCTTACATCTTGTAGATTATATTAAAAAAACTTTTATTTATCAAGTTTTAAAAAAAATGAGCATGGGGTTTTCGAAATAAAGAGTTTTAAAAAAAATAACTTTGAATTTTTTTTAAACCCAAAAATTTTTGTTTTGAAAATTTGAATACACAATTCTGCCCAAACTATTGGAGACCTTTAGCAATTAAAAATGATCAAAATGGGTTGTACCGTTTTTGAGAAAATCAAAATCAAAAAATGGTTCCATGGGGGTACCAAAAATATAAGCATTTTTTAGAAATTTTGTTCAACCATTACCTAGCTTTAACTAAATGAATTTTTTTTATTTTTTTTTTTTTAACTGAGACAGTTTTTGAGAAAAAAAATATAACTTGCCTTATAGTACCTATAAGCCGCAAGTAAAAATCTGTGGAACAGTTTTTTCAGAAAAGAAATTTATTAAATTTCGAAAAATTTGTATGGCAGGGGGAAAAATTTAAAAATTCTATCTAGATACCAAGAAAAAAGAAGACGGACACACAGGCAAAATTGCTAATGTCTAGTCTGATCAAAATCTTGAGTTCGATTTTTCTTACGAATCCACATATGTACATATATTTATGTATTTATGTGTGTCGTAAGTAAAAAGTATGATCATATCATATATTAAACCTAGTATCGTGCTAAAATAGTTTCAACGTGTCGTACTAGTTCTACTACAATTTTGTGCCAAACATTTTAAGGCTTTCATATTAATCAGTTTTACACTTAAAGCCTCTTATCCCCTATAATATCTGGAGCAACAAATTTTGCCAAGTGCTCACCTGACCTGTTGTTGATAAGCTTACGGAAGTATGCTATTTTCTCTTCATTGATGAATATTTACATGCTAAATATTGATCAAAATCAAATCATTTTTATAATAAATAGCTATTTTCTTATTTAAAATTGTTGCAAATAATTTATTTAGTACAAATAAGCTAAGTATGTTATTATTATCATCCTTATGTGGGCCCAAGGTCAATTGTAATTATTTTTTATGTTGTGACGTTTTGGATGTGGTTACACATAAAACATAAAAAATAATAACAATTGACGTTGAGGCCAAATAAGAACAAACACAATTTTTATAATGAAAAGGTCACGATATATTTTATTATATTTTACTTACTTAAAATTAAAGTTTGATACGAGTATGTACAAACGTAATTTTGTTTTTTTTTTCCTTACCAGAAAATCGACGGCTTTTACCCGCTGTATGTCGTACAGTGGGATCCACTACAACAAAGATATGTTGAAAACTTGAAATTTAAAATGAGTACCAATATAAATTTGTTGCCATTAATTTTGCTGTTGAGGTATTCCCACAACAATTAGTCACATTAAAGCAATGCGATTGCAATTAAAATAGATAAATACTGTTTCTGATTACTAAATTAGCCAATTGCGATATACCTAGTATGTGCTTTGTGCAGGCTTTTACAATTACATATTTAAGTATTAATATTTATTGTGTTGTTCAACTTCTAATGAAATACACTGTTTTGAATAAAAAATTTTATAATAATTTATTGAATTTTTAATGGGAGACATTTCATGCTGTCATGCTGTCATCAAAAGTTATTAGGTATTAAAGAATTCTTTCAAATAAGTTACGTTCAAAACTTATGTACATTAAAAAGCTAATCGATATCACGAATAATTGTTTCTATGTAAAGGGTGGTTAAATTTTAAGGGCCGATGTTGAATGTGAACCACACCTAAACGTCAAGTTTTTTTCTGCATTTCATTTGACATTTCATTTTTCGGTCAATTTAATCGTCCAAATGTGTGTACAATCGGAAAAATCGTGCAAAAATTTGAGCAAACCGGGTCTGTAGGAGATGTGAAAACACCAGTGCATGCTCGTACAGCTCGTACCTACTGCAGAAAATTTTGCTGCTGTTCGCGATAGTGTGGCTAAAGAGCCGTCCACCTCAACTCGTCGTCGTGCCCAACAATTGCACCTCTCACGCTCGTCGTTCATGAACATTATGCATAAAGACTTGCATTTAAACGCTTACATGGTGCAATTGACTCAAGAACTAAAGCCTCTTGACCATTTCAAGCGTCGTCAATGGTCAGAATGGTGGCAAGAAATGGCAACAGTGGATGATCAATTTTCGAAGAAAATCATCTTCAGTGATGAGGCACATTTTCACCTCAGTGGATTCGTCAATAAGCAGGATTGCCGCATTTGGGCGAATTATAATCCAAGAGTGATTGTCGAAAAACAAATGCACCCACAAAGAGTGACTAATTGGTGCGGTTTATATGGGCTGGCGGCATCATCCGGCCGTATTTTTTCCAAAATGAGGCCGGTCAGGCAGTTACTGTGACAAATTCAATGGCCGTGCTATTTCATGTGGTGGCGATGTCATTTGGCCGCCAAGATCATGTGATTTGACACCGTTGGACTTCTTTCTTTGTGGTTATTTGAAAGAAAAGGTGTACGTCGATAAGCCAGTAACAATTCAAGAGCTAAAGGATGAGATAATTCGGCACATTAACGGCGTAGAACCTCAATTATGCCTCAGCGTCATCGAAAGTTTGGACCATCGGATGGAGGCCGATATTTTGTTCTATACATAATTGAACCATACCATAATTATCATAAAAAAAAGAAATGACAATAATTTCCTAAATAATTTGTGTTTTATTCAAAATCAACATCGGCCCTTAAAATTTAACCACCCTTTATTTTTACTTGCGATAGGGTGTCCCTTAATTCATGCATAATATTTTAGAGTGTGATTCTTGGGTATATTCAAAGAAAAAAATCGTTCTACAGTAAGTGCATATCTCCAATTTTTATATCATATGTAGGGAATTTAAGAAAAGGCCTATTTTGGTGTACTCTGACCCAAGTTAACGGTATAATTGCGCTGTTATACTAATGATATAGGCCTCTATTTTTATAGGCGAAATACCAGCCTGCCTTTGTAATTGCGCTTAAGCAAATTTGATATCCCATCTCCGTAATCTCGAGATATCTAGTTTTTAGCATATTCCGTTTTTCCTGCTCAAGTCAATTTTTTGACTTTGGACCCAATTTTCTCAAGAAAATGCGTAATAATAAATAAATAATAAAAACCTATTCTACTATTTTTTAAATGGATGTAACAATAATAAAAATAAAACTCAATGACAAGTTTGCAAAAAAATCCATAGATTTTATGATACTTGTGAAAACCTGAAAAATATAAAATTAAAAAAGATTTTTGTAAAAAAGATTCAAAATATATATACCCCCCTTGCCACTATCTATGAGTGCGGCACTTGCATCAATGAAACTGAACATCTCGATATTCTCGGTATGTGCATCACGAACCACCTCTTGTGGAACACTCACATACGCGATGTTGCCAAAAATGCCGCAAGATGTTTGCGTTTTCTGAGACGGTGCAAGAAATTTTTCTCTCCTTCTGATCTGGCTACAATCTATAAAACCTATATATACGTCCAAAACTTGAGTATAACTCCCATCTATGGGCTGGTGCTCCAGTAACTTATTTAAGTCTCTTGGACAGTATTCAAAGAAGAGCTTTTAAAATGATTGGTGATAGTAACATCATTGACTCATTTACGTCACTCCAACATCGTCGTAATGTTTCTTGCCTCACCCTTTTTTACCGTTATTTTAACGGACTATGCTCTAGTGAAATAGCCAGCTGCATTCCTCCCCTTAAACAATTTAACCGTAATACTCGCACTTCTAGGAATATTCATCAGTTTACCCTTGAGCCCAACTTCGGCCGTACTGTGAAGTACAGAGATTCGTTCTTCAGCCGTACTACGCGAATGTGGAATTCTTTGCCACGCTCTGTCTTTCCCAGTCATTGCAATGTTCAAGAATTCAAAACCAATGTACACCTCCACCTCCTTTCTAACCCTTCCCCTTTTTTCTTAATGCTCACACTGTGTCTCTGGCATATTAAGGGTATACATTGAGTGTGCGCCGATTATAAAAAAAAAAAAAAAAAAAAAAAATGTATAGGTATTTTAGTAAAAACAAACTTTAGGTTAAAAAAAATTTCCCAAAATCTGTTATTAATGATAGCTCCTATAAAAATCATTTTCTTATACCTATTTGAATTTCTTCAAAAACGTTACAACCGATTTTGATAAAATTTCTCATTCAGAAGCTTATAAAAAAATTTAAACAATATTAGAATATAAAGAACCCCCCAAATCTATCGTGCGGAATGTCTATTATGGCATTAGCTGCGTCCTGTTCATCCAATTTGGGTCCAAAGAAAATTAATAATTATAATCGATCGTAAGCGCGATCTCCGTTGATCTTGATATGAAGCGGTAGTGCCATTATCAGTTTCGAAGGAAACAAACAGTGAACTTAAGCGGATGTAATAATCATGGTTGATGTTTTTTTTTTTGCTGCAATATGGGTCCGGTTTTAACTTCTTCAGGTTGCTTTAATTTTTCTGAAAAATAAAATAACATGAAGATTAACAATAGATAAAAAAATGGCGGCTAAGAACTGTCAAAAAAACCTACGTTAGATTTTGTGACCGTTTTTCAAATGATCTTAACTTATACTTAATAAGAAACATAGAAGACATTGCACGAACAATTTTTATTTAAGCAAATTATCCGCCTAATCGATCGTAAATTTTAATTTGTCAACTTGACACTCAAAGCATACAATCTTAAAAACCACCAATTTCTTGACTTAAGGACTATTCACATGAGAGCGCCCAACGACCGACGAATGAACGAACTTTCGCCCATTTTGAAATTTCGTTCACATGCATTTTTTTATTCGTCGCGAATGGCGTTTACTTAGACAACTATCTTAGTCCGTTTTTGATTTTGAGTTTAGCCGCGCGCGAACAATTCATTCGTTGCAGTGTGGATGGTATGTGGAACGCGAATAGTATTTGACAGTTCGTATTAGTAGCAATCATAACTCAATTCGCGACGACCAATTTATTTATTTATAAATAAATTAATTACATTGTAAAGTTTTTGTGAAGAATTTAGGCTTATATGTTTAAAATCTCATTTGTTTTTTTATTCGTTCGTCGTTGGTCGTTGGTTGCTCTCATGTGAATAGTCCTTTAGGTTCACCTATTATTCTCTTAAGAAAATAGGAATAATATATTCGTTACTCAAAAATGAAAGCTATACCTACTTTCACACCAAAAGATAGGTACCAGTAATTAGGTTTTACATAATTATTTTATGACTTAGATATCTTTGACGGAATATTTCAAGATATAAAATCAAAGTTGACCATTCTTCCTATTAAGCCTTAAAAGGAAAGTACATTATTTTCTTAGTAAGTTTAATTTTTTTATATATATGTAGGTACTGAAACAGTTTTTAATTTTTCAAGCCAACCAACACGCCATTAAAGTCTTGAACAGCCTTCCCCAGAATGTCCATCAATTTTACCTAAACTTTGATGATTAATTCCACTTCTGCCCACCTCCACATACCTCGCAGCTCGCACCAAAGCTTTATCTACATTCATACATTAAAGATTCGTTTCGCATAGACCACTCGGCCCTGTCGAACTCTTATCAACCCTCCTCTAGTACGAGAGAAGCACTCGATGATGCCATTCCATCTGTCCAAGATGATGAAAACTTTTCATACCCCCTTGGGCTCTATACTTGTACAAAAGTAGTAGTACCTTCTTCTTCGATGGCTTGGCCATACTTCCTACAAAACTTACCTACTTTTGAATTCACAGTTAAAGCCAAATGAAAAACCCCTCGTGCTCCCCGTTTGTGTCCTCTTCCCGTGCGTCGTACTTGTCTTTCATAATACAAATACAACATTTTTGATCCCTCGATACCTTGTGTCTTGTATGTGACATCTTGGACACATGAACCAACATAATATAGGTAACTCCTTCTGGGGGAACTCTGCTTCTTGTTGTGGTCTTCCTTAACATATCCCAACATAATAGGAAGACTCTACATATACCTCTTATTGCAAGAAACAGCAACCCCCAAGGACGGAAATCTTGGTCACGTAATAATGTGTTTGCATTGTGCGTTTAGGGATCAGGTGCTTTCTACGACTTATTGACAAGAAATCCCGTTCCAAGTAGGTAGGTACGTATATTAGATAATGCCAGATGGCGTGGCGTTCGGTCAGCAGCGTCCTCTTGGTGGTTTTCCGGTCCGGTCTTATCTCCGCGCTGCGGGCTTAAAATGTTTTTTTTTTTTGCTTTTTTCTAAAAAAAAATACGGCAATGGAAACCCACATATCGATCTCCTCGGGATAACCTAGAGGATGAAGAGGAGGCATAGGAGGGCGCTCTGGTGGTCTGATGTGAAGATGGTCGTATAGCGGTCGTCTCCAATGGGATGCGTGGGCAAAATTGCATGTGCGTGTTGCGTTCACCGCCATCATTTTATTTTATTCGTTCGTTCTCTTTCTTTTTTGTTGTTTGCAAGCGGTTTTTGTTTCGTTTTTCATTTAACAGTTTTTTGTGCGATTTTTCGGTTTTTCACGCACCAATATTGATGCGTTGCATTTTTAGCACGCACACACACCTTGCAAAAAAATAAAAGAAAAAAGACCATTCTGCTGCTGTTGCACACAAGGTGCGTGTGCGTGTGTTTTTTGGGGATGGATGCTTGGATACACTGAATCTGGATCCGACTAAATGCACGCATTTATGTATCTATGCCTAGGTATAGGTACTGCCGGCTGTACTATGCCAATATAAATTTAAGCAGGAACTGACCGAGCAAAGGAGATGGATGGAGTTTGAGGAGGGCGAGATATGTGTGGCGCTGCTGCTGATTATGTTCGACACTACATGGCTGCATATCTATCTATGTGTGTACCTATGCACATTGCACACACAATGCACACATAATTATTTTAGCTGCATTATGGAGACGAACGGACGTATGGACGGGCGACGGTGGTGGTGACGGACAAAGGGGCCAGGCCGGACCGGGCAAAGACGTCGGACGATATAGCTGGGCGAATAGCAAACACAGAGCTGTAGCATCAACAGCAGCTCTATCGTATATGTGCGGATGTTTGAGAACATCTACCTAAAAATTTAAGCAGATAAAGCGGCAGGCAACACCATCATCAGCCAGCCAGAGCCAGAGCCAGCTCAAGCAGAGTCAAAGCCAGTGCACACAGCCTGCGACATAGTAGATGGTGAGATACGAGTAGGAAGCTCTATAGATATAGTCAAGGTATACGTCTATCGCACAGAGCAGCGAGCCAGAGCGACCATCAACCGTAGCTATAGACGAATTCTGAATATATAGGTACGTACCCGACAGGGTTGAATTTACCTTTAAGATGACATGAAATGGCGCCCTAATGACCGCACAACAGTTTTTGATAATATTGGTTGTAAGTAAGCTTTGAGAGCTCAGTGTCGACAAGAAATCATGAAGAGATAAAGGTATAAATATTAACATGGTCTTTCCCACCCAAAAATTGTTGTTGAAATACCTATCTAGCTAGGTTACCTATGTGTATAGAAGATAAACAGGAAGAACAGGGCAAACTCACAGAAGGTACCTACGTGTAGCTACAAAGCTAGCAAGTAAATCAAATCGGCGCAAAACGTTTCTCTTTTTCTTCATAGGATCATGAGCTAAAAAATGTTTTCTTATAAAGAATAAAGACGTAGGTACGAGTAAGAAGCAGATCCTTAGCTACGTTCAAAAATAATCGTTACATTTTTCAATCAAACCAACTAGGTAGGTAACTACCTATACCTTCTATATTTTAGAAAATTATAGGATTAAAAAAAAATCGTTAAGGCAAGTGTCAAGTACGAAAAAGACAAGTTTTTATAAGATTAAGATAGGAAGCTGTCTTTAAAGGCAGTCTTTAAAGGAATATTTTCATCAGCTCTACATGTGCCCCAAATCTTACGCCTTCGTATCCCACGAAACTGTCAAAACGACCCTGCACATAGCAACTCTCGTACTCACGCTCACTCACTCACCACTGGTATACTTGCTATACCAGTGTGACATATAGACAACGGTACACTCGGGCCATCAATTCAACAGTGCCGAGTGGAAGGCGTTCGCCGTACTCGAATACGAAATTGCTGCCTCGAATGTACCGAATGCGCCCCAAAAAGTATTCACTTTTCCTCACAGTAACGCTCTGTGTTCAAATACTTGAAACTTTATGCGACGATCTGTATCCCCGTTCCAAGTGCCCAAAAAGTATCCGAAGCACATTAATGCCGCCTTAAGTTTGACATATCTCGGCACTTCATGGAGCGACGCTCCATCAGATATTTAGATAATCTGCCCGGGTCTTTTCATACATAAGATACTGGCTGCTTTATGGGGCGTATTCGCTCCAAAAAGTGCCCCGAATCAGCTCTGGAAAGAAGCTGCCTTGAAAATCATGATTTCCTATGGCGCGACCGGCACCAAAAAGTACCGAGAATCTGATATATTCATCTTATGGATAGACGATTTTGAAACTTCATGGAAATGTATCTCAGAGCAGTGTAAAATGTATTTTTCAATATGCAGAAGTGTGAGTGCTACCCAACACAAATTTACTGCCTATATGTATACTTCTAACCCGAAGGGGAAGTTATCTGTTCAGCTCTCCGACATTCTTTTGTGAATGACGATGGGAGAGAATTCAGCGCTAAGAAACCTAAGTGAATTGCTATTGCCTTGCCATCGCAGTGAGGGAAGTTTCATCCCCTTTTACCCTACCCCGTCAGCCGATCCAATAGTTTCCTACAAAAAAGGAATGTTCAAACAATTGTAAACAAACTGAGTTTTTTTATTTTCAATTTTGCATTTTTTCCTGGCATTTCATAGAGAAAAATAGAAAGAGGGAGAGAGTGGAGTAGGGTTGCCTCTGTAATTTTCAGTATCGAAAAAGAAGAATTGCTAAAAGATGCAAGAAAACAACTTCAATGTACCTACATATGTATCTACATACAAAAAATTCAAAATCCTTTAAGTTTGTTTTTGGTTCTCTAGGTCTAACAGTTATACATATATACGTTGCGCATAAATAATTTGTGGTAACCCCAGAAGAAAAAGTCTAATGATTTTATATCACATGATCTCGGTGGTTAATGGTATAATATCCATTTCGAGAGAAGAAACGTCCAGTCACATTGACACGCAATTGATTCTATTGAACTCAAAGTAGGAGAGAGACTTAACAGAAATATCTATGGAAAAAAACATGTTCTTGACATTTAAAACAGAAACAAATTATTAATTATTATTACACATTTTGCTATAGAGAAGTTTACGAATGAGGAACATTTGAAAGTTATTAAAAATTACTACCAAAATGCTTAATCGGTGATTGCAACTATAAGAGCAAAATTTCGTTCTGTAAGCATATTGAAGTGAGTAAATTCGAATCAACATATTGAGAGTTTAAAGCTGCTAGTCATTTAAACAATACTGCTTGAACTACAAAAAATATTCCAGCCACAAGTGCTTTGATTACGAAAACTTTATATTATTTGTTTTAATAATCAGAGATTGCTTCTGTTTTTTTTTGTCAAAAAAATAAAATCAAATAATATTAAAAAAAGAGTGTGTGTACTGACATACGCGCGCTAGAAATAAAACTTCTTTTCCCTCAAGCAAAGCCTCTGTAAGATTCTAACCAATAAAGGTACAAACATTTTGTACAAACTAGCATAAGAACTAAGATTATAATGAATTTACAAATTGGCTGTATAGCCGTTTGCTTTTCGAATCGTTAAAAAATGAAACAATTTTTTTTGTGACATAGATGTAAAGTAGATACTGTTTGGGTATGTTCCCCTTTTGACGATACGGAAATCTACTTTTCCTTATTTTTTGACATAACCTTTCAGTGGTTTTCGGAAACAAAAAAAAATTCAATTCAATTCAATTTAAATTCAAGTAATTTTTGTATAGTCGTGTTAATTGAAAGATGTCAAAATTACTTCCAAATACATTTTTTTTAAAGAATATTTCTTTGTGATGAAAATGATTGGCAAAATATGTTAGGAGGTTTAAATTGGAACTCAAAAATGTTTCAAATATACAGATGATGCAATTAGTTTTGGAAAGACATCTTGGTCTATCTGGCGATTTCTTGAATTTATTGAGAAAATCAAGAAAATCAGGTATAACTTGTCTGTTATCAAGCTTGGCAAAATGGATTGCGCACATCATAAATCGTGAAAGGACACTAACGTCTAAGATATCAAAATTTCAATACTAGCCGTTTTTTAATGCATTTTTATCTTCGCTTGAATTTGTCAGTTGGTGACATTAAAATCCAATTGAAAACGAGAGACAAAAGTTTTTATATGTAATTATTCCCGATTCTTAATATGAAGAGAACACGAAACGAGAGCGAGATATGATTCACTGTCAACTTTTTGCAATTTTAAAATCGTCCCGCAATAAATTCGCAATGTCACGAAATTTTTCACGACGAGATTTAGTTAAATAATATGTTTTTTCTCATTGGCGTTCATATAATTTCGAAATATGTAGCTTTAAAAAGTCGTGAGTCAAAAATCGTCGTAAGCGATTTTGTCAGATGTCGACATTTAAATCTAAACGAAAACGACAGACAAAAGTTTTTATAATTATGCCCGATTCATAATGCGATGAGAACAAGAGACGAGAGCGAGACATGATTCGCTATCACCTTTTCGTTCCGCTATTCCTTAGGCCTGGAACGTAAATTCAATTTTTATTTTCACAACAGTTTGGTTTGTAAAATGAAACATGGTAAGTATAATAGTAAAATGAAGCATGAGGCCATAAATGTGTTCCATTTCAGCAACCAAACAGATGTGAAACTAAAAATTGAATGTGCGCGACTGTTCTTACTTCATTTATTAATTTCATTTAACGCGACGACGAGAAATGCTTTATTGTGTATATCGTCGTCTGCTTTCATAGTTTGAAACTGATTTTACAATAACGACGATGTTTCATCACATCACGTTTATATCTACTTTTTCTTTTCGCATTCATTGTGTTCGAGCCAAAGGATTTTACAATTGTAGGCAATGCTATTTTGATTTTGACACCGAATTTAAAATTCTTCGCATATGGCAATGCTAGTTTATATTTGACAACAGAAAGCAGATAGTTTATTTACAAGTGTTATTTTGTAAATTTTAGTGCTTAGTTTTCAAGTTAAATAGTATATAAGTATTCAGTATTGCATAGGATAAAGTGTTTAATCTTTTAAATAAATAAAACTGTAAAAAGTATATATTTATTTGTGTTTTTTGTACAAAGGAAAGTGGTTTTTACAAAGGAAAAGCTTTTATTGTGTGTTTTTTTAATGAAATTATGGTTTTAATTGTTTTGTTTGTTAGTTTTTGTGGTTTTTTTCATTAAAAGAACATTCTCTTTAGGCGATAAAAGGTGTTTTAAATAACCTTAAATAAAGATCAAACAATAATTTTAAAAACCATGGCCCTTAGTAATAGACATTCATAGAATCGGTTTTAAAGTCACTTTTTGTTAGATGTAGAAAAGTTGCTTTTAAAATTTCGTAGTAACAGATCAAATTTACAAAAGTCTTATTTATACCAATAATTGTGACTCATTTTCATAATTTCGTTATTGTGAACTGATACACAAACAGATTTCTATTAACCAGATTCGTAAAGTTCTATTGTGATTCTATCATTTTAAATTTAACTTAGTTACAGGAAAGCAGCTTTTAAGTATTTATAATTGAAATTTGTTTTATTTCTACGAATGTTTGGTTAAAATCGAACTTAGGCTAGATTCGGATCTATTACTCAGGGCCCATGTCTCTAACGGATAACGTGTCGTTTTGATATGTCACTGACAACTGCAGAGAAAATTTCCTGTCCCCAACGCCGGAAAAGAAGTTTTACTTCAAAAAGTTGTATGAAGAACTGCCTCATTCGATGGTGAATGAATTTATATAAATGAAAGCTTAAATTGTACACAGGGTAACCCTAGTAGGATTGGAGTAAGAGTAGTAGATTGCTTTACTCTCTCGTGATTTCCCCTTCTACTTCTGAGCGATGTCATCGTGGGCTTATTCATTTCATGTTTGAATATGGAATTCCTAGTGAAACGATGCCCTTGTATTATGGAGCTAAAGCAAGCAAAGTCTACCTCTGCTGCCAAAGTACCTAGCACACCAGCCAGCTATATAGAGTCAGCGAAGCCAAATGAAGGCCAACCGCCGATTATGGTTAAAGAATGTGGAGCGATCCTTTCAATTGCAAATGTGTGTGATTATGACAATGATAACTCTGCACAGAAAGCGGTTACACAGACACACCGCCGCGCCGCGCCGCGCTAAATGATAAAGATTCTTTTTTTTTTTCGTAGATACATATGAGTAAGTACCTAGGTATAGTGGCGGCAACGCTTAAGATACCCACCTCGTTGGGAACACACTCATCTTATAACGGAAATCCCTGAACACCTTCGAACCCCGAACAACTGATTTAAGATCACAGGATGTGTCTGATCAGGACGACATCCTGTGTGAAGAAATTTATGGGGGACCAGTTGTTATTTGGTTGTGCTATATTTTATCTTCTTTTTTTTTTTAACAAAACAAACTTGAAGCAAGACAAAAGATGATTATGTAATGCATAGTGCACTTGCTTAAGCTTTAAATAAGTATCTGCACTCTGCAGGGGTTAAATAATTCTATACAGTACCTTACCTACGTTTGAATGCAAACATATGTACATATGTACATATATCCATTAATTTATGGATATTATTTTAAATCATGTGAGTAAATTCAGATTAGAAATAAACTTGAGATTAAGTTGAATCTAAATTGAGTGGGGAATTGGAGGTTATCATCACTTTGGTTACGTAGCTTAGCCGGTAGCGTGGTAGGTAGGAATAAAGTAGTTTAAAAAAATATAGGTACCTATGTACCTATTACTTATTTATCTTAAACTTACCTACATAGGTAGGATGTTATAGCAATCTGAAAGTTTACATCACATGCACAAATATGTAGGTATAGCTGCTTGTAGATTTCTAAGAATATTGGATGCATAATTTAACTTGTCCGCGGGAAATCCAAGTTTTATTAATTAAACTGGTTGTTATTGTGCAACAAAATCTCATAAAGCTTTTGAAAAACAAATATGAATATAAAATGTTGAAGCAGATAATAAAGTAAATCTTATCGAACCAGTTTTGATAAGAGAAACCATAGTCTGATAGCAATTGCAACATGTCAACATGAATCGGTCAGACGTCATAATCAATTAAAACTGCTTCTCTACACTCAAAAAAAAATAAACACCAAAGCTATAGGTATTTACTTTATATTGAACAAATCTAATATCAGAAAGGTTATTCACTTTGTCCGAATAATTGATAATTGGTATTTATTGACAACAAAAAACTGACTGAATTACATATACCTACCTATACATCGACTTCGATAAACTGAACAAATCAGAAATTGATTACCTACGGTTTATTTTTGGGTACTTGCTTCGCATAACTGAACTTCGCATAAGCGAAATTATCAATGAACGCTTCCATTAATTTCGAATCAAACACTACTTTTTAATTTGACGTTTCTTTCTGACATTTCTTGCCATTTTTCCCAATTATACTGCTTCTACTTTGTTTTTGTTTTAAAAAAGACTGCTAGGTAGAAACATTAAAAAAAAATAAGGGCTCGTCAGGCCTTCAAGCAACATACATATGTAGGTGAAATCCACTATTAATCCAAGTCCAGTTAACAGAGAACTTCGCTTTGCTGAAACAGATCCAGTTCATTAGACTCAACTTAACATTCATATTTCTCGAACATATCCATTTGATTATTTTGACGTGTCAAATGGAGGTATTCAGTGAATTAGAGGGCAAACAAAATTAAATCACTACTAGGTATGAACTGAACTATGTTAGAGTCCGTCGAACAATTCTAAGACTCTAATGGTAATTGCGTCTTAGAAGTGTACGACAGACTCTAACCGATGAGTCAGTATACTGTCTTATCTTGGCGACACGCACTTTGGAGTAGAGGTCAATTGAACTTTCAATATAAACTGGTATGACAGTTCCTTTTAAAATATAAAAAAAATGCCAAGTAGATATGTATGTAGTTAGCCGATTTCTAATAATAATTGCTTATTAATGATGATAGTTGAAGTGTTATTATTTAAATAGGAATGTCAAATCAGTTTTTTGTTTACCTAAGTATAGATTTTTATACTCCATAGCCTAATGTACTTCAAATTTAATCTTAATATTTAAAGTAGATTTTGGCATGAAGAAATTAAGCAACTACACTGAACCAAATTTGGTAGTCATATTGAAGAAAGAGTAGGTAGAATTGAAGAAAGGGTGATCGATATATGTAGATACGGTCAATGAAACCTATCCGTTGTTTTGAAGAAAATTTTGTTATATTCAAGAAATATTGTCATTTTGAAGAAATGCATAAAATTTTTCGTTGTGGTGTTAAATCCACAAAATTTTGTGAAATTGATTAAATTTCATCCTTCTTTTAAAAAAAACTTATAATATCTACAAATTTGTCATTTCGAATAATTTCTTCATCAAAAATTAACAAATTGTTTTCATTCGTTTGAATAAAACACTAAATCATTCATCATTTGAAGAAACCTTATTCATTTTGAATATTCATTCTTCAATATGAAGAAAAATATTATGAAAAATTATTGATTTTAATAATTGATTCTTCAAAAATTAACAAAGTATTTTTATCAATATCACCTACGCGATTTGGTTCAGTGTAGGTATATTTATAATCATGAATATTTTTTTGTCATGTTTGGTATTTAACAATTTACAAGATTTTAATGCCTACTTGTGTTGAAACGAAAAGAAATACTGTTAAATCAATACTGTTTTCAAATTGTTTGAAGTTTCAATTTATACTAACCTATCTCACGATTATAGAATAAGTTCATGCGGTAAACAACTATTGTTAAATAAACATGAAAAATTGATTAAAAAATTGGAATTTGCGGGATACCTTGTTGAAATAACACAAGGTTGGTAAAAAATAACATTGTTGTCATGTTAATTTGATTAATTCACAAAAAATAAACACCTCATCTTTTTGAATCTACTATACAATATTATTGGAAGCCACATTAGTTTAACCATGAATATCATGTTATTAAAATGGTGTCCGTTTCTGAGTTTCTGCAACTAAATATGGCAAAGTGCGCCTTGTAAATTCAACAAGATTCAAGTTAAATTTCGCTTTAAAATCAATATGGAATTGAATCTTGACCCATTGAAGGGGCTCACCCAGAGACACATCAGCTTCTTATCATTTAGGTACTTGTTCGATCCCTACCACGTTGCTTCGGGTTATTCAGACCAAGAGCCTTGGCCTTTGAACTGGAACGCATAGCTTGAATGCAAATACCCTTTTGGCTGAAGCAATGTGGCAAAGCAAATGTTGACGAATTGTTTTGATTTTTTGGACTTCTTTCACTTTCCACACTTTGGTATATAAAGAGCTCATATAGAGTTCACGGTTGTATCTTTTCAACTATTTGTCCTCCTGGCATAAAGAAACAAATATAGTATAGAAATATATGTCGGATATTTTCCCTTTCAAGAGTCTGCCGCCTTTAAGTTAAACTGCCAGTATACAATGGTTTTGAACAGCGGGTTCTTCGTCTTACACGTAACGAGTTTCGTTTCAACATACCTACCGAAGTAGATATAATCCGGTTTTTCCACCGGTTAAGAAAGATTTTGGCGCATAAAATGTGATTGGTGCGAAAAATACTAAATTTTTAAATGCGAAAAATAACATTCAACTGCAAATACCTACCTACAACACATGCATCTTCTGAAAAGTCCCAAGTTAAATCAGTTTCTAAACCTACTCCCAAACCATTCATTAAAATCCCCTCAAAATGACAGAGATGTCATTTCGATTTTATAGACCTTGACTCATTGACTGGTCATCAATACACCTACAATGTATAATCACGACGATCGTATAGGTATTTTTTCCGCAAAAGGCTTTGTTTAAATCCAAAACTGAGTGTTAGAAGTATCAATAAAGTTGTTGTTTCTCACGATGCATCACGATATCTATCTTTTCTTATTGTGTTTTGTAGGTTCTTGGTGCAACTAGCAATATTCGATAAACTAAAATTTTCCAATTCATCATCATCATCAGAATTCGGTAAGAATGACCAGGCACTATGATCAGATCACCCTTAAGTAAATTATAAACCTTCCATAAGACCCTTTTTCCAAAGATCTTAGTCTTTCTTTTATTTTCTTATTTCGTTCTTTTTTTGTGTAAAACATTTTCTGGGAGAATATTCCCTGAATTTTCACGTGCACACTAAAGTGCTTAGACTTTACTTACCCTTTGATCCGACCGAAACGTGAAAATGCGTATAAAGACCGTTGCTTCAACGGATGTAAGTTAAAACTCAAAGCAAATACCTATGGGCTGAGTAACAACTAAAAATACAAAACGAATACGAGTAGTCTGCAATACTTTGTGGTGGTGGTGCAACGTGAATGAAGAAGACCAAAATACGAAAACAGGGGCGTTCTTTGTGAAAACGAAAAATAAGGCCAGACATTGGTACCTAGTTTTGCGCGTTTAAAAATTGGTTGTTAGTTAGGCTGGAATCCAAGTCCATTTTTAATTACATGCAGCTGGGCACTGATTACCAATGCTAGACTTAGATAAAATTATCGAATTTAAAGTTTGTTACATAAACTTAAATGGAGCTTCAATTAAAAATATTCACTAATTTTAAAAAATGTTTTAAGGGATGTTTTGATTAGGATTTCAGGTAGGTATATTGTTCCATAGGAATATTTATAATTCCTTAGACGATTTATGAATTTATTTTGCCAAAGAATTGATTCCAATACCAGTAGAGGTTTATGAGAACATATCAAAGACTTTTCATAACCTATTTTATTTTATTTTATTTTCACTGATAGACCATTTATGAATATGATGTTGTTGTATAGAGCCCTTAGTAAGTCAATGGTTTCAAAGACGGCGGGTAAATCGAAACCATAGGTCTTCTTCGTTCGGTGGAAACTACCTACATATGTCTTATTTATTTATTTTGAAACTTACTTTTGTTATGTATTTTTCATTGAAAAGAATTTGAAATTGAATCTGAATTTTAATTTAAGAATTTTTTTAATTAGAAATAGTGCAACATAAGACTTGAAGACCTTTTGCAAAATCTAAATATATAAATAAATACCTATTTAAAAACAGGAGTCATTAATACAATATTAAAAAAAAAAACAGATATGAAATAATTTAAATTACGTTTTTTAACACAAAACAGAAATTTCAAGTAGAGGAATGACTTTTGAACTTAATTCAATGACAGAAGTCCGATAAGTGTCATATGTATAGCTCAGGTTTTCTAAAAAACTACGACAGGTATCACCGTTTAAGAAATGGACTTCAGGATTTTCCATTAAACTGCGACTAAATCAGCCGATTTAATGTTAAATAAATTTAATAGAGCGATTGGTAGTAGAGGATCCGAACCTATTGACTTATTATAGCTCCTAACCATTCCTGTGTGGGTATTGTCAGCCGATTTTCTGCCGAACCTTAACTACTAAGATAAGAGACACTTTTTCATGACAAGAGAAACCGGGGATCTGTTACTATATCACAAGAGGCAATACCCCCAATTATTTGTGCCAATATATTTTTTTTAAGTAAAATTTGATATCCATTCAATGTCGTAAGGAAGTCCTGTTTTATCAGAAGATACGCATCTTAAAATTTACTAAATTAAGTTTATAATAATTTAATTTTAGCCTTTTTCTTGACAGTGCGAGAGAAGATATAAGATGTATCACTGAAATCACTGTGTACACTCATTTGTCACTTAATACAAACGGGGCATAATATGTTGCGTCTAAGATAGTCTCAATATTTAATGGAACATATCAAGAAAGGATTTTACTAGTGCCTGTCGATTCTATTCACCATTTTTACTAGAAATCTGATAGGTAGAATGACTGAGGCAATTGCGCATGCTGACGATCTAATAGCGAACAAAGTAGCTCTTTTGCAGGAGACTTCTGCAAAGTTCAACGATATTGCGATGGCTGGAAGTTGAAAGTCAAATTTCAGAAATCTGAAACTATTCAAGAAGTACGTTGCGTAGAGCCTCAAGAAGAACTGGTACTGGGGGTGGCCGTTGCGCGATGGATGTATGCTCGCCTGTCAACCTTATGATTACAGGTTCGATCCCTGCTGTCGTTTATGTCGTCTTAATTCTATTAAAACCTTATAAAGTTGTCATCAATGGGTTGCTGGTTTGCTCATTGTATGTTGTTCAGGCATAACACTAACAACATGTGATTGAGTAAAACTAGTATGCCCATCAAATATGAAAAAACGAATAAAATAATGTGAATTATAAGGGACATACAAATAAGACACAGCATTTCTCCGCACTAGTTCAGCCGTCATCCCTGGAGACACTGAGACAACCACCTTCAGTCTCAGAACATCGTGCCACACATCTTTCCTATCCTTCTTTCTCTTCCTTAACTTCACGCACGCGCTGTGTTGAAACATTTAAAGGGTAGTTATAATCCCTTGAGCGCGTGTAGATTATAAAAAAAAAAAAGCAAATGATCGGTGGACCACATAGATATCCACTGGTAAGTAGAAGTGTGCAAAAGTTCTACGGCATCTGGTTGGATCAGTTTCGATAAAAACATAAATCTTTCTATGGCCATGGCTAGACGAGCTTTTGCCTTGACGAAATGATTGGTTAGAGCAGCTAGCTTGATAACAGCGTGAATGTGATTTGCTACATTGGCCTTATGTGGTCGATGATTGTATGTAGGTGCCTGATGTGATTTAACATTACCCCAACTCAAAAAGAAAACATTCGGGTGCTTGAGAAGCATAGTCTAAGACGATGACTTGGATTACATAGAACACCAGACTAAAACATTATTGTTCTAACCTGGTTTTATACAACATGAACAGAATTGATAATTTTTTGTTAATGATTCTGATTCGGACCCACATAGCAAGAGCGATATTCTCGACCAACAGCCTAAATTTTGGGGCTTACTAACCAAACGATAAGTATTATAAGAAAGAGTGAGTGAAAGCGGCTCAACCCTGACCAATGCCTTCTTGTACTTAGACAATCGAGTGCTGGTTCAGTACCGAATGTTGGTTCTACTTTAGATAGGCTCCTCACACAAGGTGGAACAGAGAACCAGTTCTGTATTTTGTTAGTTATCTGATAGAGAAAGTTAACTAGGATTTGTGTTTCTTGTCTGACTTACAGTATATTTAAGGGTAAGAATAGGTAAGGTAATCAAAAACAAAATATAAAACACCAACAAAATAAAAAGGAATAATATAATACCTATCCAAAAACTGTTGCTGTGCCTGCGTTCTAGTCATAATTAGTTGTTGTCTATTTTAACTAGCTTTAATGGTTTTAATTCGTTCTAGTTTAGTTCCTAAGTTGTATATACATAAAAACAAGAAAAAGTTAAAGATTTATTCTCGAGAAAAATAAAATCGATATACATAGTTTAGTATAAATATAGGCGCAAAATTTTAAACAGATTATTATTAAGGTATTAGCATGATACTACTTAACAATTTCCTAACTTTATAGTAGTTTACTAACTCATTCTTAATTTTAAACATTTTCTCACTAGTATCGTACTAAAAGAATTCCCTTAATAAATTGCTTCTGAACACACCTAAAACAATGACATTTCGTGTTAAAAAGTAAGTACACGAACCTTTTTTGATGTTTGCAAATGTCAAAGAGTCATATGAAGCTAGCACGATACTAAAATAAAATGCACGACTGGATCGCACGAACTTGCTCTTATGTAAAAGTACTTTTGGAATTTAAGATACATTTTATATATGTATATAAAACATGGGTTTAATGAGATAATAATGTTCAAATGCATAAAATTGCTGTCTGATTTCTAGAAAAGTATGAATTTATGCAAACAAACTTTAAAAAATCGATTTATTATTAAATAAATTTTTTATATAAGAAATTTCTTTAGAATTGTTCAAGAAAAAAATGTGGGATGCGAATTTTAAGTATTTAATAATATTGATTTTAGGAAATAATTTCAAAAAATAATCGTTCATAGGTTTTGAAGACATTGATTTTTCAAAAAAACCCAACAAATAATTTTTCGAATATTTTTATATACAATATTATTTTAAACTTAAGGGAGGTCCTGGAGAAAATTTTTGGTTAAAATCGTTAGAGCCGTTAATGAGAAAGTCGAAAATCAAGAAAACGGTTCTATGACAGGTACCGTTAATAACATTTTGCCCCAAAATTTTTGTTGACCAAAATGTAGTCCATGTCTATAATATCACACCTAATTTTTTTTTATCAAAATCGTTAGAGCCGGTTTCGAGATAAATAGGATTTTGCATTACGGGTGTATGGGGGGTACCGTTAGTTTTGGAACTAAAAAAAAAAATTCAATTTCTCCTCTAGGGAATCACCGAAGACCCTTAACTACCGAGTTTGAAAAAAATACCTCCAGTAGTTTAGGCTGTAGTTCGAGGTACAGACATACAGACAGACAGACATACAGACAGACAGACAGACGGAATTGCCGGACCCACTTTTTTCGTCTTCGCTATCATCGTAATGTCAACTTTGATCAAAATCTCGAGTTCGATTTTTTTTCCAAATGCAGAACTTGCCCTATAGTACCTATATCGCAAGTAAAAATAAAGTAGGTGTTCGATGGTTTTAACTTTATTAAAAGGGTAGAGAAAGTATGATGCTATATCCGATTAAAATTTGCAAATTCTTAATTGTGGTGTGGTCTCCATGTTGCGCGAACTATGATAAATATTGATTTAATTATAAAATTAAAACAAATAAAATTAGTTTTTATAAAAGAAAAATTATTGTTTTATTTATTAAGTTTAAGTTTAAGTTTAATTTTATTGCAACAATTTGAATATTATAACATAGCGACGCGTTTCGGATTTAATAATCCATCATCGGGCTAATGCTGTCGTACTCAGCATTAGCCCGATGATGGATTATTAAATCCGAAACGCGTCGCTATGTTATAATATTCAAATTGTTGCAATAAAATTAAACTTAAACTTAAACTTAATAAATAAAACAATAATTTTTCTTTTATAAAAACTAATTTTATTTGTTTTAATTTTATATTTAAATCAATATTTATCTTTGCAAATTCGTTGTTTCAACCTGGTATCATACTAAAACAGCTTTAGCATCGTACTAATTCAATTAAAATTTTGCGCCATAGTTTTTAGTCCGAAAGGCATTATAATTAAAAATATAGTTTAACTTAGAGCCCCCGTGCCAGTTTTTTAGTTGTCAGTTTTTATCAATTTTTATCTATACCTATATATAAAAATGTTCTCTAATTTTTAGGGCTTGCTACATTCCGCCCGATACATTCCTCTACTAAAGCAGTCGAAGTCGAGGGCTGTGTAGGTCTAGTATATAGGGCTAGTATATTAAGTTGGTCTAGTTTCTAGTATATTAAGGCTTCTCGCTCAAAGCTGAACAGAGAGCCTTCGGTTCGTAAATAATGTGTACAATGAGGACCGAAGAGACAGGATAAAGTATGAGAACCAGTTCCGATGGTTAAACTGTTCAGATTAGTCGGATATTTAAATTTGACATGGATGTTTTTGCAATGGCCGACTTACATAGGTTTAGTGTAGTTTTAAGTAGAGACAGTCAGGGTGTCACAAAAAAAAAAAACAAAAAATCTTGTCTTGGCTGTTGCTATTTTAAAAAGTTATTTATTTTAAGAAGCTTTAAATAGTTTTAATTTGCTTATGTAGTAGAAAAGTCAAAGATAGGTACTGGGTTGTTTTTCCTAAATTCTTCTCGGAGAAAAGTAAAACAGATACCTATAGATTATAGTATTTAAATTAGTTATAGGGCAAAATGTATAAGAATTAAGAAAGCATAGTATTTATAGCATAGCCTTTACATAAGGACAGTAAGTTATTGACTAGTAGATTTCTTTTTATGAATTTTTGTTTAATTCATTTGTTTTTAAGTATTTCTTTAATTTTAAAGATAAAAACGATTTATTTTAGAAGAACACTTTGAAACGCCCTGCAAATATATATTTTTTAATTAAAAAATTTGAAACGATATCTTTACTCGCTTAGGAGACACAAAAAGTCAATATTAGTCATATACTAACCATTAACAGATGAGGTAAATGTCTTCCTGCCTTTAGACCGCTCCTGTAAAAGATGATACTCACAACGTCAGACATACCAAACGAAATGAAAGGATCACCAACATGCACCATCCTCCTTATAAAACGAAAGATTCAAGAAAAAAAGAGATTTCGTCGTTTTCCAAGAAATACTGAGCCGAATAGAAAAAAAACAACCAAAACAAGTATAGATTTTGTTGTTGGTTTAAAAATGAACGAATGTCGAAGAAGTTGCGAAGCTGCAAGTTGAATGTGAATGAGGATAGGGTAAACGAGAAGAAGGAAGAAAAGAAACTCATAGCGGCGATGTTCATAGTCGTCTTGATCGTCGTCCATCTCCAATATAATGATGGTGCATGATCTGGTATTATGCGAAGGTAGGTAGAAACAGCGGGAATCCTTTTGTCCTACTTCGTAGCATTCACTTGGTCCCAATTCCCAAATCCCGGTCCCGATTTTGAGAGGTACCATCTCAAGGAATCTTCTTCTGAATACCAAAATGCATATGTGCAGCAGGATGTGTAATTTTTTTTTTTGGTGTTGCTCTCAGTTTATTCCATGAAAGGGGGAACCTTTTTTTCTATATTATTATTACGTTTTCTCTTTCTCCAGTCCTCTTGTCCTTAGGAGGGTTTCTTTTCTGTCGAAATAAAGAATACGAAAACAAAAAAAAAATCAGAGATGAAAACAATAAAAAACTTTGATGAAGGACTGGCAGGTCCTGAGGCTTAGAAAAAAAACTAAATTTTTTTTGTTGATTTTCTTAACAGGTACCTTGTTCTTCCTTCAAACACACAACGAACAGGCATATAACTTACTATGAGAAAAATATTCTGTTTCTTTTTTGGTAGGTAGGTAGGTAGGTATTCTGAAATTCTGCTGCCCTAACTCTCATATCCAAACCCTAGAGTGGGTGCAAAAGTATCCTGAAATTGTCGGTTTTTTTTGTTTGTTTTCGTAGAAAGCAAAAAATGCAAATTTTGGCAAAAAAAAAAACACTTATGAGTTGAGTATCGAAAAAAGTAATACTCGTACTATGCTCTCTTCGGCTTAGGAGTGTTCATAAAGTTTCAAGTTTCTTGATGAGAAGTCCATGTGTGAAGATTGAAGAAGTGTAGAGGATTTGCAAACCACTTTTTGTGTGTTCTTTACATTAAAGTCATCTGTGATTGGCATAAGGTAGGCAACAGCATATTAGCATAAGGATACCATAGATATACAAGGTATACCTACCTATCTACATACATAGATATGATTCATCTTCAGTCAGAGTGTGTTTTTGAAATTGAAAACTATTACCCTTAATAAGTGGCTTGTTTATGTAATCCAAAATCAAGTTCTTAAAAATCAAAATCCATTTGGATGGATTGCAGTTTTTTTTGTCGGTTCTTATAGTCGAAATTAAATATCTACATATAACCTACACATATGTACGTTCCTATATTAGTAAAAGAAGAATTTAAATCAAGCTAAAAATGTTAAATTCCAAAATTTCGTCAAGTATACGCGCCTTTTATTTAGAAAGTGTGGTTGTAACTTGTATAGTAGATAGCCTAATTTAACAAGTGTATAATACATATATCCGTTTTGTATTATCTGATCTTTAATTTACTTGAATTTAGTTGGCACTACAAGTCGGGGTTCTCCTGGGCCTCAAGTAATACTGGACTCCGATAGCTTTCTCGTTCTCTAGCTTGCTGTCTCCAATTTTGAATACCCAGTCTCTAAGGGTTGGAGCGTCTATGTTCATTCGCTCTACATGCTCTAGCCATCTTAACGTTGAACACGTAGTTTTTTTTACCAGAGGCACGTCGCTGTTCACCTCGTATAGTTCGTAGCTGTATCTTCTTCGCCAAGTGTTATTTTGCCTATCCACACAAACCGGCCCAAACATCGTGCGTAGCACCTTTCTCTCTAAGACACCGAGGAAGCTTTCATCCGCCTGGGAGAGGGTCTATGCTTTCTACGGCGCGGCGGCGTCTCCTCCAAGGGCTTTATACTCCAATTGCTTACTTAGCCCAAAGAAACAGCGATTATCCTATTACTACCAAGACTAGCGGAGCGTACCCACAAAGTTGTATCGCTCTTTAAAAAAAGTACATATGTACCTAGAAATATAAATATTAGCTTTCTTAAATTCTGCTATACTTACCTCATTCGGTATCGGCAGTATAAATAGACTGTTTAAAAATATTCAGTCCTTAATTCATCCAAATATTACTTTTCAAATATAAAAAAAATTGTTAAAATGGGATGCATTTTTTTCTACCCCGATTTATCCTATACTTAAAGAGCTCAATTTTAGAAAAATATATCTTACCCAAATGCAATCTTCTAAGTCAATCCTCTTAAGCAAACACAAAAAATAGTTTTTAAATTCGTTGCTAATTGGCTTTAGTCCATTTAACCCTATTCATTTTGAGTCCCTACAATTTTCTGCCGAATCCGAACGGCTAAAATGAGAAGCACATTTCATAACAAGTGATACTTTTGGCAGCCGCTATATCACTTTCTCACAAGACTCAGTACCAAACCCAGACCTCCGGCATGATATGGCAAAAAAAAAAACAGGTTTCATAAAAATAGATGGATTTAATCATTTTTAAAACTTTCATAACATATTTTTAATTTTTCTTTTCGATTTGTACATTATCAAAAAAAATATCAAAGCGTGTAAGTATTTCTTAGAAAAAAAACTATACTTCTTTATTAACTTGGATTCCACGTTGGGCGCCAATTTTGAATAATTCGTCTTTGATTCGTGATTTGCAAAGGGAAAATTGAAACTTTTGGGTTTAGGAAATTTCAAGTAATCCATGAAGCAGCAAATACCCGCGGACCGTGGACCACACAAACACCGCCATTTCATGTTATACATACATACTTACCATATCCACGTCAATTTTTTCAAAAACCAAATACAGAAATTTTCCCAATGGTCTACCATCGTTGGGCGCCACTTTTTAATATTAGCAAAGTTACATTAAGGTAAATTAACGTTATATTCTTAAGCCATTCACATTTTTTATCCGGAAGTTTTGCATATGAAATTCGATTGTGTTTGAAGAGTAAGAAAACGTTGAGGTAAAATTTATACCTAATACTCTTTTAAATCACTGATCGAATCTTAATTTTTCAACATAGATTCACTTCCTTGTACACCTCATAAGGAAGAAAATAAAAGCTAGGGAAATACGATTTTTCAGTAATGAGTAAACACTCACGTTGGGCGCCACAGACCGTGACCAGACCAATCACCTCATTTTCATCGTTAAATGTCAAATTCTGGATTCAAAATTTATACAAACACACATATAAAATCATCTTTTTTTCAATTTATGTGCTATAGTTGAAATTTTTATAACATTTGAAAGGACATTTCATTGCCATTTGCCAAACTCCGCTGCTGCTGCTGCTCCCCCTTTAAGTCTTTTGCATAACTAAAAGCAGAATTCTATTGAATTAAATTCCAAATAAAGTTCCTTCGTCGATCCACAACCATATCTTCCATCCACGTGGGTTATTCTATGAATCAAGCTCCTCTGTCTCTCTCTTCTCTTCTCTTATCACTAAAGAAATGTTATAAATTTTAAATTCCAATTTATCCATATGGTACGAAGACACAAAAAAAAAACGAGACGAAGAGGGCTTACGCTCGTGCACCAAACACAACAAAAGGGGTACACTACGTACGTACTGGCGGGTAACATCGCATAAAGAACAGAAACTTTTTCTTATGCTACATGAGGACAGGATATAAGGGTGAATATTCTAGCTATATTCCTCCCTTACGGAGAGAGGGTGGCGGCAGTGGTGACGGCGGCAGAGCCAAAGGATTCGATCTCAGAGTGCGTAGCGTAGAGCGTTTTATAGTATAGAGGGTTGCACCTGTATAACGAAAATAACTTGTACTAGGCATAACTCAAGTGAAAACCGTTGCCTTCTGCTGTTATGTGTTCGAAATAACATGGGGGGAAAAAGACAGTTAATGGGGGTAAATACTGAAAAGAAAAAAAAAATAATCATCTAAGCAGTCGAAGGTGGGTAGGCATAGGTACACTTTTCAATACCGGGATGAAGAATGTTTCCCTTAGGAAAGGAGTAACAGTGAAAGTAAGCGACTGGGGTGCGAGCTTCTCTATGTGTGTAGTATTGGCAATTAATCGTAGAAGGACTTGAGTAGAATGGTAAACACAAACAAAAGCACAGAAGTTTCCAAAGCTAATATTTAAATGTGAAGTATTGGACATAACGGTCATATTTGTATAAATCTTCTATTTTGAAACAAAAAAAGATAAAAAAATCAACTTTCACTGCAAGCAGCAATAAAAAAAGAAGGGTGAGTAAGCCAGGATGGAAGCTCTAATCTTCAAATGACAATATTAAAAGCAAGGGATATAAGGTCATGATTTATGGCCATGCATGAGAATGAATTTAATCTTGAAAATTAAAACAGAACGGTTAACCGATGTCCTTAAATTCAAAAGTCAGAACTAGGCATTATAAGGAACGATGAAGAAAATACTTAATCACTTATAACTTATTCAAACTATCAGAGGAGGTATTGACACTGAAAAACAAAATGATTATAGGTAAGGTAGGGTAATTATTATAGAAGGAAAAAAAGCAGGTATTAATTAAAGAGATGAAAGTTTGCAAACAATCAAAGAGTAGTAAAAATAAATAAATTTGGTGAGCGTGTTACCAGGAGGAATGGAGAGGACTTACAATTTTCTGCCGATTCCGAACGGCTAATGAGCAGCAGTTTTCATGACAAGAGATACTCTTAGAGCATTTGCCAATTTCTCGCAAGAGGCAGTGCACTCCTGAAAAACTTGTTTGCCGCGGCTGAGAATCGAACTCAACACCCTCTGGACGACAGTCCAATGTACTAACCTTTATGCCAAGGGGTACTACACAAAGAGTAGAGAAGGGTTCAAAAAACAAGCAGTCGAATTTTTCATATGAATCCAAATGTTTCATGCACGAGGAACTTTGGCGATGTTTCGTTACCGTGGATAAAAGATGAATTCACCACAATACACTAGAGACCAAGAAACAGTCGAAACAATGGACTTCTCCTGCTGAATCGAACTTGAAGTCGAAAAAGGTCAAGGTGGTTTTGTCAGCAAACAAAGTCATGACGACAGTTTTTTGGGATGTGCGAGGTGTAATTCACCGCTATTACCATAAAAATGGTACAAAGATCACCAGCGCTATAACGCAGAGCTGCTAGATCGATTCCAAGCCGATTTGAGATAAAAACGGCTGCATATGGCCATCAGGACAACGCACCGGCGTACAAGTTTTTTTTTGTTGCTTGCAATTATCTCAAGGGTTTATTGTGACCCTTATGATGTTGAATGTAGCAAGAGCGATGGTGAAAATAAGGAAGATTGCAGTCCCAATGGCCAAATTGCATTGGTAAAGTTACGAACACCTCTATCAACCAGCATATTCCCCAGTCTCCTGTAAATATTTCTTATTTCCAAATATGAAAAAATGGTTCGGAGGTTCGAATAGAGAGGTTATCGTTAAAACAAACACTTTGAGGGGCCTGAGAAATCATATTATTTTGAGGGTATCAACAAATTTTACAAACGTGACATGTGATAAAGTCTATCGACCTAAAAGGAGACTTTATTTAAAACCAAAATATTTGTATGCTGAAAAGAGTGTTCCTTAACAATTTTTCAAAAACTTGTGACGCAACTTTGTATCCATATTTCATATGATTTTTGTTACTCTTTTTCGGTGTATAAATATTTTTTGTAACTGAATGGTTACTGTTGTTTCTTGGAATTCCTCGAATAGAAACTTCAATTCCATAGTCTTAGGCTTTCGGCTTAAATTCAAAAGTCAAAGTGTCCAACTAACTTGACTCGGTCATAACAACCCCTTAATTTCAAGTCAAGATATTAGTAAAACCTAAGTAGGTTCGATAAGTGAGAAATTTCGATATGCCAAAGTTATTCATACTTCTTCTCTTGCAAGAAAAACGTTTTGATAATCTTGATTTACTTGGCATTTTTTAAACTACCAAGCTGGAAAATATTAAAACTACAGTGGGGCTTGTGCTTGTGTATTCATTCAGTAAGCAGTCAAACGAAACATTGCCTTATGTTAATTTGAGAAGACATATTGGAGTAAAATTTTAAACAACTTATTGTTAAAGGCTAAGCATATTAATAGATAGGAATTTCCTAAACATTTTAATTTTACTAACTAGTATATAAATACTATTAAAAACAGTGCATCTGAACACGCCAAAACAATCGAGAAAAAAAACAAAAAAAAAAACAAAGTAAACAAACCTAAATCTGGGGAACGGTTCTAATAATATGAAATGTCAGAACTTCAAAAGTCAAATGACAATCTACAATTTATTTTGTTATTTGTTTATTTGTAATTGGACTAGATCATTCTATGTTATGCTCCTATCATATTTATTGAGATATATCCTTTATGTTCCATTATATCAGCCTGATGGATATTTTTCCCAAAAACTGTAGATAATGTAACTAGTACATACTTGTAATTCTAAATCGGAAGCCCACTGTTTGTAATTCGGTCTTGGATGTTTAGTTTTTTAACCAAGAACTGAACGGTTGGTTGTAAAATAAATGCTGGTGTCCCCCAAGGCTCTGTTTTGTCTCCGACTCTTTTTGATCTTTGATCTTTTTACCGAAACTACTAATCCACTTAACTGTTTTGCTGATGACAGCACCCTCAGCTTTTCATATTCATTTCCTGATCCAATTTCTTGTTCTTTGAATGTTGAATTGAAACGGCAATTATGTTGAGCTCATTAAATTCTTATCTAAATAGTATCGTTAAATAGTGTATTAAAAATCGTGTTGAATTTAATGCTTCTAAAACTCAGAGCTGTTTTTTGTCATTAAAGCGGAATATTCCCCCTATGCCCCTTTTCATGGATGGAGCTTGCATCATAGAAACTGAAAAGCTATCAATTCTTGGTATGTGTATTACTGACCACCTTTTGTGGAATGATCTGGCCACAATTTATAAGGCTTATATACGTCCTAAACAAGAATACAATTCTCATATCTGGGCTGGTGCATCAAAAACATCTTTACAATTACTAGACAGAATCCAGAATAGAGCTTTAAGGCTGATAGGTGACAGAGTAATTTCCGAAACAATTGTTTCGTTGGAACATCGTCGAAATATCTCTTGTCTATCACTGTTGTATCGTTATTTCTATAAACAATGTTCTATTGAAATAGCGAGTTGCATTCCCCCCCTAAAGCCAAACTTTGGACGTACAGTTAAATACAGAGATTCTTTCTTTTGCCGTACGACTCGAATGTGGAATTCCTTAACCGACTCTGTTTTTCCTCCCCATTTCAATGTCCAGAAATTTAAGACGAATGTACATCGGTTTCTCCTACTCCATCCTCCCACTGTTTCCTAAATGCTCGCACTGTGTTCAACCAACATTTAAAGGGTAGTCATAATCCCTTGAGTGCGTTAATTATATAAAAAAAACGAGTTTATTCACAACGTTATAATTATCACTGAAGGACGGAAGCCTATTTTCATCTTATATACTCGTACATCCCGACAAATAAAAGTGCAGAATATGGGGAACCCAAAATACCTACCGAATTTTTGAACATCAAATGGTTCAGAGTATGGAGTAACCTAAGAATTGGATTCATTTGATCAAATTTTTTTTCGAAAATAAAGAAGAAGTAGCGGTATGGCTTCCAATACTTTCCAAAGATTGAAAAATATTAAATGAACAATAATGCAGACTTAAGGTTCGAACAAGATGGAATCCCAGCACGTGAAACTTTGGCTCTCCTGAGGGGAAACTGGCAAAAAATTCAAGCAGTGTAAATTGGTTGTTTTGTTTGCATTCTTACATAGATTTTTTTATTAATATTTTATTAATAAAAATAAAAAAATATCTAAATAGGTAGATATGTAGTATCAAAAGCAATATTGGCAAATTTGAAAAATTGACTAAAAAAAAAGAATCTTTAAAACTAGTCTACGATATTTTTCAATTGTCATGCTGTAATTTTCGACGCATTTCGTTATTTCGTCACGACCCCTTAATTCTTTCTGCGAAGGCATCAAAAGTCTTACCCTTCCGAAATAGTCACTCGCAAAATACGTGTTTACGGACAAAAAAAAAGAAAAGAACAAACCAAGAAAGACCGAACAAAATGTTGTTTTCAAAGAGGCAAAACGAAGACCTCACACAGCTGCAACAGTATGTATTATTTTTCAAACAAAAGATACAAAAAGAACGATTCGAACTATACCAAAAGCAAAAGGTACCTATAGTGTCTGCCTCTGATATGAACCTCTATACTTCGATACATATATACACATATGTAGGTATGCACATACATACGTATGTATATATGCCACCACACAGTGTATTTAACATAACCTGGTGGATTCACGTTTCTGTACTCTTGAGTATTGCCATCATTGGAACAAGATACGAATTCAACGTTTCGTATACGCAATGAGAAATTTTGTTAAGAAAACGAAAATTGACGATGGGAGAATTTGAATTTTTGAATCTTACTGATTCCGATATATGTATATACATTACATAGCTACCTACCTACCGACCAAAATGTTGAGGTTGAGCGCTGCTCTAGCTCTCTCTGATGGCGACGAGCTAGTTTCTGATTTTGCTTGTAGCTCTTGGATTCCAGCTTCACATACGAGGAGGTAGGTTGTGTGGTACTATATTACGTTTCGACTAGGCACTAGCACTGTATTTTTGTGCGCTCCAGAGAACTTGTGTGCGTGTTTTGCTTACCATGCCGTCATGAATATATTGCCCATTTGCCACCCAGTTATCAAAAAATACAGGAGCGGATGAGGTAAGCTGATTTTTGATGAAAAATCAGGAAAAATTAAGCTTCTGCGTACGCATAAGGCTAGGCGCGCACATTCAATTTTTAGTTGCACAACTGTTTGGTTGTAGATGAACTATTTGGTTGAATGTCCGCGCAGGTGCATATAATTATATGTTACACAGAAAAGCGAACTCATTTTAGGCAATCGTTTGGTTTGTGTCAAAACACAAACTTTTTAGTTGTTCGAACCAAGCAGTTGCGCAACTAAAAATTGAATGTGCGCGACTTATGACATCGAAACGCGGAGCGATTTAAAAAAAGATCTTTATTATTCGAACAAACAACATAGAGTGACTACATTAATATTATTTTCTTTGCACATAAGGTGCCAAACAATAATCAGGAATTTTAATTAAAAACAAAAGACTTAGATTACAAAGTTCTTTGAAAAAGCCAAAGATATAAAATGCACAGAAGGTGCTTACAGAACTATATGGATACAATGTTGCAAGTTGCAAGGTGAAATCTTGCATGTTTAGAAAAATAAAATAATGATATGAATGAGTGAACGTTGATACAAGCTGCAAAGTGCAAGCTTGCATATACTGGCTCGTAACTCGCGCCTAGCCTAAGGGTTTTCTTCTTATTTGCGATGTTATAAATGTATGTAGGTATGTTTTGGATTGGTTGGGAAAATTAAACTCGCTTAAACGCGTGAAGATATTTCCTTAAAAATTATGACTAAAGGGCTTTCTGCTGATCCCTAAAGGGAAACTGAAATTTGTTTTCTAAAAATAACGATATCTGCTATAAAACCGTTAGAATAAGGTTATTCTTAATAAAAATAATTCAGGGGTAGAATGGGTTAATGCGATAGTTGACTGTAAATTTTGATTTCCAACTTTCTTTGTTCTGCGTAAAGTGATAACTAAAAATATATGTACATAAAAGTTTCTGCGTTTAGTCTAAATTTTTTTAAGAATCTGAAATACTAACATTCATATCGCTCATTAATGATACAATTCAAACCCATTTTATATATACTTTTTAATTGAATAAGGTCGTTTCTCAAACTGAATATCTGACTTTTAATTTTTTTTTAAGAAATACTGTTTTATTTTCACTTACGACCTTTGAAGTGAAAGCTACTAAGCAAGTATTTAAAAAGTGTCACATTTTGCGATAAAATGTTTTCAACTTAGGATAAGCTTTTTTCTTAGACTAATGGCCAATTTCATAAACAAACACTAAAAGCACTTTTATCAAAAATCCTTTTAAATTTTATCAGACTCTTAAATATTTTTAGTTTCACCAATCTATAAAAGGGAAATTTTAGGGAAATTTTTGTTAAAATTGAGTTCTCTTCACATCCCTGGAAAAAAGAATTTGGTTCTTTCTTTCTAACAAGCGCAATGTATGAGAACAAATGAGAAAGCGTTATGTGTTGAAACAAATGCCAAGAAATGCAAAAAAAATGTAAACAAAAATATTTGGAAAGAGAAAGATCCTGTGGGATAAAATCGTAAAAAGCACTTAATTTATTTTTTTTGCACTGATGCATTTGTTTCGGTTCCAAATGTCGACTAAACAAATTCAACAAACAGATTCAAGATTCACAAATGCTTTGGAAAGTCGTAACCTACTCGTATTTCGAAGTCAGTCGGAGAATGGATTTCTTTTCCTATTCCTGTGAACCCGGAATACTCTTGCTCGGCGTATAACTTATGTGTGGCACTTTAGCATTGGAATTTTCAATATTTTATTCGAAATAAAAAACATATTTTAATTATTTAAAAACCTATCCACTTTTTATTTTCAAAAATTAAAAACTAAAATGTTGCAAAACAATAATTTCAGCTGCTACCTATATCCAATTGTTGTGATCTACATCTGATGACATTTCAATGACACTTTTAAAATTTAATGAACCAAAAATGGGCATTTAGTTTATAAGGGCGTTTAAAAGCTTGTTTAATTTAAAAGCGCTTGGTGAAACCAAAACATCTCATTTTAAGGCTTAGAAGCCTGTTAAATATTTAAAAGTCCTTCGTGAAATTGGCCATAAGTTTTAAAGGTTAAAACATTTTATTTTGCCTTATGACGGTATAGAACAAAAAAAAGTAGATTAACAAACGTAATATTTTTATACGAGTATATGATAGTCTTCAATTGAAAGAACAAATTTTAAGTTGTTTTATTCTGTCTTGTGACATTATTAATAGATAACTATTTGTCGTTTGGAGATATATTTGTTGGATTATATGACGATATGACATTTTTGTTGCAAATATTATTATATAATTCATAAATTCCTTGGACTTATTTTAACTTACATATGTATGTGATTTTTTCCATAAAAAGATACAACATTTTTCGAAAAGTACAAAAGTACATTCCCGTAGTAGGCTATTCATTGAGCTCGCAAAAGCACAACTTTCAAATGCAAAAAATCAAAAACTGTCTCAATATATTATATAATTTATAGTTTGAAAACAATTGATTAATGAATATCTATAGAAAGTCTTACGATACAGGAAGTCTTATAAATTTTTGAATTGTTAATTTTTGGTCTGGACGCTTTGAAAAACATTTCTGAAATGTTTTTGTGTTTCCCATTACGAATGGGAAACTTCCTCTATTTCTTAAGCACTAATACTAGGAGTGAGTGTTTATGTGTCGAAGATTAAAATGTCACGAAAAGTGTGGAGCAACGAGAATATATATAGAAATAGAAATACATGAAACAGAACGATTTTTTTGTGGTCTTTTCAACGAAAATATTAAAAATAAAAACAAAAAAATTTCTTTCCCTCTGTATCAGGAAACTTTTCATGATGATGAAGACAACCTAATCTGTACTACATCCTCAAATTCATCTTAAACCACAAAACTGTATAGATAAAATGGAAAACAAAGAAACATTTCAGAAATGTTTCTTGAAGTGTTCACAGCCAAAACACATTTCAGAAACACTCCTAAAATGTTTTTTTAAACAAATAGAAAACATTTCAGAAACGTTTTTTTAACAATGTTTCATGAAATGGCTGAAATGGGCACTTTCTTATAGGTACAATGGGTTAGGAAATTCCCGAATATTTGGTTTATTTCTTAGTTAAATTCTTGAAAATTAATGCGAGAAATAGATTAACACAGCAACTTTAAAAGTAACGAAAACTTCAACATCAAAAGTCTTGTGAAATAGATTACAACGTGAACAGCGTTTCTGACAGCATTTAATCAAAATAGTTATAAATGCGAAATGATTTTTCCGCACATAATATTATAAAAATTAACGTGAATTGTGTCAATGTATACAACTTGCGCAATCTGTCGTACTAAAATTAATTTGTTAGTAATTCTTCCATTGTTAAAACCAAAATAAATATACGAAACAAAAAGATGGTTGTCACTTTTTCATTTGAGTGTTGATAATACTGAAGTTGAAGTAAAAAGTTGGTAGCATTTGCACAGCGACATCGAATTTAGGGTTTAGGTCTAACGTTGATGTCGATGTCGAAGTTGCTGTGTTAATGTAATCAAAGTCATTTAAAACTGGTGGCTCTAAAAAGAGCGACGTGGTTGTCAAAGTTGCTGTGCCAATCTGTTTCTCGCATAACTTTCTTGTAGTCATTCACCCTTATTCCGATAGTCGTTTTAGTAAAACGCCAGTAAAACGCCAAGGCTCTAGAAACGAAAATTGGAATTTTATTGAAACGACTATCGTTATAATGCTTAGAAAAGTGAAGAACGTAGAGAACGCTGCCCTTTTCGTATTATTTAAACCCAAAATGTGGACTCTGGAGCCTTGTCGTTTTAAAGGCGTTTTATTAAAACGACTATCGGAATAAGGATGATTTTCTTCATTTCTCTTCCTGATCTTATTTGCATTGAAGTATACATTACTGGTCACTTATTTTTACTTGCGATATAGGTACTATAGGGCAAGTTCTGCATTTGGAAAAAAAATCGAACTCGAGATTTTGATCAAAGTTGACATTACGATGATAGCGAAGACGAATAAAGTGGGTCCGGCAATTCCGTCTGTCTGTCTGTCTGTCTGTCTGTCTGTCTGTCTGTCTGTCTGTATGTCTGTACCTCGATCTAGAGCCTAAGCCACTGGACCTATTTTCTTCAAACTCAGTAGTTATGGGTCTTCGGTGATTCCCTAGAGGGGAAATTGAAATTTTTTTTTTAGCTCTAAAACTAACGGTACCCCCTATACACCCGTAATGCAAAATCTTATTTATCTCGAAAACGGCTCTAACGATTTTGATAAAAAAAATTAGGTGTGATATTATGGACATGGACTACGTTTTGGTAAAAAAAAAATTTGGGGCAAAATGTTATTAACGGTACCTGTCATAGAACCGTTTTTTTTGATTTTCGACTTTCTCATTAACGGCTCTAACGATTTCAACCAAAAATTTTCAGCAGGAGTCCCCCTCAGTTTAAAATAATATTGTATATAAAAATATGCGAAAAATTATTTGTTGGGTTTTTTGAAAAAAAAATTTTTTTTGAAAAATCAATATCTTCAAAACCTATGAACGATTATTTTTTGAAATTATTTCCAAAAATCAATATTATTAAATACTTAAAATTCGCATCCCACATTTTTTTCTTGAAAAATTTTAAAGAAATTTCTTATATAAAAAATTTATTTATTTAATAATAAAACGATTTTTTAAAGTTTGTTTGCATAAATTCATACTTTTCTAGAAATCAGACGGCAATTTCGTTTTAAATTCATGTTTTATAATTATAAAATGTATCTTAAATTCCAAAGTACTTTTACATAAGAGCAAGTTCGTGCGATCCAGTCGTGCATTTTATTTATTTTGGCTTTGGAAACATTTTTACTTTTTTCATTAGGAGGAAATTCGGACCTAAATTTGTAACTTAAATGCGATGTATCGAGTTTGTTTAATATCCTTTAGTAAAATTATAGTAATAAAATTCACAGATGAAAGAAACCGAATTTACAACAACAAAACTTGAATGACTAATAAAAACGCTAGTCCTCAAGTGATAATTGATAAACGATAAAACCTAAATTGGGATGGACCTGATCATGTGGTCTCGGTAGCGTGATGCGTAGGGCATTGGCTTCTGACGACGCTAGGTCTGGGTTCAAATCTCAGTCAAGGCAAAAAGTTTTTCGATTAAACTTGATAGTATAAAGGCTAAGCACCACTAATAAAGGAGTCTGATGATCGGCTTGGCAACCGTGAAATAGCTATAACTCCAGCCAAATAAGAACCCACTTGGTGGTAGTTCATTCAAGTTGTTGTTGTAATATTCAAAAATTCATAAATATATGAAGCTTCGCAGGTACACTGCATGTATGTAACCATACAAAAACCCCTTCAATAGATTTAAAACTTGACCAGAGTCAAATCTTTCATTAAAATCTCCCTCCTTATAATATACAACGAATTGTTGGCTTATAAACAGAGTTCGGAGAAATAGAAAGAAACCGAATTTACAACAACAAAACTTGAATGACTAATAAAAACGCTAGTCCTCAAGTGATAATTGATAAACGATAAAACCTAAATTGGGATGGACCTGATCATGTGGTCTCGGTAGCGTGATGCGTAGGGCATTGGCTTCTGACGACGCTAGGTCTGGGTTCAAATCTCAGTCAAGGCAAAAAGTTTTTCGATTAAACTTGATAGTATAAAGGCTAAGCACCACTAATAAAGGAGTCTGATGATCGGCTTGGCAACCGTGAAATAGCTATAACTCCAGCCAAATAAGAACCCACTTGGTGGTAGTTCATTCAAGTTGTTGTTGTAATATTCAAAAATTCATAAATATATGAAGCTTCGCAGGTACACTGCATGTATGTAACCATACAAAAACCCCTTCAATAGATTTAAAACTTGACCAGAGTCAAATCTTTCATTAAAATCTCCCTCCTTATAATATACAACGAATTGTTGGCTTATAAACAGAGTTCGGAGAAATAGAAAGAAACCGAATTTACAACAACAAAACTTGAATGACTAATAAAAACGCTAGTCCTCAAGTGATAATTGATAAACGATAAAACCTAAATTGGGATGGACCTGATCATGTGGTCTCGGTAGCGTGATGCGTAGGGCATTGGCTTCTGACGACGCTAGGTCTGGGTTCAAATCTCAGTCAAGGCAAAAAGTTTTTCGATTAAACTTGATAGTATAAAGGCTAAGCACCACTAATAAAGGAGTCTGATGATCGGCTTGGCAACCGTGAAATAGCTATAACTCCAGCCAAATAAGAACCCACTTGGTGGTAGTTCATTCAAGTTGTTGTTGTAATATTCAAAAATTCATAAATATATGAAGCTTCGCAGGTACACTGCATGTATGTAACCATACAAAAACCCCTTCAATAGATTTAAAACTTGACCAGAGTCAAATCTTTCATTAAAATCTCCCTCCTTATAATATACAACGAATTGTTGGCTTATAAACAGAGTTCGGAGAAATAGAAAGAAACCGAATTTACAACAACAAAACTTGAATGACTAATAAAAACGCTAGTCCTCAAGTGATAATTGATAAACGATAAAACCTAAATTGGGATGGACCTGATCATGTGGTCTCGGTAGCGTGATGCGTAGGGCATTGGCTTCTGACGACGCTAGGTCTGGGTTCAAATCTCAGTCAAGGCAAAAAGTTTTTCGATTAAACTTGATAGTATAAAGGCTAAGCACCACTAATAAAGGAGTCTGATGATCGGCTTGGCAACCGTGAAATAGCTATAACTCCAGCCAAATAAGAACCCACTTGGTGGTAGTTCATTCAAGTTGTTGTTGTAATATTCAAAAATTCAAAATTCACAGATGTAGAGGCGAACAAATGATTTAAGGCAGAAAACGAAATATTATAAAAAACAACTGAAAAACTACGGGATACTTATTTTTCTGATTATTCACGTGAAGATATTTAATATTACCATTTCAGTGACAATCGAAAACTGTATCTGTGTTCAACCTTATCTCCGCGAAACAATTTGCTTGCTTCGTATTAAAAATAATTATTAATCGAAACCTGAATTCTCTTGACAAAAATGGCAAATAAAAAGCTGACGGAAAGATTTTTAATTACTTCCACTTATCTAATTAATTCCAAATTGATCGATAAATCATCTTTGGCGTAAGAAAGTTAGATTTTTTTCGAGGAGCTATAAAGTATGAACTTCGTTAGATTTCTAATTTTAATTGTGAAATGTGTAGAGCATTTCTTGTTCGTGGTTGTTATGAAGATCGTAGAGTAAACATTTATGGACACTACTGAAAGATTTGTCTCTTACATGTCCAAATATTTTTTCGATGACTTAAAAACAATTTGTCAATCCAAAATCAAACTTAAGTATTTTTAACTTTCTAATAGTCTTCCACCTGTGAACTTTTCTACTGAAAGTAAAGAACATACAAAAAGTGACAATCAACGCTCTGTGTCTGTTTTATATTATAGAACTTCGACTTCGAAACTTTAAAGTAAGGTTCAAAATCACGCCTTTTCCATTGAACAAGTAGAATTTCCTAACGAAAATATAAATATTATATGTGACAGGTTTGTTCAGATAAAAACTAAAGCGAAAGCCCACCAAAGAAAAAAGGAAGACTTAAGCATTTAACAATCAAATAAAACTTAATGAAGTACCTAAATTATAAATAAAATAAAATATTTCTTTAATTAATGGGCTGTGCCTATGAATACCTATGCTGCCCATTTTCTGATCCACACAGGCCTATTCCAGACATTTATTTGAATGGAGTAGTGCTTCCCAAGTGTGAAAAGTTTAAATATCTGGGGTCTATGATAAATAACGAAGCTACTTGTGATGACGATATCAATCATCGCGTAAGCGTAGGGTGGATGAAGTGGCGGGAAAATTCTGCTATCTTCTGTGACCGAAAAATGCCCCCTAAGCTGAAAGGAAAGCTCTACACTTCAGTTGTGCGTCCAGCACTCACATACGGTTCACAATGTTGGACAATGTACAAAAAGTATGAGAGTAAGCTAACGGCAGCTGAGATGAAGATGCTTCGTATGACAGCAGGAGTTACAAAGCTTGATCGAATTAGAAGTACGAAGATCCGAGGAAGCCTTCATGTTAAGAATACCATTTCCCAAAAAATTGAACACGACCGACTCAGTTGGTATTGCCATGTTCAAAGGAGAGATCCTGAGAACCCCGTCAAAAAGGCAATATCATACAACGTTCCAATTCGGAATAAAAAGAAAGGTAGGCCTAAACACTCCTGGTACAAACAAATGCAAAAACACCAGCATTCAGTTGGCCTCAGAAAGGGAACCATACAAAACCGGGAGGCTTGCCGCCGATTTCTGAGGTCAACCCGGCGAACCCCACAGGCGGATCACTAGTGTGAAGCAGATACGTGGGAGAGTTATGATCCCCTCGACATCGAGATCATAACAGCGCCGAAGAAAAGGAAGAAGAAGAATTAATGGGCTGTGCCATCTAGATAAATCCCTTTTCCTAGTTTCAGCACAAATTTCGTTGGGACTTCACTTTAAAAATTTGCCCATATGTAACTAAAAATGGAGATTGGTCACCAATTGTCTTATCTTTTTTGTAATTGACAAATCCTCCAAGATTATTTCTTATCATGAGAAGTACGGCTCATTAGCCGTAGGTCCCATTCATTCCTGGTAACCAGCACACAGGAATGGTTGAAAGGGCTTTAGCCCAATTAGAGCAGTCCTTACGCTAGGGAGCCTGCCTTGTCATTTCTCAGGACTTTATTTTCAGGTAATCAATGAAGTGAGACATTATTGTTCTTGTCAAGTTCGGTTAGCCTTACTATATATTCCCACATCAACTTAGACGAGATAGCGTATATGAGCTTAGTGCTTTGAGTGCTGCTTAGCTATATGACACAATAGAAATGTTTTGGTTTCGGTAATTCCTTTTAAGATTTCGACCCAGACACTCCGCTATGGCATTGGCTTGCGTCTGGAAAATGTTTTGCATTGGCATTTGATTTCAGAGCCAAAAATTCCAGCATCAGTCCCTTTCGTCGTTCTCGAACCACCCGTCTACCACATGATGGCATTGGCTTTGAGTGTGTAGTTTTCTGTTTCGACTACCCACTGTTTTTTGCAACTTAGCTCCATTATAGCCGTTACTATCATCAAAGACCACCATGCTTAATTACAAATTATTTCTTAAATGTCTCTATGGTCTTGAAAGTCTTTTCTTTAGCTAGTATGTATATGAATTTTAAATGTCTACATTAAATTTTTTAGATATTTCCCCTTTTTTATTCATATCTTCAACTCTCTTATATGTACCTTCCTGAAAAATATATCGTTTAAAAAATAGCTAATACTGAGTTCACTCTTTTAATCCAAATGATAAGGATAAGGGATTGGTGATGGAAAAAAAGTTCCCTTTTCTGTCGGTAAAAATATAATGTCTTCCCTAATGAAATATTAAATCTCCATAGGATTTATGACCAATCACACAGGACTAAAAGAATTTCTTCAAACAGATAGATCAGCGTATTGATATTTTTAAATTTTAAATTTGGCCTTAAACTTAACTTTATGTTGACTTAAATTATCTTTTTAGAGAAACTCATTAACCCGAAACCATCGGATTCGATTCACCTCAAATCCGCCCTTGGACGAACTGCATTTAGATCGATATCCCACTGCTTTGTTGGCTGGCGATTCGTCGTCGGAGAGTGAGTGTGTATGTAAGATATTTCATTATATTCCACTTTTTCTTGTTTTCTAATTTTTTTTTTCAATTTTGCTTTCTTATAATTTTAATTCTTTTTTTTTCATACATCTTTTATGGATTTTTGTTGTTGGTGCTGCCGTCCCTTGCTTGGTCTCTTGTGGGTTTTTTCGTTTCGTTTTCATTCGTTTGAGTCGTTTCGCATTTCGTTCTATTTTAATGTTTTGGATGCATGCACTAAGCAAAGCACAACAAAACACGCGAACCAAACCAACCAAACGATACGAGTTTTTTTGTTTTTTGTTTAAAGTTAAGTTGAAGTTGTGGAGCTAAAAAATAACGACAATAACAACAACAAACTGGAAAACCTGTCTAAAGACTCGGTTTGGTTCTACGTTGCTAGCAGCTAGTGTATTGAAACGGGTGAGGTAACCACTTGGACAGACGAAAGAGAAAAGATACTGGAAAAGGGTTAAGCGCAAGAGGAGCGGGATTGTGCTGAAGTCGGTTCAGCAGTGCTGCAGTGCGGTGCGGCGAATATGGTAACTTTGTTATACCAGCACCACCGATGCAATCCATGACGGTGTGGTATGCAAGGTGCTTCTTCCCCTAGGCACCAGACACCTGCATGCGAAGTCTTTTTGAAACGTATCCAGGCCATCATTGTCGTTGTGTCGTTAAGTGAAATTCTAGGTCCTTTGAAGGCTATATCAAATGACACGCAATGTCCTATGTGCGAATTATTATCGATCATGCCAGGGTTGGGTTAACATTTGATCCTGGATAAAAATTATTTTTTTTTTGTTCTTCGGAAGCCTTAGCAAGTGATCGAGAGTTTTTAGGCTGGCAACTGTTATGGGAACTCGAAAAGCTAGGTAGGTATTTCAGTGGAGAAAAGTTGGGAGATGGACTCTTAGGTGCAGGTGGTGCCTGTGCCTGTGCATTAGGTTAACAATCGAAAAACAGATTATTGAAATTCGTGCTCACAGTTCGCAAAGTCTGAGAGCAAAGTTTGCTGGGCCAACTTTTCTTAGATTCCTATCAACATATGAACTTAGTTAAAATATATATGTAGATAGATATCTACAACGTAGGTGAGGTGAGGGTTCACGATCCTCAAAAAAAGAACTAGCTATTCTTATTAGGCATGCGATATAGAACAGATATACAGAAAGTAACTTAGGTATATCCCCCAATTCAATTCGTTTCCTCTAAAAGAAAAGTTCGTCTCTTGTGACTAGGTTTTAGGGAGAGAAGGGTAAGAAAAAAAGGTGATTCCTTTTCTTTCGTCATCTTCTATCCTAAAAACTTAAGCTGACATCACACTGCAACTGTCAAAACTTTTTTGATTATAAGAAGGCCTCTGCTGAAAAGCAGACCGGAAGCTCTACAGGAAATAAAGAAACGGGTGGTCGAGTCTATAGAGGTTGTTACCAGCGTTGCCGGTTGTTGTAACAGAAGCAGAAAAATTGTAACAAATTAAAAAAAATTCGTGTGCACCGTACAACGGAAGTAAAACTTCTTAAAAATTAAAGAATATGTTAAGATAGATAACATAGTAAAATTTCGGGTCACCTACACTATCGAGTCGAACCAAGCCAATCTTTCGATGCAGGTAGAAGCGCAGTTGAACGTCACTACAAATTAAACCAAAAATTAGAAAACTTCTGCCAGTTGTACTTAAATTATTTATGGGGAGAACAATAATTCAAGACAAATATTTTATGGAAAAAAAGTAATGTAGCAACAAAAAAATTAAATTTCAACACTTTTTTTACAATTGTAACTTTGTGGCAACGACGGTTCCGTTCCTACGACAGGGGTTGGGTACGATATCCCGCTTTTTATAATCCCGTTTTTTAAAATCCCGTTTTTATAATCCCGTTTTTTAAAATCCTGTATCCTGTTTCTTATAATCCCGCTTTCTTAAAATCCCGCTTTTTATAATCCCGTTTTTTATAATCCCCTTTCTTATGGTATTACGACGAAGCAGTGAGGTATGCAACCAACCTGCTTGGGCACACAATAGAATTTGGGGTAGGTGCGAGGTTGGGTGTATGCAAAGTTTCCTTAGCATATCTGGAAAATAACCAACATAAAATCAATAAGTTTTAACTAAGTATTCTAAAAAACGGGATTAGCGGGATTTGGCGGGATTTTATAAAACGGGATTTTAAAAAAGCAGTATTTTAGCAGACGGGATTTAAAAACTTTTTTTTTCGGGATTTTTGAAAAGCGGGATTCCGATACGCTCCCCTACGACAGGGATATTGTGCTAACAAAAAGGTAAACCATCCCAGAATATTATAAGGCTGTGCGAATCAGTTTGGATGATGAGAATCTGGAAAAAAACATTTTTATAGACTTTAGAAAATGATCGTAACGAAATGGTAAATATGAACATTTACTTTGTAGTATAGTAATCAAGGACTTTGTATACCTGAGTTCCACTACTGCCTGGTATTGAAGAAGAATCAATCTTGTTTCTTCGAACTGAAAAGAGGATCTTCTTTTCTCAGAGAGTCAAAGAGGCCTTAAACAAAGAACTTTATCATCCCGGACTTGGTCAAGAACGGATGAAAATGGGGAGGAAAATGTTTGGTTGATTCCGGTCTAGTGTGTATCGATGGAGTTTATAAATGGAAAAAACTCCATAAAAAGATATATGGGGTGTACAGTGACGTCGAAAAAGTGAACTAGCTAAAGATACTGATGTTAAGGTGGATGATGCAGGATAAGCTTATGTACGTTGAAGCATCAGCTCAACAAGATGAACTACACAGCACAGGAAACCCGAACTCCCAACACCAACATTTAGCGGCGTACGCAAATGGAAAACAACTCAACCGTAATTAAAATAAGTAGTAAAATTTGATATAATAGTTGGTGGGTTGGACTGTCATGCCGGAGGCTACGGTTCGCCGCCAATCCGGTGAACCAAAAAACTAAGAAAAAAAAATATTTTTTAATGGTTGGCAGGAAAATTCGGAAAGAGATTAAAGATTCTAATATTTGATATAAAATTTGAATTTATAAAACACCTTTGAGCAGAAAAATTTGAATATATAAAAAAATGTTCAGGTTTTTGGATTCAAGCTTCGATAAATAAAAAAATATTTGATTTTAATACGAACATAATATTATCTACCTAAAGAACCATAAAGATAACTATAATACTAAAGAGTAAATACTTATCACATCATAACTCTTTAGTGCGTGTTACATATTCTATTGTTTCTTATTTGGCATATGAACTAAACAAAGATTATTTTGATAACTCATTTGTTATTCTACGCTATTCAAGCGTTAATGTTTAATGTTGAGGTTTTAAAATAAAGCTGCAATGTAATGGGTAGTTTTTTAGAAGTCGGAGAACTTTAACGTGAGATAAGACACAACAGAAAAATGTTTTTAATATTCATGAAATTGACTTCATTTGAAAGATATTTTTTGTCAATAATGTTTAAATATGATTGCGAGCATTTGGCAGCTGTAGGTCTGATTTTCAAACACTTTTCCTTACACAAAATTTTCTATAAAGTGGATGGGCAAAAATTTGATTGTTGAGCACGATGACCAATAAACACATTTCGATCATCATCAACACTATGCTGCATACCAGCAAACGCTTGTTCTGTGCGCACTGTTCAACGTCTTAAGGGATGCTTATAATCGATTAGAGTGAACGTATTGCGAAAACGATCCTTAGTTTCTCAAACTAATAGCTCTGATCGACAACCTCAAAATATCCGATGTCGTACATAAATAATTTGCTATTTTAAAATATACTCACATTCTTAGCAGTAAAATCTTGAGACTCAAATATCAAAAACCAAGTTACAACAAAAACACAGTGACAGCTAACAAAATGACATTTATTTACTTTAAAGAATTCCAAGTGCTGCCAACAGGTTGAAATTTTTTTGCGATCACTTTCCACAGAGCAATAAATAGTTAATTGTCAAAAGCGATTATCAACAACGTGACAAACAAGTATCACCTTAGCCGATTTCACCCCAAGTCGATTGCATATTCGATGAAAGTACAATGACGGTCATTTGACGATCAAATTGAGGTTGATTTGACATTTCCCCAAAAACAGCCGTCAAGTTTAATCAAAATCTCGAGTTCTAATTTTTGTACGCATCCATTAAAAGTATGAAATAATTTTTTTAAATTCAGGGTGCATTTTATGTCCCAGGTCAATTTTATTTAGTTGCCATTTTTGTGTAAATAAAATTTGTCAGTTTTGGCCTCGGCATTTGACAGTCAAAGAGAATGGTCCATAGTAAAGGGTGGAGCAAATACAAATTTCTTTTGCAATAAAATGAACAAAATTAAATTTTTCCAATGTATTATAGCTATATTAGTAAGATCAAACATTCCCATTAATTTTGAAAAACAACGTCTTTAAAGCGGATGGTCGTGCGCCTTCAATTGGTCGTGCGAGTCAATTGGAAATTATAAGTGAATAATCTGAGATCTTTGTACAGAATTCTCCTCAGACAAGTGCATGAAAATATTGAGCTGTTGAGATCGATGGCTATTTGATGTTCGTGAATTGAGTCTCACACTCTCGGCTAAAGCAGCCCCATTCTCGTCTGTGCGCACCGTAATACGACGGGAACCATGAGTGTTGTTCACTAGCATACTAGTTTCATGAACTTTTTGCACAAGCACGCCAAGTGGGTGCTTCATTTCTGCGACTCATTTCGTTTCGAGGAGGTGATATTGACTTTCTGTCAACATTTTGAGCGGGAAACAGCTGTCAGTGTCAAAATAACCTCTGATTTAAAAAGAAGATGGCTAGATGGCTCACCCTGAATAATATTAAAAAACCTAGCAACAAAGTGTTGAAGTTATTTGAAAGTTCAATTGTAAATATGCGAGCAAGTCAACCGTTTAGAGTATAATTTTTAAATTTGATAATTTGCATATACTGGCCCTCTGATTTGATGCCACCCGATTTCTTCTTATGGGGGTATTTTAAGGAAAAGTGTATATCAACAAACCAACCACAACTTCGATGCTTATTGCTTGAATGACATCATAATCCATACATAATTTTAAGGATCAAATAAATAACTCTCTTAATATAATTTGAGGATATCAGATCATGCTTAGATTTTGCTCACAAGTGTCGAAGAAAATGTATAAGTATGGGAACATCGTCGTTCTTACCGGGGGTCCTATGGACCCACACCATCTTTTCTATTTTTAAGGGCTTCGGTTACTTATTGAAATCAACCCTTCCAAATCTTACAGAGTAATTTTGGAAAACAACGACTTAAGTCTCCTGGAGAGGATTAACTCAATTCTCATTCAGCTCAATCAATTTCCTTAAAAATAATTTATTTTTTGTCATCAGCATTCTGTCCGTGGAGTATTTAAAAATGGTGAGTTTATTAAACTAGATTTTTTTTTCCGATTTCTTGAACAAAAATAAATCTTGTCGATTTGAGTTGATATTTGTGTCGAAACCCGGAGCTCTCAATTCGTTAACGCTCTATAATTCATAGGCCAAACTCAATACAATCATTAAAATACAATAACAAAACATTTAGTACAAATTTGTTTTCCTGTATTATGCAAATATAACTATCTGCATATTAAGCATTTAACTAACCATATTATACCATACAAACCTTTCACATTCTTTTCACACCTTCATAAACATTTCAATGTTATGAGATTTTTTATAAATAATCCAATTCCGATCAAATTCCGATCCAAATTCATTATGGCTACACAAAGTTACACCTGCTCTTTATTTTATTGTTGAGAGATATGTAAATATTGTTAAACCTGAAAAATATTTATTGAGAGGTGCAATCGACTTCCCACTTACCTTAGCTGCAGCCAAAAATGGATATAAAGGTTTATTCCAATTTGACAGTAAAAAACAATATCGAAGGAAAAATTGAATTCTAATAAAACAAATCCAATAGATAATAATAAAAGAAAAACTTGTTTAAATTTTTGCGCATTTCGCCATATAGAGGTTATCTTTAATTTTCTCTTTCTTTTGTTTGTTTTTTTTTTCTCTTTTAACTTCTCATACTTCGTAGCTGTTGTGTTTTTCTCTTTAAATTTTAAGATTTACACTTTTGTTTATAATAATATTTTTTTTTATTTAAGAACTATTTTAACATAATCCACCTATATAATAATACAATATAACATAGTAAAAATATTTCATTAAAATTTGAATTTTTTTATAAAAAAAATTTATTACAACAAAACAAACAAACAAATAAAAATTGAATTATATTTATTATTGATATTTTGTTTTACAACTTTCTAATTTGAAAAAAAAAAAAATAAAAATCATGATAATAATGTACAATTAAAGAAATAAAAATAAATATGCAAACAACATGTTTTTTACTTTGATTTAATTTAAACAATAATATGAATCTAGAATAAAACATAAAACAACTTTTAGTATGATTAATATTTTTGTTTTTGTTCACAAATTTGTTTTTAACTAGGTTTGTTTTTTTTTTGTTTTAATTTTCTACAAGTTTTTTTTTTTCTTAAAATAGTGTTCTTTTTGTTTTGTTTCTATAGTAGGTAATTATTATTTATAATTATTTAGTTTAGTAATTAATTTTAATATATGTATCACAATAGAAAAGAACGTATATTTATATTTTTGTTGTTGTTGTATTTTGTGTTATCTCATCAATTTTTTCAATTTTGTATTTTAATTAACAAATAAAATATATCCTTTGATTATTAGTTTTTTTAATTAATTTATATTTGTTTTTAACTTAAACTTGTGATGTGTGTGTGTTTTTTTCCTCGGAAGTATTTGTATTTGCAGTTTTTCTCAGTTTTGCATACATTTTTTATCAGGGCTGCCAGGTTAATAAGAGTTCGTGATATACACCTTACATACCTATGTTAAAACTTAGTTAAAATTTCTACAATTTCGGGATTTTCTGTGTTTAAGTTCTTATTTTATGTTTATTCACTGATGGTCTAGTAAGCTATGTATAAAATTTAGATATCATTATTATTTTGATTTACAATATTAGTATTCAATAATCATAACGTATGTCAAGGATCAATCAATTGATAAACGATTTAGTTTGTTTGGTTGTTCATTAAAAACTTTCTATATTAATTACTGTGAACATTGCAGAAAGAGCAACGATTGTGAATGAATATTCGATTTGACATTTCTGTTTATGGGATCGGACTTTGTTAGTTTGTTGTGCTTTTGCTTATAGTAGATTTTGTGCCATTTTAAAAGAAAACAATATAAACACGACAAAATTAAATTCTTTAAATGTCTACTGATAAGGAATATTTAAAGAAAAATGTTTGTAACACACAATTGTTCATAAAATACACTTTTTAATATTATTTGCTCCAAAAATGATTTTATTGCGATCAATGAAACATTAAACTTCAAATGCAAATATCTAGCGAGTGAATCTTCAAAAATATCTGTCAACTAAGAATTTGTAATTGACTGAAAATTTGATAGCTATCAACATTTTTGACAACAATATATGAACGTACATATCTAACAAATAGAACTATTCACAATAGACCTTGCACACAACTTTAAGTTGTTCAGAGAGTTCAGATCTTAGAATTAAAATTTCAGAAAAGATTCAGAAAAATAGCGGAAAAACTAGTTTTGAATAATTATCTGAAAATATCTGACATATGTATATGACAACCGTTTCTGGTTCAGACCTTAAAAATTACATAAATATTTAATTTCGCCATATGACTTTCGTCTATGTTAGCTTAAATTGAAACAAAATGCTTCAACCATTTTTAAAATTGAAAAGAATGTCTTGTTTTGGATTTAATGTCTGTTTTTCTGTTTGAAAAAATAGGAATGCCGGATTCGAATACAATTAGTTCTTTCTCAAAAGTGGAGTAGATGTACTTCAATTGCAGTAAGGTCTGAACATTCAGTTGTTAAGCTTAGAGGCAGTTTTTCTGTTTAAAAAATTAGGAGTACAAAGCCGAGTGTCAGAGTAGAATACATTGGAGTGGATCTACTCCAATTAGAGTAAGGTCTGAACAGTGATACCAATTTACCCGGTCAATATTTTCAAATATAGTTTCGATATTTGAAATCTTTTTTTTATTTTTAAAATTCATCTCGATCAAAAATAAAGTGACAATTTGATAAGCTCTTGAAGTAAGAATAACAAAAAGGCCCCTTATATATCTTATAATTAATCATATTGTATCCAAATTATAAATCAAACATGGCTCCAGCAGTCTGCTTCTGCTTAGACCTCGCAACAATCGTCTGCAATATAGCTACCTTCCTGCTATTCGGAAAAATACGATTAAATCAATTATTAAATAATAGCTTTTAAGTTTTTCGAAATTAGTTCGCGATAAATTGCGAACTTCAATCCCAAATGGCGTTTTAGGTTATTGCGTTTTTAAGTTCGAGTTGCCAATGATCTTTATGACATTTTGTCTTTCAAAAATATTCATCAATTTAAGAATCCCAGACTAAGCTTTTTCTACTTCTTCAAAGTTCTCCCTACTAACATGTAAATTATTTTTTCTCATTTATAAATATCTTCATAATTGGGCTTTATGAAGAAATTTCCAGATGCACAAATCAACAAATAACAAAGGAAGCTGAATAAAGGAACACACACGAAGCACGAAGAGGTTACTCCGGTTTTCATGGGAAATTAACATCACGAGCACCTGAAGCGCGAAATTTCTTTTATGCATTGCAAATCAATTTGTCCGTGTTCTTATGGAGAGAAGGAGAGATAGAAAGACAGGAGACTAGTTATATTTTTGTTTTGTGAAATAAAGAATTGCGTGAATGTCAATCAAGCGTACACAATAATCTTCAACTTTAACTTGGATATATCTCAAAGAAAAGAGGGGAAAAACAGGATTGTTTTTTTTCCAACTTCAAACTATAGAATGAGTTTGAACAATTACAATGAAAACTTTTGGAGTAAAGTGAGAGGGTTTATTTAAGTCGAAGAAACTCTTCCCAGTATGTAGATTGCAGTCACATCGGTACATGAATTCGATAACAATTTCAGACCGATTTGAACTTTAAAATCACTCTACAAGGACAAAATTGAGCAGAGAATTTCTAAAATTTTGTCATTGCTCTATGTAAAAGAACTTGGAGAAAAATGCAAGATGACTTCTCACGCTTATCACAGAATTGTTCGGATTTAAAAAGTATAAGGGTTTTATCTAAATATGGCTTCTAAGAATCAACAAATCAGGTTAGACAAGTATCAACATAAAAATCGGTAGAACTATCGATTCTTTGCCGTGGTTCGATCGTTACGTGATTAGGGTTCATTAGCGTTTGAAACTGATCTGTACATGCAGTTGTTCGCAAATCTGTTATTTTTAACCATCGGCAGACGGCTTAAAACAAATTGTATTTGGTATCAGTGTCTTCTATACGTCAAGTTTCACATAATCAGGGTAAATGACACCTAAGCCTTGTGTACTTAAATGGTACTCCGATTGTGAAACGATCAAACTTTGACTTCAAAAGTCAGGTCACTGATTAGGAAAGATCGATAACAAATATTTATTGTGAAACAATTCGAACCTAATTGCTTGAAGGCAATTATTATATTTCGTAGCTCTGTCGAAGTTGAAAAGTACGTAAAAGTACAGACTAAGCTGTAGCTTAACTATAACTCTTATAACCTCTGAAAACTCGATATAATCTACTCGTAAGACCGATTCGAGGAATATTTACAAGCAGTACATATTTCTCAAAAGAATTTAGAACTATCTTTTGTCCCAAGCAGTTCTAGGTCCATTCTAAATGATCTCCTTGAGTTTTATACTAGTTCTAGGCCAAACGTAGGATTTACATAACAAGTTAAATTACTAGTTCTTACGTCATTAAGGTCGAAATAGAACTTATACTTCAAAAAAATGTACAAAGGAAAAATATATCCTATGCCCATGGCAACCCTTTCAAAAATGGCAGCACCTGATTTTACACACAAATCGATAATTTCGAGATTAGTAAAAGTTAATCAAAAAACAAAATTATATTAAATCACTTATGTAAAAACAATATGAAAAAAAGTATGGCAAATTGTCATATTATAAAATTAGTTTAAAATTTTATAAAAAAAGCTATTACAGTGGACGACGATCATGGTGATGATGAGGATGATGTTGAATTTAACGATGATCCTGTAGTACTTTGGTGATGTCAACGATGATAACGATCGTAGTTTCTCCCAATTAACGCATCATCTTACAAGCCATAATCCGAGATTTAGCTTTGACAGTTTGGGCAGCTTCATAACCACATCGAGTCCCTTCGATGAAAGTTGCGTACAACCATACAGATCGATCGTTTTCAAGTTGATAAGATCATCTGCGAGCGATTGGAGACCCTTGTCGGTTATCCGACTGCATTGTCCAATATTTAGATGCTCGAGTTCGTGAAGAGACTTGGCGATCTTAAGCATTCCTTGATCGGTGATTTGGCATTGATTGAGACTCAGTGAACGGAGTTGGAAGAGGCCTTGAGCGATGTGCGTAAGCGCTTGATCGCTGATCTTGTCACAGAAGCTCACATCTAATGAGAAAATACCGCTGCCACCCTCTGTGAGGTAAGCCATGCCAATGTCGGAGATGTTATCGCAGGATCTTAGGTTTAGGTGTTGCAATTTGGGCATGCGTGCTAGATGCTTGAGTCCGCTATCGGTGATCGAGACGCAGAAACTCAAGTTGATTCGTTTAAGTGACGTTAGACCTTGTGCTATATGTCCGAGTGCTTCATCACTCAGGCGTTGGCAATCCTGCAAGCCGAGATATTCTAGCTCTAGGTTTCCCTCCGCGGTCTCCTTACTCAGGCCGGATAAATGTCCAATGCCTTGATCGCTGATATGCCAGCAAGATCGAAGATTAAGATTCTTCAATTTCTTGAGACCCCACGCGATCAGAAGAAGACCAGTATTTGTGATGTTGCAACAACCTCCGAGCTCCAGGGTCTCGAGATTCTTCAGATGCTGCGCTATCCGCCCCAGACTAGTATCGGTGATCTGTTTGCAGAGGGAAAGATCCAATTCTTTCAGGTTGGGCAGGTCCATGGAGAATGCGTGTCCCAAGTTGATATCGGCCACATTGTAGCAACCACTGAGGTTCAGAGACGCCATATTTGGCACCCCCATGACCAAGTCGCGTAGTGATCGACGCAGGGAGAGAATTTGAATTTTCTTTATTCCCCTTCGCACAAGCGATGCAAAGAGACTAGGACTAGAGCGTTTTAGGTGCAATTTGGCCTGCACTCCCTTCCACACGCTCTTGGCATACGCGGCATCTCTCCAATTCGTACAAACCTGAGCGGCACGACCGCGATCCTTAACCGGAAGCCTCTGAAAGATCATCTCAAGGATTTCTGGATAAAGATGCCCGATGTGTGTTCCCTCTGGCGGGGGAGGTGAAGCTGGAGTTGCAGGGCGCTGGTGAGACTTCATAGCAGATCCGGTAGCATGCTGCAGGAATATAGCTGGGGGCAGATGGGCATGGTGGTGGTGGTGATGATGGCTGAGGGTCTGTAACTGAGGTCGATGCAGGGCATATGGAGTGAATCGGAGCAGGTGATGTGTCCTATGTGGGGTCATTCCGTGCAGTTCAGTCTGTTGGTACAGGTGATCGTCCATTGTCCAACCGATATGCGTCGTACCTCCACCCCCACCTCCAGCTCCACCGCCATGATAGCTCGATAGAGCTGCTGCGGTTTGCAGTGAAATCGTCGTTTGGTGGTATGGTAAGATTTCGGCATTAGTAGTCATATTCACTTTGTGTTGGGAATTTTCTCACTAAACAACACTACAATCTGGGGCCACTTTATTCTACTTATGTAAGTTTATATTTGTAATAACTTTTGGCTTTAATCTACATCACTTGTTTTTTATTCAAATAAGCTTTGCTTTTTTTCTATTATTATCCCACTGTAATCACTGGTTTTTTTTTTAAATTTTATGCCTTTGAACTGTTAAACTATGATAACTGATTAAAAAATAGAAACAAACAGAACTAGGTATGTAGGTAAAATTGATACCGTTTTTTATGGTTTGTCTTTGAGAAACTAGCGACGAATCGTTTTTGTTGATTGTGACTTGACTATAAATTCCGTTATTACACGAATTATGTTAAGCGAAGCGAACCGAACTAGAGAGCGAATGGACACAGACTAAATAATAAAATGTGCGGCACAAAAGAATTTGCTGTTGTGTTTGCTTGATTCTCCTCTGGCATTTCCGAGAATTGCTGGTAGTGTTGGTGAGTTGCTGAATTCTTTCAAACTTCCCCTAATTTTGAATCGATCTGAGTTGTGTGGGTGAGAGAGGTGTAAGAGTGTGTTTCTATTGACGGTGATGCCACTTTATGGTGCAATATTGTTAAATATTTTTGTCATAGAGGGAAGGTTCTTGGAAGATTTATGAAAAGACAAAAGAAGGGTGTGCATGTGCAGGTAGAGTTTCGTTTTTTTTTTACTTTTTTTTTGTTGTTGTTGCTTGAATTCTTCATTGAATAAAAGAAAGCAGAGGATCAGATCGGATTGTATCAGGTAGGTAGGTGATTAGAAAGAGATTTTTCCAAAGAAATAAATTTTGTACTAAGTGATGGAAAAAGGCATTTCTGTGTTGAAAAAATGGAAAATATTTTTGGTAAGAAAACAAGAATAAATCAAAGTTATAAGTTTCATTTTAGATAAATCCAGTGATACCTATGTATATTTGTATATACCTATCTACGGAAAAGTCTCATGTAATATTCTGGGAATTATCTATTGTTAATTTAATTGATTTTGGTTAGTTAGATAGGTATTAATAGTAATTCTTAAACATTATGTAATATTTTTTTTTGAATAAATTAAGAAAAAAATATGATATTGCCAGCCCACAAATTTAAACAACCTGAATTAGTACTACGTTAAAGCTGTTTTAGTATGAAACTTGGTTAAAACGACGATTTTCGAAATTTTAATCGAACATAGCATCATACTTTCTCAACACTTTTATTAAAGTTAGAATGTATTTTATTTTTTTAGTATCGTGCATCAAACATCAAAACAGAACAGTTTATTTAGTTTTTTGCATGAACTGCCATTACCTTAGGTACGTTCAGAAGTAATTTATTTAAAAAAATAGCCTTAGCATGATACTGGTTGGAAAATGTTTAAAATTAAGAAAAAATTAGTAATCTACTAAAAAGTTACCAAATTGTTTAGTAGTATCATACCAATTCCTTAATACTAAGCTGACTAAAATCTTGCGCCAATAGTATTATGTACTTATACTACTTTACAATTTGCGAACTTTAAAGTATTCGATGATTTCAATTTAAATAAAATGTCAGATTCAAACTTGCAAAATCGTCGTTTTAACCAAGTATCATACTATAACAGTTTTAAAATCGCACTAATCCACCTAAAATTTTGCAGAATTGCCTTTAAAAAAAAGTCATTTAGGGACCTACATTATATACACGCAAATGTTTTAGTGTTTAAATTCACGTAAATGTTTTTATTTTCAAGTAATATAATAATGAACTCATCCTGAATAGCCAAGGACAAGAAGTCATAAAGTCGCTAGCGAATTCGAAATTCAATTCCCCAAATCAACTGATGTAATCAGGGGCGGATTAACTTTTTTCGTTAAGTATAGATAGATAGATTTTCTAATGTTATTAGATAACACTACATATTGCACTTCTCCGTAGATAAATCTACAAAGTGGAGCCACTGAAAGCATGGCAATTGAGACCATCGGCTTGGCAATTACAAGAGAGAGAGAGATCCACAGAAAGAAAGAACAACAGAAGAAACGCATATCAACAACACACGTTTAGTATTGAATTTTGCTAAGGTAATGTAGAAAAAAAAAATGAGTTGACGAAAAAAATATGGACAGTTTTCGAAAACGTCAAATCAAAGTCAATTTCATCGTCATTTCTTGCCGCAGATATTGATACTGTTAAATATGCAATCGTCCTGCTTGCACAAAATCTGTATGATCAATGTCAATCCATTTCTTGCAAACGCATTTGGCTTTTTATTACAGAGTTGCACCACAAATAATGTTATCGAACATATGACTTTAGCAAACTGCGTTATCGGAAAATTATGCTTTTGTATAAAAAGTTTTCGAAGAGTCGACTTTTGCAGTTTGCGCTTAAAAACATTTTGCAATTCCATTTTTGACGTCTTTGAAAATGGCCATTGATAATCCAGAGAGCGTGTTCGTAAACGTCACATAAAATTGACTGACGTTTATCAAACTAAAGTAAGACAAGTGGATAAAATTGAAATGTATTTTTTATTGTGCAGATTAAAAATGCAATGAACGCACGAAAATGTCAAAGCCAACAAAATAGAGAGAATTGTATAAAACTGAGAATGTTGAAAATGACCAAGTTAAGTAACCAAGTAAAAATAATACCAGTATTGCAAACAAGCAACCAACAAAATTTATTGTAAGATCTTGAAAACAGTTGAAAATTGTACTAGATTCTCGAAAAATTCGGCTGTTTATTTTACAACCTCGTGTTTTAATCCATTTTACTTTTTCAATTAGAATACTTTTAAAAGTAGTTGGAAATGTTTGATAAAGTTTTCTGAATCTCCGTGCATTTTCTTATAATTGTTTGGAAGGTTGTACATAAAAAAGGCTACAATCTTAGATGAGAAAAAAGTAAAATAATTTGTTTGCGTTTTAGTCGAAATTAAAAATAAAAACTAAACTAAGTCCAAATTAATATACTTAAATTTATAGTCTTAGGGACATGCGAATTCAACCGAAATAAATTTGAAATTTAATTCCTTTCACTGAAGATTTTGGGTGACTTGGCTTTCATAATTTTGCTATTTTTACTTGCGACTTATGGGTGATCAAAGTTGACATTACGATGATAGCGAATACCAAAGAAGTGGGTCTCGTAATTCTGTCTGTCTCTCTGTCTGTTCGACTACAGCTAAACGACTCGGCCGATTTTCTTTAAACTTGGTAGATATGGGTTTTATTTTTTTCCCCCCGGATGGTTTTTGATTTGATTTTTTAAGACCAAAAATAACGGTACCTGCCATACGATTTTTTTTTCGAAATTTTATAAATATTTTTTTTTTTTCAAAAACTGTCCCACAGATTTAAAAAAAAATATCAAATTTCATTTATTTAAACGTAGGTAATGAATGAAAAAAAAATTTCCAAAAAATCTTATTTTTGGTACCCCCCTTGGAACCATTTTTTTTGTTTTTGATTTTCTCCAAAACGGTACAACTGATTTTGATAATTTTTTTTATGTTAAGGCTCCCCAGCAGTTTCAATATTATTGTGTATTCTAATTTTCAAAAAAAATTTTTTTGGATTTTAAAAAAAAAATCAAAATTTTTTTTTGAAAACTCAATACAGTCGAACTTCGATAACTCGAACCATCACTTGCCAACACAATAATTCGAGTTATCAAGACTTCGAATTATCAAGTTAATATAAAGTACGTGATATTTATTTGCGAATAAAAAAGTACTGACGAGTGGATTTGGTTTTTTGGTTTTTAAAGAAAACTTTAATATAGTTTAATCCATTATACAAAGAATCGGTTATTTTTTCATTTAATTTTGAGCATAATCGCAAAATACTTAACGAAGTTGCAATCAATTCGTTTGAAGCTGGTTGAATCGAATTCTCCTCCTAAACATCCTCGGTCTACTATCGCTGTCATTGCTAATATTTATTTCAGTTGTTTTACACTATTCTTTGAATTTTTCAGAAGACGCCTAGGTACTATTGCTTTCTTTTTTACTCACACTTAACGGAATCACAATTTTCAATACAATCATATACATATGTACAAAGTCATGGAACATTCAAACACAGTGCCCACAAAGTCAATGCATTATGAAATGAATTTGTTAAAATCCACAGAATTCGGGAATTCCCCTTAAAAATTCGACTTATCGAAGCTGACACCAAATAATATCTTCGAGTTATCGAGACATTCGAGTTATAGAAGTTCGACTTATCAAACAAAAATTACATGTATACTTCAGGCTTCGCGCTATTGTCAACCATTCATTCGAGTTATCGAAGTTCGACTGTATTTCGAAAACCCCGTTCTCGATTTTTTTAAAACTTGATTGAAAAGTTTCTTAAAATAATCTACAAGACATGAGAAAAAAAAAATTATTTTACCTAAAACTAACGGTAACCTCCATACAAATGTTAAAAAATGGTTTTCGAAAATCGTATTTTACTTGAAAACGGTTCTGAGAATTTCGCTCAAATTTTTGGTTTTTCGATTAATTTTTAAGATCTATAATTTAATATAAAAAATTTTGAAAACAAGATATTACTGATTGTAAGAACTTTAAGAAATATTGCATTTCAAAACTAAAAAAAAATATTTTTTGAATTTTCGAAAAAAAAAATATTTTTTTTTTTAAATTCGATATCTCAAAAATGGGTCAATATTTTTTTTTGGAAATTTAATTTTCATTCGTACAATAATAAAAACCTAAAGTTGACGTACCAATTTTGTTTTTAATATTTTAAAAATTTTATATATAAAACCTTATTTTATTAAGAAACCACTACAACGACTTATAATTTTTGTCCTTGCATAAATTCATATTTGCATAGCATTCGGTTTCTGTCTCTTATTACTCAAAGAATTTAAAAAAATGATGATAATTTTATCCTTATGAAAAGTTTTTTCTAATAACATTCATTTTTAAAATTCCTAGTCTATTACATAGGAGCAAGTTCGTGCGACCCAGTCGTGCATTTTATTTTTTTGCTATTCCGACGAATGAAAGTTGAACGAACGCGCTAAAAACCCCTGCACCACCGACATTCTGCTCAACTTATCTGGTATTACTAAATCCGCAGTCCATTCGCACTCCATACAATTTCTATGAATTTTTGATTAAACGAAAAAAAAAACGAAAATAAACAATGGAAAGCACAAAAATGTAAGTCAAAAGCTTATTATACTGAATATTAAAGTGTTTGTTTAACAAATTTTAATAGAAAACGGACAACTAACAACGCAACCGGAGAGCCAGAAATCTAAAAAAAAACAGAGCACACGGTTGGTATTGAACCGTCATCCATCCAAGTACTAACCACTCAAAACGATGCTTGATTTCGTTCATCGATAACGATACTATTATAAAAGCCTCAGCCTGTTGACTAAGGGCCATATTGCGGTTGTCGATTTTGTAATCGATGATCGACCTTTTTCGATCATCGATCGTCGATTACTCTATTTCATATTGCGAATGTCGATTGTGATCGAAACTTTTCGATTTCACAGTCGTTTCTTTTCGATTGTCATTTTCTGATCGACGCGTATAGAAGATAAAGTCCAGAAGTTTTTCTTGTGAACAAAATGTAAGTTTCTTATAATTAATTAATTATTTTGAGGACAAAACATTCAAATATCTATTAAATGCAGGTCGAAAGTGATAACGAAGAAAAGGCAAATAGAAATTTTGGTTGGATTGATGTAGGGAAATCTGGACATCGCGAAGATGGTTTCTGCTAAGAGCCATCTAAAGCAAAGATGAGAGAAATTCGCTAACGATTGTAATGTAGTCAATACAGCCTACCACACCTGGTATTCCACTTTTTCATAAATATGAATTCTAGCCCGAACCTAGAATTTGCAAATATGCGTTTCTAGAACTGAGAGCTTTTCCTTTAGCACTTAAGACACTTTGGATTGTGCAAGGTCAATACAAAATAAATTACCAACACTAACTTGGTAAGATCCATGAGCACAGAATCTTAAAATATTAGCAATTAAGCAATTAATTAAGCGAAACTATTTAAAAAAGCAAATATGTGTGTGTGTATACCAAAGGTTTAGATATGTCTCTGATATGTCTTCTTTTTCTTGTAATTTCAAGATGTCGGTATGTGTGTTACTATCGCTAAACGCTAAACCATAACTCTATTCCACTCATTTTAAAATGTAAATAAACTATTTTAATTTATATTACAAAAAGAAGTCCAGAAAAACAAATAATGATTTCGAAAGCTAACACATCATAGAACTGTCAAATTTGAAATAATAGCAATATTCTGTGGGTTCATTCACAATAGTACATTGTACGATCGATTGAGTTACACAATACAAAATATGAAAACCAATCGAAACAATCGAAAAGTTTCGATTCGATTGGCAATCGACAACGGCAATCGGGGCCTAAATGTCTGCAGCTCACAGTGTCGATACGAAAGTTCATAAATGATAAGGTAATTTTAGAAATCGACAATGTAGTTCATCCGGCGAATTTCATAATTCAGTTTTACAGCGGATGCGATAGGTCAACGGATCGAGTCAATTCACCGGGAGTAAAATTCTGCGAATTCTGTAATCGACATGATTATATAGGTAAAATAATGTCCCCATAAGTAACGAGCTTGACGCTGTAAACGAGAACAAGATTTTATGTAATGATATGTAGTTATATTTAAGAAAAACAGCACTGACAGAAAATCAAAATTCTAATTATAAAAGATACAAGACGGATCTTCAAGATTTCATTTTTACGCCAATTCATCCGTATTTTCAAAATTAAAGTTACTTTTCAAGCGCTTAACAAAAATAAATGAATTAGTGCCTTAACTTAGTGACTTATAACTCTCAACCATTCTTGTGTGTATGTCAGCAAGAAGAATGAAGGAGGCATATAATTTTCTGCCGAATTCGAACGGGAAAGATGAGAAGCATTTTTCATGACAAGTTTCTCTTGCAGTCTGTGCCATTTTCTTGCAAGACGCAATACCCCTAAGAAAACATTTTGTGTTTTTAAGTACCAGCGCTGGGAATCGAACCCAGTTAGTGGTTTGTGTCACACCCTTAACAGAAACATTTTTGTATAAGTATGCATGTTTTAATTGTAATAATTTGAGGTGGTAAGAATAATATTGTGATCTACTGTCAGTCAAAATGTCATTGAATTTGATTTTTGTGCTGTTAACTTATTTTGAGTTTTCTCGTTTCATAATTATAAAATTTACCATGCAGGATATAGTTCTAGGGAAATCTTAGCACCAGTGTCTCTCCAGTAACACTGGAAAAATATATTTTTAGTAACTCCAGCCTGATCTACCGAAACTATTTATCAAATCTCTTCGGTTATGATTTCCTAAATTAATTCATCCTGGCGATGGCGTGACACATGCCAAGTTTTGAGTAAGTTTTTGGTATTGGAAAAGGTACACTGCATAATTAAAAGCGGAGTAGACCATGCGTCGTGGTGTAGAAATACGTAGGTATATTTATTTTTGAAGCGTAAGTTGCCAAATACACTCAAGGCAAACGCCCATTTTTGTTTGGTACTTCGAAAGTGTCATTAACAAATACATTACATTCACATAAAATGTTCTCAGAATTAAAATTTTATTGACGGGCATTCCATAAACATGCTAGGTATCTCCAGTCATTATAAACTACTATAACGTTGGTATTTATGCATATTGAAGCCCTTAAGTGTTTTCCAATATCTTATTACTTTGGAACATATTTATATGTTTAATACATAGAAAAATCGTATGAAGGATTTTTTTCTAAATAAAATATTTTTTTTCCCATAAAGTTTTATAACGGTCAAAATAATCCTGAAAATGTATAAACATTTTTTGAAAAAAGACAATCTCACATATTCGTACTTAAACGAGGTAGGAATTTATATAACAAATCTTATATAGAAGTGTTCTTTAAAATTTCTATATTTTCTATTTGTTGAATTAGCATCGCAATAACAGTCCAGTAATTTTTCCAATGTAGCTAGGCGCAAAAACACGAGATTTCATAGTAAAAATTCAAAAAGAAACCAACGAAATATATTGAAATATTAATTTTCAAAGGTCCTAATAAACTTTCCACCCGGACAGGCCCTGACTTAGCGCCAAACTACTGGATTATAATTAAAAACAGCGTATAAAAACAAGGGTTGTTTTTTAGGATATACTTGTCGGCACAATTTAACTCTTTCGAATTATTCTTTTTCTAAGGTTTTTGAAGCCATGTATTCGAGCCCAACTTAAACTTTCGAGATATTCGAATCTATAAGTGTAACTAAGCAGACTCAAGAGGAAACTTAAGTTTTCTCGAAGAAGAAAGGAAAGAATTGGATTCTGTATCGATTTTTTTTTTGAAATGAGAATTATTTTTTTTACTTAACATACTAGTCAAATGAATGTAATTAAAAAACTGATGTTTTTGAATTTTTACATTCAAATATATTGAAATATTGACGTGAAGAAATTAAATCATTTGAAATGCTTCGGAGAGTATATTTGATTTTGATGAAGAAAAAATACTTCAATTGTAGTTATTTTCTTCAACTGTTGAGGGAAACGCTAGCTTAAGAATGTTTTCCAAAAGTTTCTTCTGATATTTACCACATCCAGTTCAAAGCTGAAATAATGCTAACGTGATAAACAGAATTATGCCAAAGTGTACAATGAATAGATGTTCATAAAGAAAATGCATTTTTCAAACGTTTAAATTATTATCCCAAATATTGTTCTGAAAAGGCGTAAGACATTTTTCTGGGAAAAAATTTAACCGGAATATCGGAAATTATCCCAAATAGTTTTCAAAAAAATGACAAAAAATAAAATGAAAAAAATTTAAAGAAATTTGTCTAATATTTAAAAAAAAATCACCTGCTTCTTTGAAACATATAGGGTCGCAATCATCTTAAATGATTAAAAAAAAAAACCCAATTTTCCAAATATTTTATTTGTCCAAAAACACTCAGCTGAAAATCACTCTGGATAAATGAATAGAAAACTACGAAATTCAATCGAGTAGCTGGGTTGATTGATTTGATTTGATTTAGAAAAAAATTTGAAAGAAAAAAGATTATTCTCTGAAAATTTGTTCAAAAGTTCGGTTGTTGCTAAGATAAATAAATCTGAAGAAGAATATAGCTAATTTTTCGTTGTTTGGAATATTCGAGTGCTTATAGATTTGTTGGCGGAAATAAAGAACTTTAACCAAGATAATTGAGACTCGTGTTGATAATCCAATACCAATGAAATTAATTGGTTTTATTTCTCAAATTTTGTGTGCTGCGCCTCAAATTTTAAATATTCATTAGCTATTTCAAATCTTGTGCTGAAATTAATTTGTATAAGTTCATTTGTATAGAATAGAATTTTCTTATCAGATTATTAAATCCGTGTCTGCCAACCAAAACCAAAAATGCATTAATCTAGCTAACTTGTCCTAAATTATAGTTAAACAAAAGTGTTATCTTAACAAAACAAATTTAAGATATGTATGGTAGAAAAATCCATTTCGATTCCTGCAAACTTCGATATATACCTGCCTAATTTACGTAAAACTTTCTTTGATTTATTCCTGTGTTCCTGAATTTATCTGTTCCTGTGCTATTATCCTGATGTGCTGTATATACTTTTAAAATAGTTATATTGTTTCTCTTTTCGATTTTGTTTTTGTTTTGTGTCCTTTTAAGTGTTCCTATTCTTCTTAAATGAATTTTTAAATTGTTAATTGTATATGTGCTAAATTTTTATTTGTTTTGTAATTCGGTCATTGCCTGGAAGGAAATTCCCTCAGTTTTCTTTGGATATTTTAATTTGTATTTCCTATAGGTTAAAAGCTACGCTGATCCAAATACTGTGCGCACAAGTAAGCGGATTCAGGTATGTTATATTTATTTTTAATAAGTTCCTGTTTATTATTATTGTATTTTTTTCAACTGAGGGCATTCAACTCTAACATTGAACTCGAAGTAGTTTTGTTTCTAGTTCCAGTTGGTATTTTAATTGAATTTGAACTTTAATTTTCCTTTCTTTCAACTTGATATAATAGTAACATACATTTGTGACGTTAACAATCAAACAGAGGCTAAAAAAAATGAACATGAAACCGAGCAAAAGGGCGGAAAATTATAATTCCTAAGATATTTAAGATAATTTAATGCAGTAAATTTTGTAAAATTTGTAGAAGTATTTTTTATTAGATTGACCAATAAAAATACTAAAGGGACCTTTTATTTTCGTCCTTTAGTGAAATGTTTTTTTTTTTTTTAGGCAGTTTTGTTTGTTAAAAATATATTTAGCGCGTTTTGAAAATAAGTTTCTTAAATTTTGATTCTCAAATGCCTGTAAAATTAAAAAAGAGAACATTTAAGTAAGGAAAAGTTCTTTTTATTGGAATTCATTAAAACTTATTATTATATAACAAAGAATACGATAGGTAAACTAAAGATCCTTTTATATAAGTGTCCAAAATTATTTACCTCCTTTTGAAAAACAATCCTGTCTATTTGATTTCATTTAGAGAAAAATAGAGCTGTTTTGAAAATTACAAGCATTGTATGAAAAATAGCACCCATTTGATTGTTAAAAACATTAAAATAGTAATAACTTCTAAACCAGCCCGTTTTGAAATACAATTTTTCCCCCATTCTATAGCTCTCTTTAATACGCAAATTTTGGTATACCACACTCCATATTTTGAAAAAAGTGCCTTTAGCACCGTTTTGATTGTTAACGTCACATTTATTTTATTTATTTAGATTACTAAATAATTTAATTTAATTTAAATGACTTTGTTTTAAATCTTTATAATTTACTACTCTACTCTACTAATTTTCCTAATAAATTTCAATAAAAATTCATTCTTTTATAAAGTAATTTGTGTTTTCAACATTCATTTAAAGATATGGCTTAGATTTGTTTGCATTACTTCTTGAGATATGGAAGGTTAAATTTTTCAGTTGGGTGACTGGTGACGGATCGGACATGAGAGTTCCTCGTTAATTTGAGCTCCGTAGGTGAGGCTTAGAGCCTATATACTAAGGGGCTATCGCAAATAGTTGAGCGCGCGGCAGCCAAGGTGTCATCTCAGTATAATGAGATTGGCAAAGGGGAGGGATGCTCAAAGGTACCAATCAACACCAAAGGTACCTGTGCATGGGAAGGACAAGTAGGTTGATCAGTGGAAAATTTTTCGTTTGCTTTCAAACATCTTTTAAATGTATTTCCTATTAACGTAGCTTATTTTAACTTGTCCGTTTTGTTCATTTGTCCATTTTGCTTGTCTGTTTGTTAAATTTTGATTGCTGTCCTAGTTTATTTTAACTTTGCTTTTTTTCATGAATATTAAGTACGGTGGTCCAGATAGGCAGGCCAAAGAACCCACCCCATATTCGACGAGCTAAGCTAATTTGCAAGCATGCCTGCCCGGTCCTCGCCTTCTGGACGCCCTTCCATCCAAGAAAAATTTACAGAACCTGTATCTGTAATATGGAAGGGTTGACAACACTAATTGTTGTCTATACCGTTACAAACATTTGACCTTGAAACAGCAGCATGAATTGTAGAACAACTTTGCATATTAATTTAGAAAACCATCTAACTGCTAAACGCTTTTTAGAGTTCATTTGAATTGAATCAGAAAATGCAATTCAAAATTCGAACCTATCTCTTTCACACAGGGTGTTTTAAACTAACTTTAAACATGTTTTAATCACTTGAATTACAGAGCGCATAAAAATTGCTTCCTATTTTTCAAACGGCAAACGTACACTTCCAGGTTTTCCAGTACATGATGCCAACTCATCTGGCAGGAAAAATAACTATAGAACAGCGTCTACCTCAATTAGAAATTACCGCTCACTTCGACTCCTACAGCCTGAAAGTACCAATATTGCTGAACCCGGGTAGTTTAAATCAATAAAACAAATTTTAAATTTAAAGTTATACTATATGTTTCCACCAAAGGCTTTTCTTTGAAACTACCTTTTAAATTGTAAATTAATTTTTCATTCGTTTGGCCAGTGAATTCGTTCATCAACTCAACATGGGTATAGATCAGTTCGATTCGTAAAAATATTTTCCTAATGAAAATTTATCAAGATTAATTTCTAATCTACTAGATTTACATTTTAATTTTGTAGAGTCGTTTTTCGAGCTTTGCACAAGATTAAAGGTAAATCTATTTAAATCTCAGTTAGTAGATTCGTAGTATTAGCTTAAAGCATGACAAGTATAAGTTTTTTAAAAAAGCCTTTCCTGACCTCCTCACTCACATTAAAAGATAATTTTAAGAAAAATAAAAAAAAAAATTTAATTACATTTTTTATTAAGTTACATATTTAAATAGTTTAAAAATGGAGATCATTTCAATATTTATGATCCTAGTCTAGTATTTTCAATTTACAATTTTGAATATGTTTTCCAAGTGCTGTTTTTTTCTAAAAATTAATTAAGCAAAAAATATTATTAAGATCTTTGCTTCTTTTCCTGCAGTAATAAGTTCAGCACGTCTGGTCATATATTGGGATATGTAGTTTTTGAACTTGTTCAATCATTTTACTAACGAGCCTTTTTATTTGTCCTCGATTTTAAGATTTTAATTTTGAAGATTCGGTCTTAAGAATTCAAATTATAAGGACAAATTCAAGTCTTATTTGGTCTTATGTTTTGTCGAGAAATTAGGGAATGCAATCTCATTTGATAAGTTAGAAAAAGGCATTTTGAAAATTTTAAACTTATTTTATAGCTTCGTTGATTTGTTTTTATGAATCAATAAACAGGTATTTTAATAGGATTTCATGTATGTTTTTATTGTTGTAAGCTTTTTTTAATCTTAGGAAGCACTAATTATATAGCCATATATGACTTCTAATGGATTGATGCTCCACTCGTGCTTTCCAGCCGAAGTCTTTGTCCGCTCTTAGCACATAATCATCTGAGGGCATCTGATCAAGGGCTGTTTTGAATAGACGGATGGAGCTATTGCGTTTGTGTAACTTAGCTTGACGACTCGAAATGATTCCCCGTCTGACTTCAGTACAGATTGCTCGACTTCTGTTGCTTCATTGCCAGTGAAAAATATTTTGATGAACCTGGTATCTTCATTGGTAGAATCTATGGAAGTTGCTTCAAAGGGTGTCAGTAGAAAGCATGAGTTGTACCGGATGTATCAGATGTTTTGAAGGAAATGATTGGAAATCAGTGTGAGAATGCCAGAAATCTAACTTAGTAACGGCTCAGGCAGCTCAAATTTACCATTCGCATATTCCAGCGAATTCCTTAGCAAACTTAAAAACGGCAATACTGGAAAATTTTGTATTCCGGTAATCATTATCTTTTTGACGTGGACATTCAGTCCCTCTTTTGTGGAAGACTGAATTTAGCCTAACAATTAAGTGGCCCTTAATCCTTAATGTATATCTACGTTATGTTGCGTATTAGATGATTCCGCAACTTGTGAGAAAACCGGTTTTGCAGATCTGTATAAAGATGATCGTTCCCGCTTTTGTTGAACCCGCTGTTTTCCTTCTCCTTCCGTTTCTGTGTGTAAATGATCTGTTGCGATGTTTCTGAAGATGTAATTTGCGTTGCTCAGCAGTTTCAGCTGCTGTGATCCCTACTAAACTTCACAAGATCATCCGCTGGGCTTATCTAAAGATTGTCGGATTGATTTTCATCAAAATCGGTCACTCCATTTTGGAGTCAATAGTGAACATAAATACATATACACATATCCACATATCAATTTTTATATACATAAGTGTAGAATGTATGGATTGAATTAGAAGTTGGTCACATCTTCCAGACCGGGTTTTTGAATTATAAAACCTAATATGAAAATATAAACAATATTCTTTTGGAAATTTTAATTCTCGTTATTTAGTGAAATTTTGTAAGGAAATATGGAATCGTTATTATGAACGCAACGCCATTGGTACCTAAGTGATATTTTTTAATGAGATTTTCCAAAAAAGGACCATTCTTCTACGAAAAATCCTTTTAATTCTGAATATAGTGATTTAGTAACCAACAGTTTTAAAATAAACAACACATATTTTTCACGCCACGTTAAAAAATGAAAAAAAAATCCAAAAATATGAAACGTCGCCAAATTCTGAAAAGGTAAGTATTTTTTGTTGCTTTATATGGCTTTGATTTTGAAGCGTCTCTTACTCGTAGCTGCAGTACTGTTGTCCATTCGCTCAATGTGGCCGAGTCAATGTAGTCGATTTGTTTTGGCTTTCTGAGCTTCATCCACATCTTGGTGCAGTTGATAGAGTTCGCGGTTATATCTTCTCCCCTGCTCGCCCTCCTCGAACACATGACCAAATATACGTTGAAGAATTTTTCTTTCTAAAGAGCTTAGATCAGCTCTCGCTTTCTGCTCATAGTCTAGAATCCGGCGCCGCCGTAAAACAGGACTATTAGTATAAGGGGTTTGTAGAGCGTGCACTTCGTCTTACGAGTGAGGAGTTTTTAACCCATTTGTTTCGCTAAACCGGTAAAATTTCGCGGGATCCCGAGTTTGGCAATCGCCATATAGAGCTCCTCCTGATGATGCGGCTATCATTTGCAGCTTTGTAGTCGATAGATTGCTTGAAATTCTTTGGTCATTTCCAGGATTTGCCTCAAAGGGATCTTTAGAGGACGAAAATGTTATCTCTTGCTTTTATATACACATTATTTATTTATTTATAATTCCTTAGAACACTAACTACTATATAACAAATACATTTCTATAACTACTTATCGACTATTTTTGTGAGTAAATGGGGAATGGAAATGAATGAAATAAGTCTATATATAATACATTCTAAGTCTTCAGGTAGTTTTTCTCTTTAAAATAAATCTTGAGGATAATTTCTGAAATGGTATCTCCACCAAAACGACAACAATTAATGACATCAATATTGATACAACAATGACTCCCATAAAGTCCATACTCGAACCGACTTCACTAAAATGCGTCGCTTGAGTTCTTGAACCAAACACAATTAAAACTATAACAGGCGCTACCATATAAATGCTAAAACAGAACTTATTTAAAAATAAACATGGTCTTGATGACATAAGCACGTTGAAAGGACCTCCGAAGCCCCATTGGCACATCACAATGACACAACCAACACAAAGTCCGAATATGAACTTTCCAAATGACATAATTGATGCTACCAGCCAAACGGGTGCTGATCGCCAAAAGCTCATAAAGTTTGTGAAAACATAGATGCAGAAAGTTATTGTCCAGAAGATGATTTTTCGGGACATTTTCAGTTTGATTCCTTGATCTTTGTAATGGAAATAGATCCAACCCATAAGAACGCCTGCGAAGTAAGAGTTAACACGAACCCATGGCTTTACATAAAGCTGCTCCAGTGTCCCGAAGATGACATCGATTCTGATGAGAAAAATTAATTAACTTACAAAAATAACTCTTAAGTTGAAGTTGAATAACTTACTGAAAAGTGATGCCCATAAAGTAGTTACAAAGAAAACTAATAACCAAGCTGAATATGAGAAGGATCACAAATATCGACTTTCCTAGAGGTTCATGCTTTGCGTATATGATAAGAATCAAAGTGAATAGAATAAAGAACTGCATTTCACAGCCCAAATACCACGTCCAAGATGAACAGATATCCTTCAGATCCAAGAAGTTGTTGATGAAAAGAATGTTGTACCACCAGTTCCTGAAATAACACATAAATATTACAGATTTCCAAAGCCATATAAGATTACAGATTTACTTACTGCTTGCAATAGATGCCATTGTATTGGTCCATTTTGAAAGGTGAATATATGTCCATGAAATCGAATATGCAGTCGCTCATGATCATTGTAACCACCATGATCGGAAGAAGCCTGTTGAATTCAAATATTAAATGCTCGAAAATTCCAAAATTATTGTTAGTTTTACATAAAGCGCACGCAATAATTTTTTTAATTAAAAATTAATTTATTTTGTTGACTAAACGTCAGTTGCAAGATAAATATTTTTTTTTTAAATTATGTTAGAAAGTGCCTCATTTTTCAACGGAGTCTTTAGACCATTAATGGGCATTAAAAAAGCATATCGAAATTTGTATTGCATAGAATCTATGTAAGTTCAAAGATATAACGGGGTTTCAAAATTTGCTATATTTCAGTAAAACTAGGACTAAAGAAAACACAAATTATTGAACATTTCTGGAGCGCCAGCTCTTTACTTTATACAATCGAGTTTTTTTCGATACAATCGAGCACATATTTTGGTTCAATCGATTGTCCCCGAGTGTTTAATCAGAGTTGACAGCACACAAACATGAAAATGACGTTTGAAACAAAAGTTTCACTTGGCAGAAATTGTTAATAGTCCGTAGTCGAAAATAATATGGATTCTGAACAAAATATGTTAATTCAAAAAATATATATTTAGATTTTGACGACTTTTGTGAGTGGGCGTCAAGACTTAGAAAGAGGAATATTGAGAACTGCACAAAGAAGTTAAAATAGCAATTTTCTTGCTTAATCTCTAAACACAGAGGGTTCTCTATAGAAAGATGTTAAAGATTGGAAAAAGTTAGTATTGCGATGTATGTACATATGTAATTTTATTGCTCTTGAACTGGGAGTGACCTTAAACACGATGTCAACAATAAGTAAACAATCAATAAGCTTCACTTACAGAGCTCGGGCGGAAATCAATGCATGGACAAAAACCAATGAGCTATTATCTGTAAAATATCTGCTCTTGACTGTAGCATTGGATGCATCTTTATCCTCACTTTCCGAATCCACGAAGAATACACGTTTGACATTTCACTTTAAAGTTAGTTCACAATTATATTTTTACTGGCCGAACACAATAGAGACGGAGCTGCAACGGCAACTAGAATAGATGTCAAAATATTGAATACACAAAAATTCAATATTACGAACACAATGCAACACAGCTGCATACGGAGATGCAGTTGTAGTTGCAAGAGTTGGCCAACTTTCAACTTCACTTTTTGACGTTTCAAAATCTAGTCAAACCAGTCGATGCAGATTTTCAAAAAGTGAACCTTCTCTTCCTAATGACATTGTTTGACAAATTCGCAACTGATTTAAATCCGCTGACCCAAATGCTAGAAATCTGTACAACAGCTTTGTGCTCAGGAAAATAATATCACGTACTACACTTTTTGACAGCTATTCCAGCAACAGCTCCAGTTCCAGTTGCAGCACTCTATTGTGTTCAGCCATTTAAGTACAAGTCACAATGAATCTTGTTTTAAGCTAAGCGCTGTCAAAAAATATTTTGTTTCGAGTTGAACGTAAATTAAGAATTCTTCTTACATATATGTATCTAACTATAGCAGGTCTGAAAATAGAACATAATGAAAACTTTTTCCCAAATATTCAATCTTTGAAAAGTTTTTTAAGAAAATATTAAGATATGAGGTAAATCTTAATATTTTCTTAAAAAACTTTTTAAAGATTGAAAAAAAAGATTGAATATTTGGGAAAAAGTTTTCATTATGTTCTATTTTCAGACCTGCGATAGTTAAATAGATAAGAAGGATCCTTGATTATCGTTCAACTTGAAACAAAATATTTTTTGACAGCGCTTAACTTAAAACAAGATTCATTGTGACTTGTGGTGAACTCTTTTTGACTTGCTTTAAAATAAAAATCTGTCAGTATTTTTCAATCCTTGTTTTTTTTTCTAATTTTGAGTGCACTTAAGGGGTAATGTTACCCTTAAAATGTTCGAGTACAGGGCGTACGTTAAGGAAAGTTCGAGAGGACTAAAAGAGATACCGATGCACTGCACATTGGTTTTGAATGTCTGAATATCGCAATGGGAGAAAATAATGAGCCGGGTAGAGAATTTCACATTCGTGTAGTAAGGTTTAAAAAAGAATCTCCGAATTTAACACTACGTCCGAAGTGGATCTCAATTGTAAACTAATGAACGAGTATTATGCTTGAACTGGCTTAGGGAATTAGGGAAGGAATGTAGATGAATATTTCACTAGAATACTGTTTATAAAAATAGTTATGAAATTAGGAAATAAATGAAACATTGCGGCGGTGCTGGTGCTCCAGAGAAACAAACGTTTCTGTTAATTTATCTGCTTTCCTACATTGTTTGAAAGAATTTTTTCTTGGATATTATTCAAGAGTGAGTTATTGAAAAACGGACCCAAATATGAGAATTGTACTCACGCCTTGAACGAAGGGCTGAACATTTTCTTGCATCGAAGAAGAAAACCTATACACTTAGCAACGTTTTTGGCGCTGCCGTCGAATATTTAGTCATTCCACACAAAGATGTCTGTGGTGCACATATCGGTAACTTAATGCTGTTCTGCTTTTTAACCGCATTTGTTGCTCATGGAAAGTAACAAAGGGGATGGATTTCGACAGTAGACATCATTGAGTTTTTGAAGGCCTTAAAATCTACGCGTCTTTTTATTCCGCATTGGACAATGTTCTCGAGATCAGGCGCGCACATTCAGTTTTTAGTTTCGCAACTATTTGGATGCTAAAATGAAACATATGGGCTTATATGGGACAGCGCACACTTACTCGATTCGAGCAACTAAAAAGTTGGTGTTTTGACACAAACTAAATGATTGCCTTTGCAACAGTTGAGCTGTTTTCTACAAGTACAAGCGCAAGAGAGAAAAGAGTGTGAGCGTGAGTAAAGAGTTGCCAGTGGACGGTTCTCTTTCAACTCTTGATTAAACTATTTGATTTCGATCACAGTTGCCAGTGCGCGACTAGCGACTTTGCTAGTATTTTTCAAGTTGGATTACTGGCTATCAAGGAAACATGCAAGGTACTCAAACAAGATCCATAAAAGAACCGGAATACGGATATTATCGCAGACAGTCAGTCGGCTGTTAAAGCCATTAATTCTAGTACATTGTACTCCAAATTGATCCCGCATGCTTGGATGAACTTGCTAGCCTCAATATTAAGCACAATATCACTTTTATCTGGTTCCGGCTCATTGTGGCATTGTGGGTAATAAACGGGTGAACGAGCTGGCCAGGTAAGGATCACCCTTCATAGCTCACTTTCGGAAATAATTAAAGTTCCGCTCGGAGTAATGAAGTGCAAAATGTTCTCAATTTTTCTTAGCGAATTAAACCGTAGGTGGAACAGTTAAACTTACTGCATTATATCTAGAAAGTGTTGTCCTACTTATAATAAATCCCGAACACTTGATCTGATATGCAGACACAGGCAAGACATAGCCGTGATCGTAGCCACCTGTAGCGGACACTGGCCAATAGGAGAGCATGCAGCGAAGCTCGGCATTCCTCACAACACTCATTATCAAAGCTCTGGGAACCTGCGGGAAAAGGAAAAAATCATTCATTTCCTCTGCAAATGCCCTGCTCTGGCGAAATTTAGAACACAATGATTAGGAACGGCATTTTTTTTACTACATTGACGAACTTTCGGAAAAGAAGACCAAAGACTTGATCTCTTTTCTCAACGGGATAAAATGAGACATCAAAACTTGCTAGATCCATATCTTTGAACTTAATCCAAACTGGATGAATGCGTGAGAATGCCTACAATTTCCCATATTAATTCCATCGTCAGGTTTATATGAGTTATGATATCAAAATGGCGCACTTCAGCGCTAATTGGGCCACAGGGTGCCTAATTGGTGGTCGCCATTTCTACCTGCCTACGTTCCGTTAAAAATTTAAATCCAAAGGGCAAGGTCGTGAATATACAAACAAATATAAAAAGCTAAGGGTACTGTCGTCTGCTAAACAATCTAATGGATAAGAAGTTTCAGACAGAAGATTATTGATGAGCATGAGAAAGATGGTCGGAAACAAAACGAAACTTTTAGGCAAACCAGTGTTTATTTTACGACCATCAGGCTTGAAAGCATCCATTACGACTTGAACTGAGTGGCCGTAATAGTGATTTCTAATCCAAGAAGGAAAGATTCATCGATACAAAAAGCACACATTTTTTTATAAGATTACTTGGTGCCAATTGATTTTGGAATATCAAGTGCAATAATCTTACTTTCTCCAAAACGATGTTAGGACTTTTGACAATATTCGGTGAATTATACCATCAGATCACCATTGAACCTATTACTACAATAGCTCCGGTCATAAAAATGCTTTACTTCTCCAAGATATTTCATGATCTGAAAAATTATCAGCGTTTCCATGATCATGAAAAGAAGTTATATACGTGCATCGTGCAATTGCTGACTGACTGAAATCATTAAAGTTTTTTTTTCTAATTTTATGAAATTTAATTACTTCCAAATATACTCGCACATCCTTGATTTCTTAGCAGAAGTCAATCTCTCAATGCTTACTTAAGAGAACATTTTTGGTTGTTTGTGGCTCTATTTCAAGAATGGTTCAACGATTTATTTATAATTAGGGTTCCGACAGTATTAAATTGTCTGCGGCACATCAATATCAAACCTCTTCCGAATATACATTTTAGAATCCTTCAAATCAGAAGTCTGAGAGAGAACCAGATCTTAGTCTCTTACAAAGGCTCTTCAGTTTCATTTTGGGTTTAAGCTGCTGTGATGCGATTTCGGACCTCTGGCGTGACAGTTCAATGCGCTAGTCATTTCGCCGGGGAATATTTCAATCAACTTCAACATATTTTAAAAGGCGATTGTTTTGGTACCATGCATGATTGCTATCAAAGCTGTTATAAATTTGATGAATTTCATATTGATATAAAATAATAATGATAATTATTAGGTGGTAGGTAATTGCTTTATCCGCACTATGCTTGGTTTTCTAAAGGTTTTAAAGGCTTTAATCTGCTGACGAAATTGAAATTTATTAAACCCATAAGCCCACATTATCCTCTAATCGAACTTATGCAATTACACCTCATTGGACCGCACAAATTTCAGGGCTTTAATGTATGACCCATAATATATTTAATTATTGGAACTATTGCATTATTAGAGGAAAAGTACTAAAAGTTAATTAAAACGATACAAACTCAAAAATAAGACAATTGCCTAAAAAAACGTCGAGGCATTATTTCCGCTGCAAACAAAAAATATGTGTTTTACTATTGCGTAGGACTTCACAGAAAAAAAGTTCAATCAAAACCTTTGCACCTTTGTTTTTTTTTGGAAAACCTTGAAAAAAAGCTATTGCATGGGGTCCAACCGTTCTAGAGAATTTGTCTCCCTAAAGAATCACATACAAATACTCGATACCTTATCTAAAGATAATTATTCTACCCCATTTAAGCTCGAGTCGTAATGAGGATGAGAATCTTCTGTGTTACTTTTAATTCGTTAAGCTCCTAATTCACCTAAGTCCTCACCTAAGTCCTCAATTATTTTTATTTTATTAGAGGAGAGAATATCTGCCTAATGAGTCCTTGTGATCCAAATAAAATACCAAATATAAATCTTAACATGATTAAACCTCCTATTTCTTCAGAAACGTACCTCATGTATCGATGTAGAACAGATTTAACGAAAAACTTGGCGTTCTTTCCAAAGGAATTCTTCCGTATTAACTCCAAGTTTTTTGAGTTTGATAAGAAGTTGTAAGTCAGCAGGAAGGAGCTAGAAAAGTGTTATAATTATAATTAACTTTGTAGATGTCTTAATTTATAAGCCACTCTAACTTACCTGATAACAAAGAATACATCAACATAAAAGCATGACTGCAAAACAGGTTGAAGAATTACTGTTTCGAGTTTGGCGAAGATTAGAGGAACATTACTAATTGCAAACAATGAGTAAAAATAAACATGAAATAGAGTGACCCACAAGCAGACAATAGTTCTTAGTCCAGCAATTACTGGCAAGAAGCCCTTAGCGCCTTCAAGTTGCAACATTCTGTGATAGTTGTCCCTTAAGTTGAAACATAGGAAAAATTCCTCAAGTCTAGTTATTTCTGGCTTTGGGCTTTTTTCATCCTCGTTCAGTGCTCTTCTTTTGTGTATCTGGGTTATAATTTCAGCAATGATCATACAAAAAAGTATTGATGACAGAAGACCGCTGAAAAATTAAGCAGAAATTAGTTAAAGGATTTGTTTTTGGTAAAATTTGTTTCCGACTAAAAAATATGATAGTGAATGGTTTTGATCTTGTAATGGTTATAGCTTAAGCAATATGCTTAGCTCAAATCTACATTTGAGATGACTTTGACGTTTTGTTTCATCGATTTTCCAAATACTAACAAAAACAATAGGAATCCTGTTGTTAGCAAGACTTTCCATTCGAATTTAGGATCCTTAGCATCGATGAGATTCATGTCGATATTGAACCGTTGTTGTGGTTCGAATTTCTTCTTGGCGAAATATGATTCGCTGAAGTGAAGTACTTCTTCGTGGGAGCAGCTTTTTGGAAGGCAAAGTCCTGCGTGGATTTTGTGCTGAAAGATAAAAAAAATAGTTTAGAAAACAAGAGTGCCAATTTTTATCAGACGTTATTAAAACGATGGTCCAGGTGCTAAAGAGTGTTCACGAAAAAAGGAAAGGACCATAAACCTGTGCCCCTTAAGGACTTACTTTTTCTAAACAAATTATATGAGATCTTTGCATTCCTAAAGATTAAATTATAAAAATAAATTTTGGGGGAAAAAGCTACTTTTGCAGAACCAGTATCTAGTGACATACAATTATCTATCATTCCAGTTAGCGTGTTGTCGCAAGTAATGGAGTAGATCTACAATTTTTTGTTGAGTCCGAACGACTAAAATGAGAAGCTAGAGTTACTGTTGGGGGATTTGTCACTTTATATGGACCAACCACTGGGCGAAGATATGCTAAAAGAATACCCTTAAGTAACATACATAACTAATAAGAGACATAGAGTTCTTCAATGAGATTATGAAATTAGAGTTAAACAAATCGATGAATTTGGATTTTCTAGATGATAAATCAAAAGAAACGCTTGAAGAAGTCATTTAAGAGTCACATAAAAATGTTATTAAATGTTATTATTTTAATTTTCGACTTTCTCATTAACGGCTCTACTTATTTCGATAACAAATTTTAAACAGGATCTCTCTAAAATTTTAAATAACAATCGTTTTAAAAAAAAAAATCGAAAAATTCAATAACTTGTAAAACGACCTTAATTATTTTGACAAAAATAAAGATGTGCACTATAGCAGATATTGCATTATAGTTAAAAAAAAATGACGAAAGCTGTCATAAAAAGGATTTTTTACTTGTGACTCATAGGTACTATAAAATAAGTTATGCGTTCGTAATAAAAATCGACCTCGAGATTTTGATCAAAAAAGGATATTGAGGAGTTGTTGAGATATTGCATTTTCAAAAAAAAAAAAAAATAGTCGTTTACATAAGAGCAAGTTCGTGCGACCCAGTCGTGCATTTTATTTTTTATCAAAACGTGTTCCACATTTTTTTTTTAAATAAAATGAACGACTGGGTCGCACGAACTTGCTCTTATCTAAAAGACTAATGCCCGATTTCACGAAGGACTTTTAAACATTTAACAGGCTTCTAAACCTTAAAATGAGATGTTTTGGTTTCACCAAGCGCTTTTAAATTAAACAAGCTTTTAAACATCCTTATAAACTAAATGCCCATTTTTGGCTCATTAAATTTTAAAAGTGTCATTGAAATGTCATCAGATGTAGATAACAACAATTTGTTATAGGTATAGCAGCTGAAATTATCGTTCTGTAAGGATTTAGTGTTCAATTTTTGAAGATACAAAATAAATAAATTAATAGGTACTAAATATTTAAATGATTTGTTTCTTTATTTCTAAAAAAATATTGATCGTCTTCATACAATAATAAAGTGCAACACAAAGTTATTCGCTGAGCAAGAATATTCCTGGTTCACAGAAATACATTATATGACTTCAGAATGTGGTTCCGACTTTCCAACGCATATGTGGATGAGTTTGTTGAATGTGTTTGGTCTTCATTTGGAACCAAAACAAACCCAACAATGCAATAAAAAATAAATTAAGTGGTTATTACTTAACGATTTTATGCCACAGAATGTCAGTATCAGAATCTTTCCAAATATTTTGTGTGCATTTCTTTTTTTTTCATTTCTTGGCATTTGTTTGTACACATAACGCTTTCTCATTTCTTCTCATACATTTCTCTTGTTAGAAAGAAAAAAGCAATTTATTTTTCCCAGGGATGTGAAGAGAACTCAATTTTAACAAAAATTTCCCCAAAATGTCCCTTTTATAGATTGGTGAAACTAAAAATTTTTAAGAGCCTGATAAAATCTAAGAGGATTTTTGATAAAAGTGCTTTTAGTGTTTGTTTATGAAATCGGCCATAAGAATTTCAAAAATTTATGTTATTGGAGAAAGACTGTTCATAAGCATTAAATTCTCCGTAAATGCACGACTGAGTCGCAAAATAGGGTAAAATGAACGGGAAAAAGAAAAAGGACAGTGTCAGTAATTGTCGTGAATTTGTCGTAAATACTTTGTTGTGAAATGAAAAATTTGACAGTAAAGTTAGCACTATCACAATTCAAAAAAGAGTAAAATGAAGTCGAAAAAGAAAAAAAACATTGTTCATAATTGTCGTAAATTTGTCTTAAATATGTTGTAAGACCAAAAATTTTGTCGCGGTACGCCTGCGGCTACGAACGTTTATTTTTTAAAAAAATGACTCCTGGTAATGCTAACATGACAGTCAAGTTAGCACTAGCAGCTCTCAAAATAGGGTTAAATGAACTCGGAAAAAGAAAAAGGACAGCGTAAATAATTGTCATAAGCTTGTCGTAAATATGTCGTAAAAGAAAAAAAATTGTCGTATCATTTTTTCTAAAAAAAAAATGCCATGAAAATGCGAAAGTCCTTAAAATAGCATTTTTTCATAAAACCTAGCACTACCATACCAAAACTATCTCTTATAACTAATTTTTTACTGTGCAATTTGTTTAAACAATTGTCGTAGGTGTCGTCTAGGAAAAAAGAGACCCGCGGTTGGTTTGCGCTCCCCTTTTATAGGTCTCTGATTATCACATCGATGTAATTTCGTAGCAATCTAGTGGATTATACTAATCATTTAGTAATGCCATAATTGGAATGATTAGACTGATGGGAAGTCTCGTAGTGCCAAATACAAAGTTCCTACATATACTTGTATTTACTACAAATTTACGACAATTATTTACGCTGTCCGACAATTTTTTTTTGTTTCACGACAAGTTTACGACAAATTCACGACAATTAATTCAATTATTACATCTTTAAATTTTTAAGTGGTAGTGCTACCTTGAGGGCATTTAAAAAACGAATGTTATTAGAGAAAACTGTTCATAAGGATAAAATTAATTTTTTAAATTCTTTAAGTAGTATGACATAAAAACAGAATGCTATACAAATTATGCTACAACAAAACTTATAAGTCGTTGTAGTAGTTTTTTTTTAAATAAGCTCTTATATATTTTTAAAACATTTTTAAGAAAAAAATTTGGTACGCTAACTTCAAGTTTTTGAGATATCGAATTTTCCAAAAAAAAAAAGACTTTTCTTCCAAAAATTCAAAAAATATTTTAAGTTTCGAAATGCAATGTTTTTTAAACTTTTAGAAGAATCTCTAGAAAAAAATTTAATTAAAATCCGCTATATCGATAGTGAGAAATTTAAAATTAGTAGGTACAAGCTGTAATATCTTAATTTCATATTTTTTTTATTAAATTAAAGATCATAAAAATTAATTGAGAGAAAAAAATTTTATCAAAATTCTAGGCGCTGTTTTCCAGAAAAATACGAGATTTGAAAACCATTTTTTTACATTTTTTAACATTCATATGCTGGGTACCTTTATTTTTAGTTAAAATACTTTTTTTTTTCTCACATCTTGTAGATAATATTGAGAAACTTTTATTTATCAAGTTTAAAAAAAATTTAGCATGGGGTTTTCGAAATATTGAGTTTGTAAAAAAAAAATTGAAACTTTTCTTAAAAATCAAATTCAAATTGCTGGGGAGCTTTAGCATAATCAAAATCGGTGGTATTGTGGTGGTACCGTTTTTGAGAAAATCAAAAACAAAAAAGATGGTTTCAAGGGGGTTACCCTCAATAACCATTTTTCCGAATTTTTTTCAACCATTATCTAGCTTTAACTAAATACATTTTTTTTGTATTTTTATTTTTTAAATCTGTCGAACAGTTTTTGAGAAAAAAAAATATTTATAAAATTTCGTATGGCAGGTACCGTTATTTTTGGTCTTAAAAAAAAAGAAAAAACGTGTGGGGGGAAATTTAAAACCATATCTACCAAGTTTAACGAAATTCGGCAAAGCCGTTTAGGCTGTAGTCGAACAGACTTTTTTGGTCTTCGCTATTTCGCTATCATCGTAATGTCAACTTTGATCAAAATCTCGAGTCCGATTTTTTTACGAATGCATAACTTTCCTTAAAGTACCTATAAGTCGCAAGTTTAAAAACTGTGGTCACTCGGATGATTTGGGATATTAGGGGAAAGAGAGGTTAAGGTTTTATTAAGTTCATTGGGATCAATGTTATTGAGATGAATATTTTTATTTTGCCGCTCCATTTGTGATTTTTGAAATTCGGTGAACTGGTTTTTCATTTTGATAACAAAAGTGTCATTATTTTCTTACATTTTGGATAAGAGAAGTGATATTATTTGTTCACTTTGATTTTGATTTTTAAGCATTTGCATTTTCGAAACATGGATTTTTGAATTGATTTTTTTTTAATTTTGTCGTTAAATGTGTCTTATTAAATAGTTTTATTTAACAAAAGAAAATGTTAATAAAATTTTGTATTTAAAAAAATACTTTTTATTATTTTTACTAGAATTTATTTTTGTACAAGAATTCAGACGGCATTTCTTGAGATAAAACTATATCTGTTTTTTATTTATTATTATTTAGATCCATGTTTCTAGGCATAGAATTTCAAAACTTTCAATTTGCATCAAAATAAGAGTACTTACTTCACTTCATTAAAATGGCTTTTCTGCCTTCTATTTTTAAAGTCTAAGATATCGTGTTCACTATTCCACAGAAATTATTTATTTTTAAATTTAAACAACAACCTGCCCGTCTTTATTACAAGTCTTGACGCATCACCATAAATCTCCGTTTATTTCCACTACATTTTATACGAGTAGATTTTATCTTCTTTTATTGAATATTTATGCTATGTACAATCATCCTTTCATCTCGGAATACTTCCTATGTTTTTTTTTTTCTGTTTTTGTCATCATAAGTATGCAATATGCACGGACAATGAATCACCCTATACGTTCCGCTCAAATCAACATTTGCCCTCCTTCGAAAATAAAATAAACAAAAGTTCAAGGCCAAGATCTTTACCATCCAAGTTATCTTACATTAAGAGAAAAAAAATCGATCTTGGAATTAGTTTCTTCATCACGTTTATGAATAATTAATTAAATAAACGATGCACAAAAAATTACAAAACTATTTTAGTTTTCTGCTGTTGTTAACCCCCTAATAATAGAGCGCCGCCGCGCAGCTTCAATTATGCGTACAAATAACATCACAAAGTGCCTAATTTAAATATTTAATCATATCAATTGATTGACGAAATCCCAAGTATGCCAAAATTTGCATCAATTTATTGATAATAAAAAAAATAAACATCGTCAAGTGAGTATCAATTAACATTTAATCACTCCCATCTGCGACTATGATGGACGGCAAGAAAGTGAAACAAAGGAGAAAATGATACAAACACGTCACAATCACTGCATTTAGTCAAGATAACTTCGTTTATACTCGTACATACCTTCAACTCGATGATTAACTTCGAGTAATAGCTGCACGTAATATTGTTTACATTTTTCACCACCAGGAAATTGAAACCGAAACAAAAATTTCTGCATTCCACAACACTATTAAGCGTAGCCTCTAGTCCACATTTAACTTAAACTTACCTCAAATTGTAGGTTCAAATCCACATAAACTGGGGTTGTGAAGTTGAAGTAGACCATCCAGAAGCGTACCGGGAAAGGACTACTCGTGTTGAAGTGACTTCTGTGGCGATATCTTCCTGATAGTGAGATCTTATAGGGCCTGTTGAGATCCTCGCAGTACTCCTTGGCGGCGAACCAAAAGTAGTTACCCCAGGTTATGGTCGGCGGAGCCACTCCGAACGAATCGATGACTGTATGGAGAAAGGATGATGATAATGGTCAAGGTTGAAGAGGAAATTCTTATGATCTTACTTTTGAGAGCCCAAAGATCCTGCTCTTCGACACCTTTTAGGAACACTTCGAGATCACTTGCACACTGACTATTCGATCCGTTGGATAAGAGAATTCCATCGACCGATATTCCAACCAGGAAATTCACCACCTGTAACTGATCCAATTCCAGAGGCGGTATCCCCGGCAGCCCCAGGTCCCCATCACCTTTCACTTTCACGAGCTGTTGTAAACTTATGGCTAGAAAGAGGAACGTAATCACGCACTTGGTGATCGTGCTACGCTGATGCAACGACAACGACATGTTGTTTCCAATCTGAAGAGCTCCAACTGACTGTGATCGTACAAGTGGTGGAGTGCTTTTCTTTGGCCAGAAATTCGCTGTTCGAAGTCGGGAATAAGTATCTTATTTGTATTATTTTTTATTCATAAAATGGCCCAATGATGACTAAAGAAATGTTGTTTTATTTTTGTTGTTTGGCTTTTTCAACTTTTTTCAAAGGCTTATTTCGATCGGGGATTTTGGTTTTCTTGTTGGTTTGTTGCGAGCAAAACAAATCGAAGGGTCTATATTTGCATGTAACATGCAACAGCTGGAGCCGAAGATTGAAGTTTTATTAGAGGTTTGATTGTGAACTGGTCAAGCAGGGTTTTCGGTGGATATCATTACAAAATAAACACAGATTATTGAGTGTGCGTGGGGTGAATGGTTCAGGTCAGCAACGGTGGCTGTGGTTTCGGCATGTTAACATTGAATTGTACCTCAACAAAAACACAAATTGGCTTCTGAATCGGTTTTTGGTTCAAATCAATTGCACAACGGACGCAAGGTCGGAGAAGAAGATTGCAGCAATTTTTCTGTTTTTATTTTTGGGTGAAGACTTAAATGTATGTTTAATTTTGTGTATTTTTTTATATTATAGCAGATCCAATTTAATTCATATTTTTGGTTACCCAATTGACTTTGGGTTACTTTTCAACAAGTCTTTAGAAAGTATTTCGATCTTTGAACTTGTGACGAAGCAACAGACTCATAGTTGTTTTAATTGAACAAGCTAAATAAGCATTGATTTCTGCACTGTATCTTTGTATTGATCTGTCAAGTTTATGAGATTTCGCACAATTTATATACAAAATGATATTTTCTTATTGAAGCTTATGGGCAATGGAAGGCTTTTAACTTTAAAACTTAATTCAAGTGAGTTGTATGGCATATTACTTGCTCTTGTGGTTCAAGGCGATAATGTAACCCAGCAATAAAGGAATGGAATCTTATATTGCATTGACTTTGGTATCAAGAAAATTCTAAAAACTGTTGTATGGCACCTACTTGATCTAGATGAGGTATTACAAAAATTCTAATTTCTTCATTAGCTACTCACAAAAAAATTGAAACAAGTAGCTTCATCCGTTGAGGCTCTGTCTCAATATACAGTAATATAGCATACTTACAGTACTTACAGTAAAACGAATACTTGCCAGATAATCCAAAAAATATTGTCGGAGGAAAGAAAGCATGCCCGATGAATGAAACCTAAGAACTGTCTTGCCCGATTCTAAAGGAAAGAGACACTGTAAACTGCGCAAACTAAATCAGCATAAACATCTTTTTTTGGCGTATTATTAACGCCACGCCAGTCGTATTGTGAATGACTGCAAGGCCCTAGCTAACACTCGTATCAGTGTGTCCTATAATTAAATAGAAGTGAGCTATATAAAGAGCAATGCTTAGTTTTTGGCATCTCTGAAAAACTCATTTGCTTGTGCAGAATAATTATGTAGAATTCACGCTACTATATCAAACTCTAGAAAGATATTACATGTTGGGTTCGATATCCCGCTTTTTATAATCTCGTTTCTTAAGATCCCGCTTTTTAAAATCCCGTCTCATATAATCCCGTTTCTTACTATCCCGTTTTTGCAATCAAAACCAGTAGTGTTATTTTAAAAAATCATAAACTTATAAGTACAGGAGTAAGTTCACATTTTAATTCAACTGTATATTGTTTCCCCTTTTCATTATTTTTTTTTATAACGCGTGATGTAACAACGTTAATTTTTTTGTTTAATTTAGTTTATCCATTTTTAATTTCTTCCAGGGGTTGGGTACGATATCCCGATTTTTATAACTCCGTTTTTTAAAATCCCGTTTTTATAATCCCGTTTTTTATAATCATGTTTCTTATAACCCGGCTTTTTTAAAATCCCGCTTTTTATGTATAATCCCCCCTTCTAAAATCCGGGTTTTTAAAATCCAGTCTCTTATAATCCCGATTTTTATAACTACGACGCATAAATAGTGATGTTTGTAAGGGATGCCATGCTGCCCCCCTGCAACCCCCTTGCTAGGGCACACTATATGATTTGGGGTAGGTGCGAGGTTGGGTGTATGCAAAGTTTCTTTAGCATTTAAAGAATCTGAAAAATAACCAATATAAAATCAATAAGTTTTAGCTACGTATTCTAAAAAACGGGATAAGCGGTTCAAAACGGGATTTTAAAAAGCGGGATTATAATAGAACGGGATTTAAAAAAGGGGTATTTTAAAAAAAACGGTATTAGAGGACGGTATTTTAAAACTTGCGGGATATTTGAAAAACGGGATTATAAAAAGTGGGATTCCGTTACGCTCCCCTTTGCGAGATCCGCAATTATTTTGTACAACCCAGCACTTTTTCTCCCTACTAAGACTTTAAACCTCACATATGAATATAAAAAACGAGCTTGCCGGAATTAAACGGGATAAATCGGGATTTTAAAAAGCGGGAATATGACAGATCAGGATTTTGAACAAGTGGGATTTTAAAACTCAGGATTTAAAAAAAGCGGTAATTTAGAAGGCGGGATTTTAAAACTTTTTTCGGGATTTAAAAAAAAACGGGATTTTAAAAAGCGGGATTTCGATACGCTCCCAGATATTACTCATACAGTTTGATCAAAATTAGGCTCGATTGTAAACTGAACTGACGAGAATTCCAAGTGAAACAGGTATCAAGGGGGAATTGATTTAGGGAAGGAATGCAAGTGGCGACTTTGAGTGAGCATTGCTTGTGAAATAAACGATAAAAGAAGTGTTCTGAAGGTGCTAATAAAAGTTTTGAGCTGTACTTACCCAAACATGTGTGTTGTACTCGAGTTTGGACGTTTTAACGTTTTATAAATTGTAGCCAGATCAAGAAAGGGTGAAAAATGTCTTACACCCATAAAGAAATCTCAACAGTTTAAAAGCCTTTTAGTGGTCTCAAGAATATGGTCATTTTAACGAAGATCGTCCTTGACAACTATACTCAGTACTGAGAGCTTTTCGTCATCTTCGATTCAAGTGCCATTAAAGGACAATGGCATAGGGGGTACAGGTACATTTTGCTTCAATGACAGTAGAAAACATTGAGTTTTCGAAGTATTAAACTCAACACGACTTTTATACCCCTTTTAGAATTCTGTAAAATGCAGAGTTCAATCAGCATATCATGTTATTCCCTAACAATTCAATTTCTGAACGAGACGGAAGGAGACGAGTATGAAAAGTTGAGTGTAAAGTCGTCAGTAGAAGAATGAACTGGATTAATTATAAAAATGAGGAAGAGTGTCGGGAACAAACTTGAACCTTGGGGAATACCAGCATTGGACTTGAAACCGTCAAATAAAACATGTATTGAACTGTCCAGAAGTTTAAAAAAAAGATTGCCTTAGAAATATAAAGGATTTTTATAATACTTTTTCCAATACAATGTAAAGATCTTCTCTACTCTTCGTGAGTATTGCGGGTCATTCAGAAGCTTTTGATCTTTGAGATATTTCTACAGCTAATGATTGATCAGTGATTCCATGACCTTGGTAAGTGCAATTGATCAGTATTAGGAGGAGGAGGAGGAGGAGGAAGGGTAGCCTATTTAAGGAACAGACTTTTTTCATATTCTAGGGAAAGTTAACAGTAGGTGTGATTGGTGTTGTAGATGAGCGTTGAACCAAAGATGATGATGCATTTTTTAACGTTTTTTACAAATGACCAAAAATTTCTACTGGCTTTAGGGTATTATAGGATTGTTTGCCTTAATTTCTGGTCATATAAAAATTTGGTTCTTTTTATAACAGCAGTGCTTTTCCGATTTTCCTCAGTTGGGTTGGCCTTGTAAGAGCGGAAACTTATTTCTTTTAATCTAACAGCTTTTTTAGAGCTCGTTTGACTTTTCTTTATGTATTATACTATTAATTCTGTTATGGAATGAATACACATCCCAAGAAGAATCACTTCTGTCATCATATCGGCACTGGCATCTACGTCACTATAAAAGAAACTTTGTAGCCAGTTGAAGATTTCGAATCGAAATAGTTATTAAAGCTGTATCAGTTTGCTTTTTCGTATTGCCAAACGTTGCTAGTAGGATGTTTCTTTTAAACTGGAAAGATGGGATACGAGAAATTGGCTGGTATTACATAAAGATACAAATGCCGAATGGAGAGTTTACCCATATGGTATTCTTTGTATGTATACATAAAAAAAATGGTAGCCAAATCAAAAGCGAAAATCATTTCTTTTGAATCTTTTAAGAAAACCTAAGCATTTCGCTGCATTTTGAACTTTGTTGATATACGATCATTCCAAAAGCGGCGGTCATTTATATATGTACATGCCGATAGTGGAATTTCTTTTATTCATGTGCTATTCACGACTTTGTGTTTTCGAAGCTATACATTTTTTACGCGGTTGTTAATATCTATGGATAATGCTGTCAATCTAATAAGTATTATATCTGGAATATGAAAAACTGACGGTGTTCTATTAGGAAAACAACGAAAGCACACTATTGTGCTTTGTACGGACTAAAAAGTGATAACGACCTAGACAAAAAAGGAAAAATCCAACCAGTGCGAATTTTGGGTAATTTTAAGTGAATTTAGGGTTGCAACAGCTCGAAGAGAACCAGAACCTAGTGACTTACAACTCTCAACCATTCCTGTGTGCATGTTACTAGGAATGTAGGGGACCTACAATATTCTACCGATTCCGAACGGCTAACGAGTAGCACTTTTCAAGACAAGAGATACGCTTAGAAGATTTGTAAATTCCTCTCAAGGAGCAGTACACCCCAGCATTCTTATTTCCGAACTCGGAAAATTATGAAGGTTGGAATAACAATACTAAAGTATTTTGTATTAAAGCCGAAACCTATTCATGGAGTATTTCTCTCGTGAAGTCTTTTTCCAACTGCAGATGGATTCTCTTTAATCTGGAACTTTAGGACTAAAATCACAGACTTGGATTTAGTTCGGTCAAATTGTTAATTCAGTTTCGTCAAATTGTTAAGCCTTGATTTTTGAATATAAAGCGAATTTGATTCAAGTTGAAGTTCTAAAGTTCAAAGTATTATGATCTTTCAAGCACCCCTGGGGACCTTCTTCATGGTAGAATGATCAGGAAAATAAAAACAATCTTCAATATCTACGCCCATAGTGATAGTCATTTTTACTTACGGGCTGGTAGCCGTAACTGTGATGATCTCGCAACGAAAAACTGCTAGATAGCTGTTCTAGACTGGCTAGAAAAAATTAAGTTGCGGAATAACATAAAATTCTCCAATTTTTCTGGACTTCTACATACTTACGAGTAGTTAAAAACACAACATAAAAAATGCATTTTATAACCTAAGCAACCTTAAATAGCTTGTTCGAACAGAGGTCATGCGATTATTTTCTCTTTTCAACGATTGTCTTCCAGACTTTAATCATCTTAGCATCTAACCAAAGAGAAATATGCATACGATTTTTATCTTCATCAAAAAAATATACTTTTAGCTAAATGCATATAAAAGACCACTATATGGAATCAAATATTTATATTAATTCGAAAATTGAATCTATTTTATCAAACTGCTAATCAGGTATAATTTTTCAATAAGTTACAACTTCACTTTCTCATAAAATCAAGGAGAATTTGAACCAATTAATGGGAAAATAAACACATTTGATTAATTTTATAAAACCACCGGTCACGACGCATAACGTGGTATGATTTCGAACCGATTGCTCGCTTATCAGCTCTTCACCGACTGTCGAACGACCTTGTGCAGAGATAATTTCAACAAATTTACGAAAAGAAAAAGGAAAAAACATTGACAAATAATACATTTGACTGAGTTGCAAGTACTTGCTGTTTCATGTTGCAAGGCTTCTCAGTAGACATAATCGAATTGTTTCATTTAAAAAGTAAAGTAGCACGATAGTTTTTTGAGAACACTGAACTATCATAAAATAAGAGTCACTTAATCGTTATGCTCATGAACTTCTTGTCACTTATTGGCAAGGGACGGTACGCGATATAAGCTGGATTCGAACTCAGACTTTAGAAAGTTTAGTCCTAAGAACATACCATTTTTTCCCTTGGGTACTACATTTTAGTAATAGAGCTCAGACAAAGGTCTGAGACAGAGCTTTTTTGAAATTGTTGGCACCCATATTTAGAAAAAACCTGCATCAGCTATGTTACAAGTGGCATTTGCCTAGAAGGAAATCTGTTACAAATTAACTTTTCAATTATTGTTCTGTTTGATGGATTTATGCCTGAAACTCACAAAATAAATCATGTTTGACGTTGTATTATAAGGCTTGGTCTTACCTCTACATATTTTCTCAGAACGTATGAAAGGCTCATGAAATTCTGATTTTGTCAGCATTGTCATAAAATGTAATGCTTAAACACACAATTCTGTTGACTTTTGTCAAAAAAAACTCCTTAAGAATGACACATGCATCGAGGAATCTAAAGATCTTAGGCATTGGAATACAACATACTATTCGATTCTGTGCTAAAAAATCTGTAAAGGGCTTACAGAATGCAAGAAATATGGCCCTCTTCCACATAGCTTTAGTCTATAAGGCAAACTTTCGTCCGAAGATTGATTAAAATTCATAAATTTAGGTAGGAACTGTATATCCAATTCCTGCACAAAACAATTGCACCTTGTTTCTTCCACTTCTAACAATGCATATCAGTTCAATCTCGAATACGTTTTTTTTCGAACTTGACAATATCACACAATCATGATCACATAAATGTGAAATTCTAAAATTCCTTACCAATTTAATATTCAGAACTTGAAAACCAATGTACATCGATCGTTATATCCTAGTAAATCCATTCCTATTTTCATAACCCTCAAACAGTCTTAAGCATTGTTAAGGATGCGTGCAAATTAGGTATATTAAAAAAAGGGATGCAGCGGTTGATTAAAATCATGAGTTCATATTATTTTTACGAATACATACATTACCCTTATCCTACATGTGTGGACTTGAAAAAAAGACTACAACCTCAACTTCCATTGAGCTCATTCAGATTAAAGAATAATGAATGGAAAAGGCCAATTTTTTCCCTCACACAAAGGGAGTAAACAGTTAAACTATCATCGTCATCGGTATCACCTTTTTGGCGAAAATCCTGCCGCATCAATTTAAGACTACATATGAGTATAAAAGTGGTGTGCAATGAACTGGATGTAGGTACCTACATATCTGCGGATGGGATCTGGAAATCATCACTCGTTAACCCCGGAATATGGATGCGGAGTTAAGTGATTTGGGTACAGGTTGTTGTTTTGGCAATGCACCCCAATGTCATTCGGTTGCCTTTATTTTATTGCATAATATCTTCGTTGAGTGTGTGCTCTGCATTGATCAGAATCAGAATGGAGATATTTTGCATGGACATGAGACATGGTAAACAATGAGGAAAATGACTGACTGTACATTTTGGTCGTATTTTTATATATGTATTTTGTTCTTATAATTTATTTTATAATGTTGGAGATTTTACAGAAATTACATATTAAAACAAATTTATTTATTTAAAATTACATGTTTAATTTTTTTTTTTTTTTTTGCGTAGGAAGGTGAGAAATCTTCAGGAAGACACTATAAGCCCGATGCTTATAGTAGTGTCAGATTTTTACTGACTAAAAAAACACCTCCCTTATCTTCTATAGAGATACTACAACTAAGTCGAGCTTAACAAGTAGTTTTGGCAGCAGTTTCGTTCGCATTTTGTCAGGAAGCTCCCCAACGGGAGGACCTGAAAGTTCCACAATATTCGAGTGGAGAAATTAATTTTGTTGCGCTAGATCAAGAGGTCTTGTTCGGTGCAATCGCCGAAAAACGTTCGTCTCGCTAAGCGATTGTCGGATTTCGTTGTTTCTATGATCTCTAAGTCGTGATCTTAGTTCTGTGGCAAATTTTTTAATTTCGTTTTCTACACTTTCTATATTTAAGTCTCTATGTAAGTTGCTATTTCTTACATACCATGGAGCATTAACTATTGTCTTAAGTACTTTGTTTTGGTATGTTTGTAAAATTTGTATATTTCTTTCGTTGGTACAACCCCAAAGTTGTATACCGTACGTCCAAACTGGTTTCAGTACTTGCTTATAAATAAGCAGCTTGTTATACACGCTTAGATTGGAATATCTTCCAATAAGCCATGTCAATTCGCGGAGTTTATTTTCGAGTTCATCGCGTTTCTTTTTAACATGAGCCTTCCATTTAAGTTTCGCGTCTAGAGTCATACCTAGATACTTTGCTTCATTTGTATATGGAATTTGCATGGAATTAATATAGATGGGTAAGGTGTTTACGTTTTTATACGTAAAATTTATGTGCGTGGATTTCGCTTCGTTAAGTTCAATTCGCCATTTCCTTGTCCAATCTGAAATGCTATTTAATGCCATTTGAAGCTTAGAGGTCGCCGTTTCTATTGAATCTGATATTGCGAGTACGGCTGTATCATCTGCAAAAGTGGCTAAAGTTGTACCTTCTTTTTGGGGTATATCGCGAGTATAGAGAACAAATAGAATCGGTCCAAGGACGCTACCCTGGGGCACGCCAGCGTTAATTTCCTTAAACTCAGAATACTCCGTTCCTTGCTTAACTCGAAAGATTCTATTTTCTAGGTACGATTCAAGAAGGTTATATATTTGCTCTGGAAAGACTTTTAATTTATATCTAAGCCCGTCATGCCAGACTTTGTCGAAAGCTTGGGAAACATCAAGAAATGCAGTTGAGCAAATCTTCTTTTCTTCAAATGCTTTTTCAATTTCACAAGTTATCCGAAAAACCTGATCGATTGTCGAGTGTTTTTTCCGGAAACCGAATTGGTGTTCGGAAATTAAACGTTTATCTGCAATGAATGGTAACAATCGTTTAAGAAGCAATTTTTCAAATATTTTAGATGTTGTAGGCAAGAGAGAAATTGGTCTGTACGATTTTTTCTCATTCGGTGGCTTACCCGGTTTGGGGATCATTATAACTTCGGCGACTTTCCACTGCGAAGGTACGTACGCAAGTCTTAAAGCAGCGTTAATGAGCTGTAAAAGCTTAACCATTGCTTTTTTAGGCAACTCTTTGAGGACACGACTGTTAATAAGGTCATAACCAGGAGCTATATTATTTTTCTGCCGTTTTATTTCCTGGACAAGTTCAGTCAAAGTGATGTTTCTTATAGATAAACTGTCCGGCCTTGGTTGAAACTCTCCTTCATTTGTCGGAAACTCTTGACCATCGAATGGTTTGAACGTTTCCTCGAGGTACTCAGCAAATAAATCCGCCTTTTCCTGATCAGTTTTTGCCCATTCAGAATTATTTTTTCGAATCGGTGCCGACATTTTTTGAGGCTTTTTAATACCTTTTAACGTCTTCCAAAGAGAATAATTCGTTTTTTTGTCTGCTGCGAGGCTTTCAAGATAGGAAGAATTCTTTCTGTTTTTAAAATCTCGTAACAAGTTTTTGATTTTGTTTGTTAAAAAGTTGACTACACATTTATGCTGAGGAGCACGTGAGTGCTGCCATGTTTTTCGAGCTTTTCGTTTTTCGCGAATCAATTCTTTTATATCTGCTGGAATTTTTTCTTCGTATTGCCTTGACTTTTTACTACAGACCGGTGTATTATCCCAAGCTGCTTTTTGGATAATATTTATAAATTTGTCGGTTTCATCTTCTAACTCAAACGGAGTTTGCAGGGAGACGTTCAGTATAATACTGTTTTCACAATCTTCTTTGAATTTGTCCCAATTTGTGTTATTATTTGTTAAAGACAGGGGCTTTTCTTTTTCGATTACGTTACTGCTTATTGTTAGGATTACGGCCGAGTGATCCGTAGAAAAATCGACGTTATCATCTACTTTCACATATTTTCTGTTAATTCCTCTTGCAATGAAAAAGTCGACAAGGTCGGGAGTTTTTGCTGAATCGGTTGGCCAATACGTTGGTTTTCCTGAAGAGAAAAATTCGACGTTACATTCAGTACCCGCTTTGTAGAGTTGTCTACCCTTCGTCGAGATGCATCGTGATCCCCAAAATGTATGTTTTGAATTGAAGTCGCCGCCAATAATAAATGTTGGACCTAATGCATTGAAGAGTTCTTTAAACTCCTGTTTGTCTATCTTGGACCGAGGAGGACAGTAAATAGACGCAATGTTAAAAAGAACGTGTCTAACTTTTAAAATAATAGAAGTTACTTGCATTGCATCGAGCTCGATATTCATCTCAAACGAATGATTGATATTTTCTCTGATAAATACGGAAGAACCACCTCTTGCTCTTTCGGATGGATGACATGCGTGGTAAGCCGAATAACCTTTGATACTTAAATTCGAGTCTTTTTTCAAATGAGTTTCAGAGATCAAACAAATATCTATTTTTTCATTAAGAAGAACTGTTTCTAGTTCTTCAATTTTTGGAGTAAGTCCGTTCGCGTTCCATGTTATTATTTTGAGTTTTTCTGACGACATTAAATTTGATTAATGGTTTGCCATCTTTATACAAATTAAAAACAAAGGAAAACGAATCAATGTCTCAATAAGAAATAAATAAAAGCCATAATAGGTCAGGAATGGACCTTTACGAATTCAAACTATTTTCGTAGTCTTTGCTTTTTTTGAAAGGAGCAGACAATTAATGTCGTTTTTATTTGGCAATCTGGAAGCCTTCCGGACTCTTCTGAAAGTGTTCAATTGGGAAAAAATGACAGTTCTGATTCTGAAAAGAAGAGAAATTTGCTTCTGGATTTGAAATCAGAAGCAAAACCAGAAGTACTCACACATTCATATACTTAAACGTCAACCTCAACAGCTGTGATTTTTGGTATTCAAATTGTGCGAATCAGGGTTGGCCGAATTAACTACACTACATTTTCTACATGATTTACTACGTTTATATAAGGTGTTGAAGCGACCTTGAAGCTCGCTTCGAACCTTTATATACCTGTATTGAGTTGAAATGAGCTTTGTTCGACTCGATCTCAATCGCTCAGCGGTGTCGAGTAGAAATGTGGTTCGAAAATCCGACCCTAATCCAACTCGATCTTTCGATACTGCATATAAACGTAGTATTTAACTACGCGTAGTTTATTGAAGAAACTACATGCCTAATTTACTACAATTTGTTACGTCTGCTACATATGTATGTAGTTAATTCATAAAAAATCAATATAATAAAGGAAAAAAAAACAATTTTGCACTTTTAAGATCTAATGAAGGTTTGTAACAAAAAGTTTCATTTACCATAAGGATGAAGAATTGTAGGAATAACTGAACGTTTAATTTAAAAATTAAAATTTCAAATGCACAACTGACAGTTAATTGACAGCAATGCTACAATTTGTTACATTAACTACAATTAACTACATTTAACTACATTAACTACATAAACTACGTAGCAGACGTAACAAATATAGTTATTTCTAAAAAGTGACAATTCGGCCAACCCTGCTTTCAACAAACATTTTTCTTGATTTTGATTATTGTACGCATTTGATGTTTCACATATACAATCAAACAAAACTTCAGAATCATCAGAAGCAAACAAAAGTGTTCAGTTGGGATTCCGGATCGGAGAGAGATTCCGGATTGCCAAATAAAAACGACATACATTTTTATATTTATACAAAATGGCGCCAAACGGATCACCCTATCGGAAGATATTATAATATTTGCAAATGGCGTCGACGGTCAATCGTATTTGACATTTATGAACTAGACAGCTGCAGTATACAAATAAAAAAGCAATGCAAGCACTTTAATTCGCAAGAATGTAGAATAATTGCGTCGATTTTTAGACAAGGGAATAAGTCGGTGGCGTAAGCGTAGTGTAAATTTCGATGTCAATTTCCTAATCGTGGCGCTCCAACTGGGCAAACATTCCGGCGCTTTAGCTACTGGACTCGAACATACTGGGTTTGCTGTGGAAACCATGCAGGGCGTGGTTGCCCTCGGACTGGTTATTCAATCGAGAATAGGTATCACGGCTGTGGGTGCCGATGTCGCTGATGACGAAGAAACAGAAGAAACCAGACGTCGCGTCGGGCCATGAAATTGGACATCACGAGGCGAATTTTAGTAAAAAACTCACACATGTTCCCGTAAAAAGTGCAAAATAGTCGATCAATTAATGCCTGCTGACCGTCCGCCGCGCGCTAATTACTGTCAAGCCGTCATCAATCTCAACAACGAAGAGGGCGATTTTGTGTCGAAAATCATCATGAACGATGAGGTCCATTTCCACTTAAGCGGTTAAGTCAATAAGCAAAATCTACCTTTCTGGGGCACTGAAAATCTAAGGTCATTGTGTGGTGCGCGTTCACGTGTGAGGAGTGATTGTTTTGTTGTTTTTGTTTTCGAGGACTTCATCGGCAACACGGTCACTGTTACTAGTGAACTCTTCAGGGCCATGATTAACTATTCTTACTGCCAGAATTGTATGAGCGGGGCTTGGTGAACATGTGATTTCAACAAAACGGTGCAACCGTACACAGCACGAGCAACAATGTATATTGTGAAAGAAGCGTTTCCTGGTCACGTACTCTCCCATTTTGGCGATTTGGCATGGCCAGCAAGATCGTCCGATTTAACCATCCCAGTCTTTTTTCTTTGCGGCTACTTGAAGACACGGACTTACGCCAACAAGCTTGATACAATCGCAAACCTTAAGGAGAATATTCGACAGTAATGCATGTGAACAGTTATAACAGGAAATTTTTCGGAAAGTCATGGAAAATGCGATAAAACAGGTACAAATGTGTATCAAAACTTGAAGGATACCATATTTTCCACTTGGCAGAAAAAATTGTAAGGGTCTGAATAAAGATTTCCATCACTCAAAATCATTTTCAAATCGAATGCATAAACATAAAGAGGACAGAGTTTTTAGATAATAAGGAAAGAGATGGGTTAAAAAGTCTAAAATCTGCACGAATCTCTAAATTTTTAATTTATGACATGTAGTCTCCAAATAACGATGAATTTAGAGAAAACTTTAAGGCATGGTTTTATTTTCCCAAGTGTAGACTCGCCATTACTGCGTTATTTTTATACAGGGTGCGTTTTATGCTTCAGATCAGTTTGATTTAGTTGCCATTTTTGTGTGAGAAAATTTGTCAGTAAGCATTTGACTGTCTTAGAGAGTGGTCAACCGAGAAACATCGTTTTGAAATTATAAAAGATTTTATTAAAATAATGGTTCAATTATTGTAAATATTTGGAGAATATTATGTGCTTTTTTGGTGTTTAATATGTGACAAAATGAGAAGCCCTTGATTTAACACCTGCCAATTTCTTTTTATGGGAGTACTTAAAGGAAAAGTTGTATATCAACAAACCATTATCCATCTTAACCATCTTAAGGACAATAACAAAAACGAAATCGCGTAGGGGTCATGGCCATATGACTAAAATCATATTTCATACATAATCAATGAATTATTTAAACTGAAGATGAATAAAAATAAATAAAATAAAAAATAAAAAAATAAAAATTGTTAAAGATAATATTATTAATAAATGGAATATAATTTATAAAATTGTAATTTCAATGAAAATTTGACATGTAACATGAAACGCACCGTCTAGTATATGACAGCTTTAATCGCTTGCTTTATCGAAAGAAGAAATGTCATTTAGTTAAGTTTGATGTTTTCTAATTTGAAATTGTCTATTTATTAAAAGCATTAATAATAAATAATTCCCAACCGAAACCCTTGGAAATCTGAGTTATGGACTGTCTTCACTATAATAAAAAAAAAAAAGTATGCGATGAAATACCCCACCGCATAAAAATCTGACAGTTCCTCTGCGATCTGCTTTTGATACTGCGATTGCCATAAATTTATCTCCAGTTGAGATGTCGTCTTATGAAAAATGAAACTCTGTGTGGTGATTCAAGGTTCGGCCCATGATCACTTTACTTTTGACAGATTATTTTATATATCGCCTGGCTGGAAGGTTCACAAAATTCGCTGATATTTTAAGTTTCTTTTCCTTAACTGTTATTTACTGTTTCCTTTGAAGTTTCTCGCTTTCCTATCGCAAACACTTCCTTCACAAACTCTTCTGATCACTTTTTCAAGCCAGTTTGTGCTTCTGGTGCAATTTTTCGATAATTTGTGTGGCAAAATAATTATAAGGGAATTAACAACACAAGCACACAAAATTGCTTTTACTGTGCGCACTTTTTCGCATAAAATGATCGCATCTCAAATGGCTTCTCGTATCGCATCGCTTTGTCGCACCAATAAACGCGCAGCCTTAGTAACTTTATCCCAAGCTTGAGAAATATCTCTTTGGATACGACACGATAGAAGAAAAATTACCGAAAGGAATCTCTTCTGAAGCATACAGGCTTAAAAATAAAAAAATAAACTATACCATATGTACTTATTTATAATTTAATGTGTACGTGTACATAAAAATTATTTATATTGTTGTTTGTCTGCCATGCCGTTGTCCACTCATGCACCAAATGAAAAACCATCTGGGACAATACCAGGTGGAAGAGAGCGACCTATCTTCTTTGAAGGTGCCCCAAATATCAAGATTCCTAAGATCAATAGATTTAAGGGGGGGGGGGGGAGGTCACAATAGATCCCTAGGTTTTAGTGCAATATTCCAAGTATATAATTTTTTCATTCATTCACTGCCATGCCAGAGGTTTTCAAATCGATTCGCACCCTGTGCCACCTGAAAACAAAATGTGTGCACTTAGGCGTATACGTAATTTATGTTATCTTTTAACGCTTTTTCTTCAATACTTATAAAGGGTTTTCTCTAAGGGCGGATATTCAAATGGAATTTGAGAAGGTATTAAAAAAATTCTTCTTGTATTAGAAGTCCTTGTTTATGTCATTTATTACGGTGCCACGGACCCGAATGGTCTAATTTTCAATGACTCTTCCTCATAGATCCGGCTGAATTTGGGAGATGGCCTGTATTATGTTAACTTTCAGGGCATCGGTCACCTGGTGTGGGTTGGTTCTGCCATTCGTCAAAAAATGATTTTTCGGCCAAAATTTGGATCTCCTTTCAAACGCTCCGAAGCTTATTCATCGAAAAAAGGGCATTATCTATGGTCATGAACTTTGAGTCCCGAGTCAAAATTCACCGAATTGAAATCTGCGAAAGGCGGAGTTCTTGTACACGGCCAGAAATCGACTCTCTCGGATTCTACTGTACACTTCCTGGAAGCGTGGATATGTTCTCGGGTGGACTTTCCTTCCTTTGACGAACGAATTTTTACTGATTGATTACCGAACTGGGTATCTAAAATTTAGCCACGAAATGTTGAAAAGTCCAGAATGGTCGCAATGCGCGCAACGTTTGATAAAAAAGTTTCATTATTTGGATTTGGTGTTTAATCGATTTAATTGCCATAGTGTTTGGCACCAATAACTGAATCAATTAAAGATTTGACAGATGTCGCCAAATCAATATGGCCACCACAGGCAACCAAAATCTATCCGCCCGAATTGAAAAATTCTTGAGTGTTGTGATTTGAGTGTTTTCACAATTTATTTGTCTACTGTTCAAAAACTCAATCTTCTTCCGTTCTTTTTTACATACATTAACCACTTTTCATTTTCCTTCGGCAGCAAAAACACAAAAAATCAATTCATTTTTAGCTCAAACTTCCTTTTTTGAATTCATAAATTTATTTCAGCTAACAACTAACATACACACCAAAGTAATTTGACATTTATCTTTATTTATTTTGGTTAAAAAAAACACATTTTTCTTTCCTGTTCTGTCAAAAGATCGATTTTGAAGATGTTTGACTTCCATTGGTCAAACTGAATCCTAATTAGATTGAACCCGAATTTAATTTCTGCATTTCAATTAACTTCATGACTTCATCAATCAATCAATGAAAAATCACACACAATTCAAATAACGAATCATGAGGGGTATTCACTAGAGATGCCGCGAATACCGAACATTCGGCCAAACTCGTCGGCCGAATACCTAATATTCGGCAGCCGAACATTCGGCCATCGAAACGATGTGTTGTGTTTTGTGTATCTATCTCCTACGTGACTTTTGACGAGGCACAACAGTTTCTGGGAATGTTTTGAGGAAGTTGCTATAGAAAAATGATAAAGATGTTGAAAAAACTGCCATTGAAAACAAAATAGATTTTTTTAAGAACTTTTCCCCAAGATCGGATGGCAGACCCTTACAAGTGGTGGTCAGCAAATACAAAACTGTTTCCCAATTTGACAACATTTGCTGAAATCTACCTCTCGTCTCCTGGTACTAACTAGTCTATTAGTGAGAGGTTATTTGCAGAAGCTTTAATTGATTTCGAATATAGATGTTACATAAAACGTATGCTACCAGCCAATGCTGAAAAAGCTGTTTTTATTCACCACAACTTACCATTATTATTATTATTACCATTACCATTAGTAGGTTTTAAATACTAAAATAAAAATTTTTAATAAAAATACAACATTTTTTGAAAGACAATAAATCTTTTTTTATTCTCCATTCAATATTCGGTATTCGGCCGAATTTTGTGAACTATTCGGCCGAATACCGAATATCAAAAAAATAGGCCGAATACCGAATAGTGGCCGAATATTCGCGGCATCTCTAGTATTCACAATCCGGTGTAACTGGTCTAGTATTTTTATAAAGATACTCGTAGAAAGTAACATTACACTACAACAACAAAATACACTGATTAAAATCTTAAAATACTTTTGCTATTACTATACTTCGTTGGTAATTGCTGCGGGAAATCCAATGCTGTAAAGTTTTTAATTTTGTTTGACACCTCATCAAATGTCAGTTCATACCATCAACTGATACTCATGTCTAAGATTGTGTGAATAGATAATTTAGTTGTTGATTTTTCTTTAAGAAATGAATGGAAGCCACAAGGGTCCAATTTTGACATTTTCTTCAGTGTTAACAATAAGCGCGTTCATGATCCAGTAACAAAAAGTTAAACTTTACAATTTATCCAGACTTGTTGCACCAGATCGTGAATACCCAGTTTTGACAAAAATCTTTTTCGGAAATACGGTGGCTGTCAAAATTTGTCCCGCAAAATAATGCTTGTATCATTCTTTTTCCTGGCAAAATTTAGTGGAGAAATTTTGAAGAGCAATTCACAATAGTATGAATTTTGCGCGCGAGCTGCGTACTGCTCGGAAAAATATCTGAGACAAAATTTGTCCCAGGAAAAAAAAATGTATGGGAGACAAAATTTTTCCCGATCTGCGTACTAGGCTTTACGTAATCTACGAAAACCTCATTTATGTGTTTTTCCCAACTTTATTCTGATACTACTAATGTAAACTAAAAAAACGGGTTGCTGTGGATATGTTTCTTACTGTACTTTGTATATGATCCCAAAAAAACACGGCATAGTTTTTTGTTTAAATACTAAGTTTTTAATGAACATTTTTACATCACAACGTAAATTTTGTAACAAGTTTTACTTTCAAGTAATTTTAGTAGTCTTCTTCAAAAGTATTTTCGATAAATTGCAGTAGGGGATTTCAAATGCAAGCGAAAATATTATCGAAGCCAAGTAATTAATGACACCAAATCCACTAACCAGAAGGCACTGAAAATATTTAAATTAACTCAAAAGTTTTATTTTCAAATAATGTTCATACCAATTGGACAGGATCCATACTTGAACTGGAGTTAGACAAGCTAAACACAAGTCCTATGATGAAAGGATTAAGGAGGTATATTGCATAAGAAAGTCGATGTGTGTGTCGGAATATTTTGCATTCCAGAATCCTTGACCACCAAGTTCCACGACCTCTTGTACTAGCAATAATCATCCAACACACTACCATCGCAATGGATATTCGTGATGCCACCAGTATAGTAATTGAGTAAAAAGGTGGCAAGTCCCTTTTCAAGTTGGAATAAACACAAGCGACAAATACCAATGCTGCCAAATTCCATATATATTTCTCCGTAACTGGACTGATTTTCAAATTTCCTTTGCTTTTAGCTAAATAGTAACCCCCCATCGATGCCACGAGGTAGGGTGTTATTCGAATGAAGGGGTTAATGTACAATTCCGTGCAAGTATACATGACTACATCAAACGAAAACTGATATTGATGTTTGATTGCCATAATGTAAGACCATACAATTGAAGCAATTACTCCGGTTACTGTTAATTTCTTAACAGTTTTTGGATGTCTGAAAGAACAAGATTAAAGTTAGCGGATATTTGTTTGAAACATTTTTAATACTTGGCATAAGCAAACAGCAATCCCTGTACGAGCAAAGAGTATTGCATCTCACAAGCCAGTGACCACGACCAGTTCAAGCAGAGTTCGCTCCAGTCAAAAAAGTTTTGAATGAAGAGAATATTGCGCCACCAATATTTCGAGCAAACTTGATCGTAGCGATCGCTTATGTGAAATACGGAAACGTCTTCAATGTATGATGTGACTAAAGCTACCATCACGGAGATAACCAAGTAGAGGGGTGCTAGTCTGTAATAAGAGAGATGGTACTTTAATATATTTTTTTTTTTTTAATTTAGTAAGAAAGTTTTTAACTATGGTAAAATAAGAGAGCAGACAAGAAATCTTCTTAAACCCTACTTTTTACTTCGGCTAAGAGAAAAAAAGCTGGAACTGTTTTTAATTTATTGATTGTTGTTTAGAAGTTGGCCATTTGGATGATTCCAGAAGTACTGGTGTCTGCCAATGGAGTTTCGGAGAACATTTTCCAACAATCCGCTTATCAGATCAACTTTAATGAGGCCGAGCACTGAAATCCTAAAGTTCGGATGCAGGAAACCATTGCTTCTGCAGGAAACCATTGCTTCTGCTAAAAAGAGTATAAGAGTATAGATAATTAAGCGCGCGCCGATTTGAAATTGGTCGCTTGTTGTAGCTTGCTTTAAGATCTCTTAAGATGTGATAGTGTATTCTAATAAAATTGTTTACTTGTAATGTTCAATTTGTAAGTAAAATAAACCCTGCAGACTTCCCATTCCGCTCTGAGTATGCCTAGAAACTCCTTCAAATGGTGAGAGAAGATAAAATCATGTTGAAAGTCAGTTTTTGACGCGAATGGAGAACGGTATTTAAAGATTATAAAAGAATTAAATGGGAAGACCATTTTTAAGAACAGGATGCCATGTGCTTCAAGCTAATATTATTTTATGCAAGAACAAAAATTATAAGTCGTTGTAATAGTTTCTTAAAAAAATAAGCTTTTATATACAAAATTTGTAAAACATTTGTAAGAAAAAATTTTGGTACGCCAACTTTAAGTTTTTATTGCTGTACGAATAAAAATTAAATTTCCAAGAAAAATATTGAGCCGTTTTTGAGATATCGAATTTTCCAAAAAAAATAGATATTTTACTTTCAAAAATCCTGAAATGCAATGTTTTTTAAACTTTTAAGAAGCTTCTCTATAAGAAATTTCATTTAAATTCGAAAAAATTGTTCAATTGTAGGTACAGTCAGTAGTATCTTAATTTCAATTTTTTTTATTAAATTATAGATCGTAAAAAGTTTTCGAGAAAAATACGATTTTCGAAAATCATTTTTAACATTTATATAACCCTCATTTTTAGGTAAAATATTTTTTTATCTCACATCTTGTAGATTATTTTAAGAAACTTTTATTTACCAAGTTTAAAAAAATCGAGCATGGGATTATCGAAATATTGAGTTTTAAAAAAAAAATTTTTTTTAATTTGAATACACAATACTATTCAAACTTTTAGGGAGCTCTAGCATAAAAAAATGATCAAAAGCCATTGTACCGTTCTTGAGAAAGTCAAAAACAAAAAAATGGTTACAAGGAGGTACCAAAAATAACTATTTTTTGGAAATCTTTTTTCAACCATAACCTAGCCTTAACTAAATGATTTTTTTTAATTCTGAAAAAAAAGTCTGTGGAACAGATTTTGGTAAAAAGAAAAATATTTTTAAAATTTCGAAAAAATCGTATGGCAGGTACCTTTATTTTTCGTCCTTTTACTTGCGATATAGGTACTATAGGGCAAGTTCTGCATTTGGAAAAAAAATCGAACTTGAGATTTGGATCCAAGTTGACATTACGATGATAGCGAAGACGAATAAGGTGGGTCCGACAATTCCGTGTCTGTCTGTATGCCTGTACCCCCCATACACCCGTAATGCATAATCTTGTTTATTTCGAAAACAGCTCTAACGATTTTGATAAAAAAAATTAGGTGTAATATTTTGAACATGGACTACATTTCAGTGAACAAAAATTTGGGGGGAAATGTTATTAACGGTACCTGTTATAAAACGTTTTTTTCGATTTTCGAATTTCTCATCATTGGCTCTAACGATTTTTACCAAAATTTTTATGCAGGAGCTCATTTGCATTTGAAAAAAATTTAATCTGAAATTTTTTTTCGAAAAAATAGTTTTTGGATTAAAAAAAAATAATACAATTTTATAAGATGTATAAGATGTTATAAGATGTATTTTATTGAAAACTAACAATTTGCATATCAATTTTTTTATAAAAATTTTAGGGAAAATTTAGTACACAAAAAACATGTTTCAGTGTGTCTGTATGTCTGTACATCTCCCTACAGCCTAAACAACTAGAACAATGTTCCTCAATCGCGGTAGTTAAGAGTCTTCGATGATTCCCTAGAGGAGAAACTGATTTTTTTTTTTAGCTCCAAAACTAACGGTACCCCCCATACACCCGTATTGCAAAATCTTATTTATCTCGAAAACGGGTCTAATGATTTTGATACAAAAAATATGTGTGATATTATGGACATGGACAAGATTTTTGTAAAAAACAAATTTTGGGGAAAAATGTTATTAATGGTACCTGTCATGGTTTTTTTTTTTGATTTTCGACTTTCTCATTAACCGCTCTAACGATTTTAACCAAAAAGTTTTTTTTTTTTTTAAATCATCTTTAAAACGTGTGACTGATTATTTTTTGAAATTTTTTCCTAAAATCTATGTATCTATAATATCTATATTTATATGGATAAGAAATACAACATCCGCAGTAGGATCACTGCCAATACTCGAATAAACGTCAAATCTTTATCCGCAGCAGGATTTCACTTCTCATTTTATCGGCAGTGATCCTACTGCGGATATGTTGTATTTGTTATTCATATAAAATCCTACTGTACTACGGATTCATCATCATCATCGGCTCGACAACCGGGTTCCGGTCCTGGCCTCTTTCAACAAGTCTCTCCACCTATCCCGGTCTCTAGCCGACGCCATCCAGTTGCGCACCCCAAGGCTTCGGGCGTCCTGGTCTACGCCATCTCTCCAGCGCAAGCATGGTCTACCACGCTGTCGTCTACCATAGAATGTACCACAAAGAACTTTCCGAGCAGGTTCCTCTTCGCTCATGCGAGCTAGGTGCCCTGCCCACCGGAGTCTACCGAGCTTAATTTTTGTCACGATATCTGCTTCAAGGTAGATTGCGTACAGTTCATGATTGTACCGTGTCCGGAATCGTCCTTCCTCACATACGGGGCCAACAATTCTCCTTAAGACTTTTCTCTCGAACGCAGCTAAGAGGTCGGAGTGCCTTTTGCTAAGCACCCAAGTCTCGGATCCATATGTGAGTACTGGCAGGACCATGGTCCTGTACAGCAGCAGTTTTGAAGTTATGGTGAGATTTCTGGATTTGAAAAGCTTTGACAGGCTATAGTAGGCTCTGTTGGATTTGAGAAGCCGCCCGCGTATTTCTTCTTCTATATTGTTATCGACTGCTACTATTGACCCAAGGTATTTAAAGGATTGCACCACTTCAAATTCGTGCTCCGCTACCTTGATTGTTTGACCAACTGTTCCTCTCGCATTCGACGCCACCATGTACTTTGTTTTACCTTCACTAATGTGCAGCCCCAGATTTTGTGCCGCCTGCTCGATCTGGATGAAGGAATCGTGTACAGCTTGTTCGGTTCTTCCGATGATGTCAATGTCGTCTGCGTAAGCCAGTAACTGGCTGGACCTGTTGACGATGGTCCCTCTTGTTGCCGTGCCAGAGTCACGGATTGCTTTCTCCAACGCCAGGTTGAAGAGGAGGCAGGCCAAACCGTCCCCTTGTCGGAGTCCATTAAAGATGTTGATTGGTCTGGATAGCAATCCGGCTATTTTTACTTGGCTTGTTACGTTGGTCATGGTCAACCTACATAGTCGTGTCAATTTATTTGGGATGCCGAATTCTCTCATGGCTTTGTAAAGTTCTACCCTGGCTATGCTATCATAGGCGGCCTTAAAGTCTATAAACAGATGGTATGTTGGGATGTTAAATTCTAGACATTTTTCCATCGCCTGCCTAAGGGTAAAGATCTGATCAGTTGTTGATTTGCCTGGAATGAAACCACACTGATATTGTCCGATGACGGTTTTAGCGTATGGGGTTATCCGGTCTTGTAGGATAGAGGAGAGTATCTTATAGGCGGTACTCAACAACGTAATACCTCTATAATTGCTGCACGTTGTGACATCTCCCTTCTTATGTATGGGGCATATTAAACCTTTTCGCCAGTCTTCTGGCATTTCTTCCTGCTCCCATACGTGTACTATAATATCATGAATTGCTTGACGTAAGGCTGGCCCGCCGTGATGGAATAATTCGGCTGGTATGCCATCGGCTCCCGGGGCTTTGTTCTGTTTAAGCCGGCCTATAGCCTTCTCAACCTCTTCTATGCTTGGTGGCGGCAACATAGAGTATTCTTCTTGAAGTAGTGGAGCCTCCACTTCTGCAGTGAGCTGACCATTTAGCAATTCATTAAAGTACACTTCCCATCGCTCCAGTATGCTTTCAGGATCGGTGATCAGATTTCCCTCTCCGTCCTTGCAGTATGTGCAGCGTACTACGGATTACTTTTCCAAAAAACACGGCTGATGTATTTAAAATTCTAAAGTACTTTTACATAAAAGCAAGTTTTTATAATTTTCACGCACAAAACGAATTATGACTACCCTTGAAATGTTTTAACACAGTGTGCGAGTGTCTTAGGAAAGTGGGAGCGGATTTAAGAGAGATGAACATTGTTTTTGAATGTCTGAACATTATAATGGAGGGAAATAAGAGTCGGGTAAAACATTCCACATTCGTGTTGTGCGGCAAAAGGAAGAATCTCTGAATTTAACTGTACGTCTGAAGTAAACGTCAAGGGTAAACTGATGGGCATTCCTTGAAGCGTGAGTATTATGGTTAAATTGTTTAAGGGGAGGATTGCAGCTGGCTATTTCACTAGAACAGTAAAATAACGGTAAAATAGTGAAAGACAAGAAATATTGCGACGGTGCTCAAGAGTTACAAATGTTTCTGTTATACTTTTATCACCTATCATTTTCAAAACCCTTTTTTGAATTCTGTCCAAGAGACTCAAGTGAGTTATTGGAGCACCTGCCCAAATATGAGAATTGTACTCGAGGTTTGGACGAATAAATGCCTTATAGATTTCAGCCAGATCAGAAGGTGTAAAAAATTTCTTGCAACATCGAAGGAAATCTAAGCACTTAGCAGCGTTTTTGGCGACGTCGAATATATGGTCATTCCACATAAGGTGGTCTGTGATGCACATACCGAAAACTGAGAGCTGTTAGGTTTCCTCAATGCAAGTGCCACTCATGGATAGCGGCATAGGGGGTGGGTTCTGCTTTAACGACAGGAGACAGCATTGAGTTTTTCAAGCATTAAATTCTACACGGTTTTGCGTTCCCCATTTGACAATGCCATCGCGATCAGATTTTAATGAGCTTATCATATGCTACCGTTCCAGATCCACATCTGAAGAAGAAGGACGTGTATCTGTATATCATAAAGAGAGACGAAGACAAAACGGAGCCCTGTGGCACACCAGCATTTATTTTATGGACTTCAGATTTAAAACCATCCAATACAACTTGTATTGAGCGGTTAGAAATGCAGTTTCTAATCCATCGAAGAAGAGATTCATCAATACCAAATGCACGCATTTTCGATAAGAGAGCTTGATGTCAAACTCTATTAAATGCTTTCGAAATATCAAGTGCAATAATCTTACTTTCTTCAAAACGATGCAAAGATTTATGCCACTGTTCCAGTAAATGAAGAGAAGTTTGGGCTGCATTTTTCCACCTATGTAAGTTAAACTTGAGTTAAGGTTGATCAAAGATGGATACAAATGTCTAAGCATTTAGCATCTTTTTGGCTGTCTCGAGAATATGGTCATTCAAACTACCATTTGTGCTTGTGTGAAAGCTTTAACCATGAAATTTATAAAATTATTAATTTTATGAAAATTATATCCGGTAAGTTTTCGAAATTTTTCTACACGAAACCAATTTTTGTACTATGATAAAGGAAAAATGTTTGTTATAAGGAAACCATTTTCTATTTCATGTTATAAAATAAATCAAACAGTAATGCAACTTCAACTCAACACCTTACCTCAAATATCTATATAAGGCCATTCGTCCAAATGCCTTTGCGTTCTGTTCAAATGTACTCACACGGATTTCATCCAATTGTTTTTCATCTTTGATAAATATGTATGTTTGCAGAAATCCACTGTAAATATGTTGAAAAATTTTACCAAATTAAAAATTAATTCAATCACAATAATATTTACCTTATTGAGAATAACAAATCCACAATCAGCGGAGAAATGCTTACAAATTGGAAGAGGGGCTGCTGGGAATAAGCAATCAAAAATGTCTTATTATTCAAGGTGAAGTACATGTAAAGAAACACATGGCACATCAATACCCAGAAGCAAGACACAGATCTCAAGCCATTTATTATTGAAATCGAATTAGATGCTGATTCTTTTAACGTAAAAAGTTCTTGGGCATTCTTTGTGATATCGAAACATTTTAATAATAAAAATAATTTTGAAGATGTGCTTTCGATTTTGAATAGTTTCGTATTGCCCACTAACCAAGCCATGGTTGACATTGCCAAAGTAAAGAAAACACAAACTGCCGTAATTTTTAAACTTTTCTGCTCGAAGAAACTGTCCTTTAATTTAAGGTCCTTAACGTACATTACGTCCGCATGAAGATCAAGTATTTTACTTTCCTCCAACTTGTTGTCATCCATTAAAGTCTGAGTCATGTTTTTAATCTCCGATAATGAACATGCTGACGGTAAGCATAGTCCAACATGGATTATTCTTTCGGGCATGAACTTGATCTCAACTTGCCAAGGTGAATTGTGTTTCATGTAGACCACCCGGTAGTCCATCTTAAATGGAGCCATCTGATTGATGAGTCCTTCTTTCATTGTCCTTTCAAATTGAGCATATAAGGTAAGCCGTACAGGATCTTTAACTGCAGCACAGCCTTTTGCACTTCCTAGCCAATAGTTATGACCCCAAATAAAGCCAGATTCTTTCCCTCCTGAAGAATCTAGAACTAAAAAATGAAACAAATTAGTTTTCGAAGTGCTTTAAATATAAAGATACGTCTTTGAAGATTCACCTTTCATTGCCCATGGTTCGTTACTTAAAATTCCACTTTCGATAGTCTTTAAGTCCTTGAAACACTGTTCGTTAAGTATACTTTTGTTGGCAATTTTCGAAAGTCCAAAAATTAACGAAGATGACTCGAGAGACGGAGTGTGTTTATAGACATGACTTAATATCTCTGCTTCAGAATTCAAGTTGGATGTGAGCTTTTCAGACGAATTAGATTTGCTTGAGAAGTTTTGTAAAGAAACATCGTTTGCTAAGTTGTCGTGTCTTAAAAGCTCATCCTTGATGCAAGAAGTCAATCCAATGGATATAGCAAACAAGAATAAAACAGGAAAGATCATCTTTCTTCTAACACGCGGTAGTAAAACTGGGTCAGCTTCACCTAGAAGTTCAATAAATTTTGAAAAACATCTCATATACTAGTACATATAACTAATATTGAGAATTTGTTATTCAGTGACCCAAATAGTGGTGGACTGCGCTATTTTGATATGATGTTGTAATCAAATGAATACAAAATAACATAATATATATTTTTTAGGAAATTTTTACTTTGTGCTGTGTAAATACGAGTATACTGATACCAGAAAAACATAACTACCAGCAGTCAATAACAGTTGACGGGAAAATATCGTCCAATGAATTTTTTCACGGATGATAAGTACACAACTTACTCGTACGAGATCAACATGCAGTACGTTAAATGGTCCATTTCCTAATAGTCCGGTCAATATAGACATTTAAAATAACAGAAATTCCCGGAAAGCCAAATATTGGTGGAGAGCTGGGGCTTACCATTACAAATAAAGCCTTAAAAATCCCAATCGATCATATGTGTGCTAAAAAAGTTATGGGGGGTCAATGTTTAAAATTTGAGGTTTTTTGGATTTTTCTTGAAAAAGGTGAGTTTTCTCAAAAAAAAAAAACCTTAGGTCAAAGTTGTAGATCGTAAAATTCTCTACAAAAATGGTCCTTAGAACTTTGTTCCTAAGAGTTACCATTCGTGAGGTATCGCGATTCGAAGAGTCAAATTATACATGATACTCACACATTTCCACGCCACCTGTGAGGTAGTGTACTCGGCGCGTTTTTTTTTTTTACCGTGGTTTCCCCTGAAGGCCTACTCCACTAATTGTCATGACAATTTTAAGATAATTTAATGGAACAATACCCGTCAAGTTCTAGATAATAAGGTTATATTATTGATATTGATTAATGGTTATTGATTATTGCTATTGATTATTGGGTTAACTATTGTTTTGATTTTTTTAGATATTTTAATCATATTCATACTCTTAAAAGTCTGCTTCAACAATCATGTCTTCTTCGATTTCTTCTTCTTCCTCTTCCTTTTGCTGGATGCTCATAAATTGTTCAAATGTGGCTGAGTCTCTTCATTAAAATCACAAGAATCTTCCTCTATAGTACTCAACTGGACATTTGAGCAAGACTGACCTTGGCAATTGATACACGCTGGAGAACACAACAACCCGACTTTTTTACAGCCACATTTGGCACTACAACCTTTTTTGCAATGGCAAAAAATAGTGTTGAGGAGTTTTTCTGGAGCAGGTGGGAGTAAAGTTTTAATCGGTTCCAGAGTATTATCTATCAATTTCCAATCCCAGTCTTCTGGGTTCAGTTGATTGCCTAGCCATGTTTGAACTTGATAGTATACTCGATACAAGTGCTGAATAGCAGATGCCGATGTTGGAGGAAGACATGATAGTTCTACTTGTTTCTTGTTTCGCGTATTTTTTACAAAAGTTAAGTATCGGTATTTATTAATGGAAGTAATTTTTTTGGAGCTCCATAAACCGCAAGAAGAAAGCGAATTCCTTCCTTAATTACTTTTTGAGGTCTGGAATCAATTTCTGTAAATACTTTAGCGCAGTCAGTTAAATCTTTTTTTTTTGTTCGAATAATTTTAATACTGATGTTTTGCCCCTTCTGTACATTGCTGACGAAGTGTCGCAGCCGGTTATCGCATGTAAAAATAAAATATAGCCTTGGCATTTGGGATAAGCAGAGAAACTTTTTTAATAACATATTTCTGTTCGCTGTTGAGCCCTTCCAGGTCTCAGAAAATAAATAATTGTATCCATTGGAGCCCTTGCAGTAAGTAGTACTAAGAAATCAACATCTTCACCAACTACAATTGTTGTGTTTATTGCATTAAATTTTTCTATTGCTGTTTCGATTATGAGGAAATCTGCGTCATTATGAACTTGTTTCACTGCAATATTCGCAGCTGTTAATTTGTCACTTAACATGGTAATGAAACGAGATTTATTATTAATTTTAGCGAAAAATTGTTGTTGATTCGCTGGAACTGTCATAAATTCATCAAAGATAATCTCGGAACCCGAAGATGTTTTTGCAGTTCGACGACGTTGTTCTGCAGCTTTAATATTCTTTGTCGAGTCACTGTAAGCCCATAATGTCTGCGTAAATACTGAACATATTTATCAAAAATAACGCTAAAGGTTTCTTCTCGATCCCACACAACGTGATGTAGTAGGTATCCTCCATCAATAATGTAAGTAGCGTTTGTACGATCAACCTCAGTATTGACTGATTGAAAGCAATCGTAAATTGCTGACTTTGTTGTTTTACGCATTCCAGCTGCATCGAAAAGTGATAAGAAGTAAGGGGCTAATTCATACGGACAATAAAATAGCCAGATCTTTTTTAAGGCCACATGGCTAGAGAGGATTCAGTTAGGGACTAACTATGTTTTCAATAACTGAAAGAGGAAGAGGAAGAAGAAGAAATCGAAGAAGACATGATTGTTGAAGTAGACTTTCAAGAGTATGAATATGATTAATATATCTAAAAAAATCAAAACAATAGTTAACCCAATAATCAATAAATAATCATTAATCAATATCAATAATATAACCTTATTATCTAGAACTTGACGGGTATTGTTCCCTTAAATTATCTTAAAATTGTCATGACAATTAGTGGAGTAGGCCTACAGGGAAAACCACGGTAAAAAAAAAAAAAAAAAAAACGCGCCGAGTACACTACCTCACAGGTGGCGTTAAAATGTGTGAATGTCATGTATAAATTGACTCTTAGAATCGCGATATCTCACGAATGGTAACTCTTAGGAACAAAATTCTTAGGACCATTTTTGTAGAGAATTTTAAGATCAACAACTTTTGCCTGAGGTTTTTTTTGAGAAAACTTTCCGTTTTCGAGAAAAATCCAAATAACCTCAAATTTTGACTTTTCACCCCCCATAACTTTTTTAGCACACATAGGATCGATGGGAATTTTTAAGACGTTATTTGTAATGAAAAACCCCAGCTCTCCACCAATATTTGGCTCTCAGGGAATTTTTGTTATTTGACCACTATTATTATGTCTAAATTGACCGGACTATAAGTCCTATTCAACTTTATTGTTCCAACTCATTAAAATCAATTTGAAAAAGTCAATTATATTTCCGATAACATACATATATATGTAAATGTAGAACAAAAGAAATGGCGCACCTTGAAATTTAGAAATATTTTCAAGCAAGTTCAAAAAAAACGTTTCTTTATACTATTTTGTATTAACACCAAAATAAGCAATGTATGTTAAAAAAAAGAAATTACTCAGGAATAAAACATAAATTAAAGAAAATGGTAAAACGTTTTATAATTAGATTTTTTACATTTTTAATTTTATTACGCGTCCTCGATCCTTCAATATTGGTCTATCATTGTCCTGCATCAGCAAGAGGTTTTATCCAACAAATGGGCCGAACAAATTCCGACGGCCGCCTCGCCGCCGTTTAAGCATTCACAGCTCTCCCTCTCTGATGGACCAAATTGTGTGAGACAACTCAACCGATGTTTGGTGCTGACCTCGAAAGCTTAGCTTTGAAGTTCAAATATGGATCATCCCTTAAAGATGTTGATCTAGGGTGACCTGATCCACGACTACAAGTGCAGAAGCTGGTTTCCCTGTATATTTTAATGACTATTTTTAGCCTCGTCTCCGGTTTTCCAATTATATCAACGGCATAACGCACACTTCTCCCCTCCACAATCTTTGGCCAAAATTTTAAAGAATAAAACAAGCTGTGCTTGAGTTCTTAACACAGTTCTTTTTCTATTTTCAAGGCCCATCTACGACATTATGTATATGGAGTATGACATCGTTCAAATACACTTCTCGGCGTCTTAGGGTGCCACCGATCCGAATGATCTAATTTTCATCATGAACCTGCCGCTTAAATTCGGTTGAATTTGAGCGATGGCCTGTATTATGTTCACCTTAGAGGCATCGGTCGATTGTGGTGTATTCGCATAAGCCTGCGACTTACAAAATTGAGAACCTCTCCCAAATGCTCTGTAGCCCAGTCAGTGAAAAAACGGCGTTATTTATGGTCACAAGCTTTGAGCTCCTGGGTCAGTTGGATCTTGTAAGTTCCGACGCAAAATTAGCAAAGTTCAAGTCTGCGAAAGGCCGAGTGGTCGAGTTCTTAGGCACGGCGAGGGTTCTGCTGCACAATTTCACCGACCGCGGCGATGTTGTCGGTCGATCTTGCGTTCCTTTGACGTACTGATGTTGATTTTGGCCATTAAACGTTGAAAGTCGACTGTGTAGGTTTACCGCGTCTATCACAAAATGGGCCCAGCATTTGGGCTAACGAACACTCATTTTGATAATAAAGTTTTATCATTTGGACGTCCTACTCAATCGTGTAACTTGGCATATGTCACTAAAACAACATTGAAAAATCTATAAGACAATGACGTACCCTTAAATTGATCAATGTTTCCCATTGGCTTGGCCTTTTTTTAATTGATTATATGACCTAAAGTCGACTTAAGGACATTTAACTTATATTGATTAGATCATTTGGGGAAAACTTTGAAGTGGTAAATTATTAGAGAGGCGAACCTCAATTGTTTTTTTAGTCAAAGTCATTTAGTTTATTAAGTTTTAAATAAAATGAAAAACTTCTTGGTTTATGATTTAGAATTTTTTAATAAGCAAAAACACTTAGAATCTGTAAATTAATTATTTAAAAAATTGAAACGTTAAACCCAAGATCATGTTCTCATTAGAAGCAAAAAAAAAAATGCTTATACAAGTCTGAACTTTATATCAAAGGCGGCGGGTTAATAATGACACAATTACAATATTTCATCACCAACTTATATATGGTAAATTTAATGCTCCCAATTTGGTAGCCTCCTAATCTATTTGAACTTTTAGATGTAGTTTTCTCAACCGTATGTCGACGGTTAACTATGAATACCTCCTATGTCACATTTTGTAAACTTTAAAGGGGACACAAAAAAACTGATTATAGTCTCAAAAAAAGAGGCTGGGTGCGACCCACACTGATAACTTCTCATTGAAAACTTTATATTTAGTTTTTTTTTCAAATAACCAAATTTTCAGCGAAACAAACTTTAGCTGTAAAATTCAAACAAACATTATTTTAAGATTGAAAAGCATTTTAATTATTTAAAGAGATTTGAAATTGAGATTGTTGATGTATAAGTTGTGTCCACGTGACCCAGGAGGTAAACTTCCACGCGTTTTTTTTTAAACTATTAATTCAATATTTGTAAACTTGTTACCAATTGTACAAAATTATACTATGTATAAAATAAACTAAATAAGAAGTCAATATCACTACTAGTTCTCGAGAAATTTGAGTCGAAAAACAATTTTTACCAATTTTCAATAGAATTTTATATAGTCTTTTATTTTTTGTAAAAAAAACTGTAGACTGATTTTTTTTTAATTTTCACCAGTTGTCAAACACATTATTTTTCGTAAAATGAAATTATTTTGATTTTCAAATTGTTTTCCGTTCTTAGAATATCTGGGTTATGAAATTTTTTTTTCAGTTTTTTTTATTTAAAAAAATAACGGTATGTACATTTGATGTATGATCTTATAATGAGTACATTAAATTTTATTTGAAATCAATAGCATTATTTTTTCGTGAGATATTTGAAACTAACCAAAATTTTTCCTTTTTTTTAAACCGTTATAGTGAAAAAACTACTCACTGAATTTTAATAAACGCCCTTTCAGCCTCTTTCGAAGTTATTATCTATTAAACAAAATTTATTTGAAGTCGATATCTTTACTCGTTCTTGAGATATCGACGACGAAAAATGGTACCAGAACGTACGGACGTACGAACGTACGAACGTACGTACACACACACACAGACATCTCTCTAAAAATGATTGATATAGCCTCTAGGGACATTGAAACGTCGAGAAATGTCAAAAATTTCAATTTTGCAAATCGGACCGATTACAATAACTCCCTATGGGAAGTTAATTAAAACGCATAATAATAAAATTTTATACATAATTATCAGTTTTGAATATCTATGATGTGAAATAGTTTAAATTTTAAAAATTCATCGAAGCAGATGGAAATTATTAACGAAACTGCATCAAAAAGTGAGTTTCCCAAAAAATATATGTTAGGAGGTATTCATAGTTAACCGTCGAGGTGTAAGGCTAGGACCGCACTTGCGATTTCAATCGCACGATTTTTTAGTCGCAAAAATAGAACACATGAATTTAAATGAGAATGAACGCACTTGCTACCAACAAATCATGACGATTTAAAAGTCGCAATTTGTTTCATTTTTCTTGCGATGCGATTGTCGTAAACTTAAATGAAACACATGTACTCACACTTGCGATTTAAATTATTACGACTTAAAAATCGTAGTCGCAAAGAGAAATTGGCATGCACGCTTTTGCGATTTTTAATCCACGATTTTTTAGTCGCAAAAAGTAAGACACATGGCCTTAAATGTGAATGCACGCACATGCGACTTAAAAATCGTAGCGATTATAAAAATGAAACAAGTTCTATTTTTTCAAGCGATTTTTTGTCGCTACTTATTTGTAGCAAATGTGTGCACTCACATAAAAAGTAGTGTGTTTTATTTTTCGCGATTAAATAATCGCGCGGCAAAAAAATCGCAAGTGCGTGCATGACAATAATTTGTAGCGACTACGACTTTTTAATCGCCTCGACGAAAAATCGCAAGTGCGGTCCTAGCCTAACCTTTTCCATTTAAAGTTTAAACGCCTTTTCTGTTCCGAACTTGTGCTCCAAGGTCGTGATTGTTTATTGCACTTTGATAATAAATAATTTAAATGTTTAATTTAATTGTATAAATTTGTTAAGTTATTATTTGTATATTGTTTAATATTTATATATTTTCCTTAATGCTAATCACTAACATATGCATACTCACCAATAGCCTTTCAATGTAGGTTTAGAACTTGCTACATCTCAGAATCTAAAGTGTTGAAGAAAATGTTAAAATTAATTATGTGGCACATTCAAGTTGTGATGTGCTTTTTGCTTTCCAGCCGAGGTTTTGCTGACCGGATTTCCAGGGTCGCTCTGAATAAAAACACGAAACTTCAGTAGGAAGGTCTTTAAAACCTTATACAAAATCTTTATTAAAAACAAATCTTAAATTCATATAACAACATGAATATTCTTGACTTTAAATTAATTACACCCTGCCTGGTGTATCTGGTAAACATCGGCTATTCTCCTTGTATTGTGGTCCTGCTTGTTTCCTTTAGAAAGCTCTATTCTGGCATCTGGTTTCTTCATTCACTAGCATTTGGTATCGGGTTACCCTTTTATAACTACAGACAACAGGTTTAAGGCCTCTGGTAGGCACTAGATCAACAGGTTTTAGGCCTCTGGTAGGCACAAGATCAACAGGTTTTTGGCCTCTGGTAGGCACAAGATCAACAGGTTTTAGGCCTCTGGTAGGCACTAGATGAACAGGTTTTTGGCCTCTGGTAGGCACAAGATCAGCAGGTCTTAGGCCTCTGGTAGGCACAAGATCAACAGGTTTTTGGCCTCTGGTAGGCACAAGATCAACAGGTTTTAGGCCTCTGGTAGGCACTAGATCAACAGGTTTTAGGCCTCTGGTAGGCACAAGATCAACAGGTTTTAGGCCTCTGGTAGGCAATAGATTAACAGGTTTTAGGCCTCTGGTAGGCACTAGATCAACAGGTTTAAGGCCTCTGGTAGGCACTAGATCAACAGGTTTTAGGCCTCTGGTAGGCACTAGATCAACAGGTTTTAGGCCTCTGGTACTGGTAGGCACTAGATCAACATGGTTTTAGGCCGTTGGTAGGCACTAGATCAACAGGTTTTAGGCCTCTGGTAGGCACAAGATCAACAGGTTTTAGGCCTCTGGTAGGCACAGCCAATGTATAAACACCGACAGATCAACAGGTACCAAAGCCCCTGGTGGCAATTAGGACGTTTTATTCTTCGAACCAAACTGATGGAACGAAATAGCTGGACAATTTCAGATCGTCAGCTTCGACCGTAGCAAACAAGTGACTTTCCTTCCCAAAAGGAGGTCCCCTTGTTATATTTTTGGTAAAAACTGTGTGTGAACTATATACTGGTCGAATGCAAATCACCCAATGTGTTCAACCGGCTGTGACGTCATGATCTTATACTGACTGTATACTATATAAAGGCAAGGTATAAAATCCCTTTATCTTGGCGAGGTAAATGGTGTCGTTGGTAGCTGCAGCGCTGTATGGTGTCGTCGGTCGGTGCTGCGGCGGCGGCTGCTTAGTCATGGTAAATCAAATCACCCAATGTGTTCAGTATTGGTAGAAGCATGGAACGCTTCGTTACAAAGTACATTTGTTTAGTTGAGGATTTAGTTTTTCCGGAACGGAAGTATTCAAAGAAAAAAAAGTTTTTTGAACTCTCGATCTGGCTATATTCCACTATATTTGGTTGTAACAAATACTTTATAATATACACAGAAAATATTTATATACAAAGAATTAAATTTTCCCAATTCATATAAATTTAAGATATTACTGCAAGTAAAAAATTAGGTTGTTTTAAGATCAGTGGAACTGGCTAAAGAACAATTATGTAATTTTATTAGTAGACAGATAAATATTTTTTTATTTGTTTGCTGAGTAAGCTATGACATTCGCACACTCAAAATAAATGACACCACCGGATTGCATGAACTTGCTCTTGAGATTTTTAGATTAGATTAAATTACTTATAAATTGATAATAACAATATAATAGAATGTATGTACATTATATACAATGCTATCAAACATATAAAATAAGAAAATGGTGACATTCTTTTTCAAATTTATATAAGTTATATTAGATAGTGCTGAATGGCATATTAAAGAAAGCAATACAAAAATTAAGAATGAAATAATGGGTGGGGTGACCCTGAATAAAAATTACAATATTATAAAAAATTATATAATAATTAATTTATAAAAAACAGAAAGCTAGGCAAACTAATTAAAGTACGTACATACTTCAATTATGAAAAAAAAAATAAATGCATTTGTAGGCTATCAATATATAAACCAGGGTGTCAGAAATAAATAATTCCAAATTTGAATACATAATTAAAACTAATAACCAAAATTTTGAAATGTTTTATAAACAATCCAAATGATTAAATTGCTCTTATAAAATCTGGAAGCTCGTTAAATTAGCGAAAAGAGAAAATTAAATAAAAGTTACGAAATGCAGTAGTACGAAATAAAGGTACCGTGTAAATGTTCAAGGAGTTTCCACGCAAACTGTGACTAGATATTAAACAAAAATTAAGGTTACCAGAATTCATAAGGAAAATTTTTAGCACCTTAAATCAATACAAATGACGCACAGGAAGAATTTTTAGGTCACAAAATAAAGCTTTAGTACCATGATTGATGATTCATGATTTTTAAAGGGTGGCCCCACCATAATTCACGATGTTACACCTTAATGTCAGCCCAACTTAATTTGACATTTCTTTGTTGCAGTATTTGACAAATTCAACCATGGAGAAATACACAATTGAGCAGCGCGTTAAGATTGTTGAAGCCTTTTACGAAAATGGGCGTTCAAATCAAAATGCATTTCGTGCACTTACTGATTTTTTTTCAGCATAATCGACCCAATGTGTCCACAATTGATAGAATTTTGCGCAAATTTCAGCAAACCGGGTCTGTAGGAAATGTTAAAACACCTGTGCATGCACACCCAGTTCATTCTGTCGAAAACATTGCTGTTGTTCGCGATAGTGTGGCAGAAGAGCCTTTAACCTCGACTCGCCGTGCGTCGTCGTGACCAACAATTGAACATCACTGAAGGCTACTGACCATTTCAAGCGTCGTCAATACACCGAATGGTGGGTTGAACAGCAGCGTTGCCACAAAGTGCCCGATCGGGCCATTTGGCCCCCTGTTTTACATTTTGGCCCTTTGCCCGGGCCAATTAGAAATGGCCCCGAATCTAAATTTTAGAAGATTTAACATCACATCATATCGTGTTTAGTAATAATTAAAAAGCATCGCCACTACAATGTGTTTCCACCGCATACAAATAACCATATTTAAAATGGAACTGAATTCATTAATTTATGATTTGACTTTTTTCACGTCAATTTCGACCAGCGTGTGGACTTTTCGCACATCATTTACTTTCGTCATCTACCAAAGCTTTTATGAAACTTAAATAACAAAAAACTAAATCTTACAAATTATATCGTAAATTTCCCAATAATGAAGATCTTCTAATAAAATATTTGCCGTTGAATTTGATTTTTAAAATAAATTTTAATATAAGGACTACTTAATTCGAACTGAATCGAGCCTAAAACTTTAGAGTAATTTTTTTTTTCATTTATCAATGATAAAAAAATTTCAAATGTTATCCCCAACTGCATGCAATATTCTGGAAACACATCTACTAACATTTCAACAATTTGCAACTTTTTTGCAGACTTTTTCAACTCCGTTTATGATCTCCCTTTAACTTTAATGTTTCTAACTATCGCCCATTAGCAAATTATCAACGATACCGAAAAATTTGGAAAAAATTGTCTCTGATAAGCTTACTTTTGTTCTTAAAGAAATTATTTCCACATTTCAACATTGATTTGTTGCTGGAACGTCAACAACAGCCAATCTCGTAATATTTAGTAATCAGATTATTAGTAATTTTGAAAATGGTTTCCAAACAGATGTCATATGTATATACCGACTTTGCTAAGGCGTTCGATAGAGTAAACCACCATATACTAATACAAAAATTGGAATCAATTGGCTTCCACTCAAATATTTTAAAGTGGTTTGAATCCTACCTAAACGGCAGAAAACAGTTTGTGCGTATTAATGACGTACTAGCGGATGTAATTGAGGTCACATCAGGAGTACCACAAGGAAGTCACTTGGGCCCTCTTCTATTCTTGCTGCTGATTAATGATACCACTGATTTCTTAAAAAAATGTTTCTTTTTTAATGTTTGCGGATTACATTAAAATATTCCGTCGTGTTACATCAATTAGTTATTTTCATTTACTCCAATGTGATCTTCATCGCTTGTCTGAATGGTGTTTAGCTAATCAGCTTTTCTTGAACGTATCAAAGTTTCAATCAGTTTTCTATAGGAGGTACGGAACCCTGAATACTTAACTAATAGAAAGATCTCGGTATCAGTTTTAATTCGAAACTCTACTTTAAATCCCATATAGACTGTGATTGCTAAGGCTAAGTCTATGTTAGGGTTCATTAATCGGAACTCTAAGGAGTTCACTGATTCTTTTACTCTTCGATCTCTTTTCTTTGCATATGTAAGGTCATCGTTGGAATATTGCTGTGTAATTTGGGATCCATTTTTTCAAGTTCATTCTAATAGGATTAAAAACATACAAACATACAATATTCCACCCCAACTTATAAAACTCGGTGTCAACTTCTTGGCCTACAATCTCTTGTCATTCGTCGTAAAAATTTTTTCCTTTTTAATGAACCTCATCATCGGGTAAACTATAATCTAAATGGACCTTTAACTCGATGCATTAGAGAAGCCAACAGTATTATTTGTAATCATGTTGATTTTTTTTCTCAACAAAGTCGAGAATCTTTTAAGAAGCACATATTTCTTCACCGCTTGTTGTTTGTTCGTTCGTTGTCTATTCGCATATTGAATTAAAATATGGAAAAGTAATATAAACATTTAAATAATACTACTGGTATGATTTATATTTTTTAAGGTATCAAATCAGACGACGGAGTCAAGATCCGCTTCTGCTGCCTACTACATAGATTTAAGAAATATATTAAATAAATAATGCGTTAAATAAATAAATAAGAATAAATACAAATATTAATAAATTGTAGTCTAATGTTTTAAGGACGGATTTGTGAGTAAAATATTTGGCCCCAACTTTTGTCAAATGGCCCTCAAAAACTTTCGAAATTGCCCTCTCTGTTTTTTCCTTCGCGGCAACGCTGTTGAACAGACAGAAGTGAATGGTGACTTTACAAAGAAAATAATCTTCAGCGACGAGGAACCCTTTCACCTCAGTGGATTCGTTAACAAGCAAAATTGCCGCATTTGGGCAAATGAGAATCCACGAGTGATTGTTGAAAAGCCGATGCATCCACAAAGAGTGACTGTTTGGTGCGGTTTATGGGCTGGCGGCATCATCGTGATGTACTTTCTCGAAAATGAGGTCGGCCAAGAAGTTGGCTCTTTTGCGCGAGAAATTCAATGACTGTGTTAACTCACGTGCGTCGTGGCGTTGTTAATTGGCCGCCACGATTATGTGATTTGACACCGTTGGAGGTAGCTCACCTGTCAAATATATGAAAAAAGCAAGCAGCATGAAAACTGTGAAGGGCTGATTGCCGCAACTAAAGAAGCCTGTTCAAAAATTTCATTAGATTTATTTAAGAAATTTGTATGATTCTCTTAATTTTTTGATGCAATTTTAAATTTTTAGTACCCCTTGGCATAATGGTTAGTGCGTTGGACTGTCATGCGGAAGGTCTTGAGCTCGATTCTCAGCCGCTGCAAGTAAGTTTTTTTTTTCAGGGGTGTAAAGAATTGACAAATTCTCTAAGACTATCTCTTGGCATGGAATGTGCTGCTCATTAGCCGTTCCAAATCGGCAGAAAATTGTGAGTCGCCTCCGTTCCTTGTAACACGCACACAGGAATGATTGAGAGTTGTTAGTCACTAGGTCCTGGTTCACTCCGAGCAGTTGCACCACCAAATTTATCTTTAATTTTAAATCGTGAAGATTGTAAAAAAATTTTAAAACGCATACGCTCAAATTCTATTTATTCGAAATTTTGACAGGTGTGTCTAACCAAGTGAATCGATTAATTGGAGCATTTTTTGCATTAGTGAAACAATGAATCAAAATAACCGTCAAGTTTCTGGCATTTATCTTGAATTCATGTTTTTTTTTTCACCGAATATATTGACCTTTCAACTAAATGCAATTGCTTGGTAGTTCTTGCTAAAACAAGAGAAACAACTACATTTATTGAGATAAAAATGTTGCATCTTACCCTGTGTAACACTATAAATATTTCAAAAAAGTTCAAAACGATATTTCTAATATCCGAATTTTGTTGACAAAACTTATTGAAATTATCTTTAACACTACATATACATATGTACGAAGTTTAAACAAAATCGTTAGAGACGCTTTTGAAAAAATTGAAAAAGAAAGTCCAAAATGCTTGTAAAGGAGCTACTCGTTTTGGATATTCTTAATCCGTTCCAATCACCGAAAAATGCTCTTATACAAATTTTCAGCTCAATCACCCCTGTTCTGATTTTCGTTTACGAAAGTAATAATTTCGTTTTCATTTCGTTTCGATTTTGTCTGGAGAATTTGAATTCGTAAATCGAAAAATGTATGTAACAGAAAACCTGTCTGAATGTTGGTACCACCGCAAGGCAAATTTGTACGAAACTAAGAACATCGTTTTCAAATCGGTACGAAAATCAATTTCGGTAACGAATTCAATTCGGAACGAAAATCAGAACAGGGATGAATGATAACCTCTTCGCATAAAGTGTTCGATTTTTTTTTACACGAAACCAATACTTACCCTATAGACAAAGTTAAAAACAAGGAACACAAAATTTCACAGTGCATACAAAGGTTTTAAGTTTAAGCTGAGTTCCCTCAGCAAATGCTCACTTTTGCTTCCATAAACAAACGACAGAATGGAAATATTAAAAAAAAAAAACAGTTGGCAAACAAATATAATCGTTTGTACTTAAAAAGATATAAATTATTATGGAGTGTGTATAGGGGAAATAATTTCTTACTTTGTGCTAATTTTATAATAATTATTCTTGTTCACAACCACTGCAGTCAGTGTCTTGATAATTCTCAATGCAATATGCAACTAGAGCAATTGTGACCCGCATCTTTTACTTTTATATAAGTACTTCTACTTTTAATACACATATAAAACGAAAGCTCAACAGATTAACAAACCCTTTTGAATAAAGGCAAGGTAATTTTATTAATAAAATATTATATTGATTATTATTATTGTTTATTCTAGCACAAAATAATTCCTCACTTTACTTGCGATTAAGGGTAAGTTTTTGATATCACTTCGAAAGAAAATTCAACTTGACAATCAATTTCTTTAAAATAAGCAAGATTACATAAAAAGTGGGTCCCGCAATTTTGTGTGTCTGTATGTCTGTAAAGGGTGGGTCAGATACAAGCTTCTTTTTAAGAATGCAATTATATGAACAAAATCAATTTGTTTCTTTAACTTCCCATAGGGAAATATTGTAATCTGTCCGATTTGTCAAATTGTAATTTTTGACATTTCTCGACGTTTTAAGGTCCCTAGAGGCTATATCAATCATTTTTTAGAGAGATATTTGTGTATGTGTGTGTACGTACGTTCGTACGTTCGTACGTGCGTACGTTCGTACGTCCGTACGTTCTGGTACCATTTTTCGTTGTCGATATCTCAAGAACGAGTAAAGATATCGACTTCAAACAAATTTTGTTTAATAGATAATAACTTCGAAAGAGGCTGAAAGGGCGTTTATTAAAATTCAGTGAGTAGTTTTTTCACTATAACGGTTTAAAAAAAAAGTAAAAATTTTGGTTAGTTTAAAATATCTCACGAAAAAATAATGCTTTTGACTTCAAATAAAATTTAATGTACTCATTATAAGGTCATACAGATTTGGTATGAATTTGGAAAAAAATGAACATACCGTTATTTTTTTAAATAAAAAAAAACTGAAAAAAAAAATTTCATAACCCAGATATTCTAAGAACGGAAAACAATTTGAAACTCAAAATAATTTTATTTTACGAAAAATAATGTGTTTGACAACTGGTGAAAATTTCAAAAAAATCAGTTTACAGTTTTTTTTACAAAAAATAAAAGACTATATAAAATTCAATTGAAAATTGGTAAAAATTGTTTTTCGACTCAAATTTCTCGAGAACTAGTAGTGATATTGACTTCTAATTTAGTTTATTTTATACATAGTATAATTTTGTACAATTGGTAAAATGTTGACAAATATTGAATTAATAGTTTTTTTTTTAAATAAAAAAAATATTAAAAATTCTAGTGAAAACTAGTTTAAATTGTATTTCAAGTCGAATTTCTTGGGAATGAACACCGATAGTGCCTTCTAAAGTATGTTGTTTTATACATCGATACCTTCCCGTAAAAATGTATACTAAGCGACATTTCTAAAATTGTTCAGGAAACGAAAAAAACGAAGAAAGTTCTAGTTGAATCATAGTGTGCTAAGAGACAATTTTGGTTAAACTAAGTGACATCTAACAAAATGTTTTGTTGCTCACGATCAACATCAACAATCTCAATTTCAAATCTCTTTAAATAATTAAAATACTTTTCAATCTTAAAATAATGTTTGTTTGAATTTTACAGCTAAAGTTTGTTTCGCTGAAAATTTGGTTATTTGAAAAAAACTAAATATAAAGTTTTCAAGACTACAAATGGGAAGTTATCAGTGTGAGTCGCACCCAGCCTCTTTTTTATTTTGTCTTTATTAGTATGAGCAAACATTACCCTTAATTATGGAACACAACTTCATGCCTCGGCTGGTTATGCGCCTTCAATTGCGAAGTCAATTGGACCTTGTAAGCGAATAATCCGAGATCTTTGTGCAGAATCCTTCTCAGGCTAGTGCGTGAAATGTTGAGCTGTTGAGATTGATAGCGAGTTGATGTTCGTAAATTGAGTCTCACACTCACCACTTTCTCGTCTGTGCGCACCGTACGACGACGGGGACCATGAATGTTGTCCACTAGCATACCTGTCTCACTAATTTTTTGCACAAACTTCCGTACAGCAGGCACGGTGGGTGCTTCATTTCGGCCAAAACTTCTTTACAAAAAACGCACTGTTTGGGCTACACAACACTGACCTTGGAAATAAGTTTTCAATATTTCCGCACGTTGTTCAAGCAAGGGAAAAGAAAAGCTGAAATATATGCCTACAAATAAACAATCCACTTTTCAATAAGCTTAAGGATGCGTTGGAAAAGAATACGTTATTGTATGTCAAGTTGAAATAGAGTTGAAATTGATGGTTATATGTTTGTAGGTGAAATATAAATATAAAAAAATCGCTCAAATTATAAATTCGTTTTAGATAATTTTTGATAAGAAAAATGTTAAAATCATTAATTCACTCTAAACGTAAAGATATGGTTTGTCCTGGACTAAGGCCACTGGCAAAATACAAGTTCAAATAAAGACTCGGTGTGAGAAAAAAATCAACAAGATCATTCTTCCTTACATAATGTGATGATTTGCCATATGGTGGTCACATAATATTAAGTGTGTTTGGTATCCTGAAATTTCTCACAAATCTTAATAATTTGCTGTCAAATCCAGTACGAAAACACCAGCTAAACTAAACTTGGTGAAAATTTTAGTAACTTTACTTTAAAATGATGCCAGTTTCTTATGTCGAAAATAATGGCAGATCCAAAAGAATTTACACGATAAAGTCACAAATCTTAAATAAATGGAAAAAAACTTCTGATTCGTTCAAATCCGGCATTAGTATTTTCGCCAGAATTAGGAATGATATTTCGGTTATTTCTTTAAAAAGTCTGTCACATCACTTATTTAGTTATTTGTTCTCAGGAAATCATCAAGACTTATTGATCAATATAATTACATAATCACATAATAAAATAATACATTAGGGCAGTGCCAATCGTTCATTTTGAAAGATCGAATCATTTAATGATTGATTGGTTCAAGGATTCGATCATTTCAATCAATCGTTCATTCAATCAAAATCATTTTTTATCCAGCCGTTTCGTTCCGAATGAGAATGTGAAAATGAACGAAAGCTTGGGCTTACCTACTTCTTTTCGAATTCGTTCACGTCATCTTCCATTGTATATAAAAGAAGAATATACTATTTGGTATTGTGAAATGATTGATAACTAATGTTGAATGTTCATCGGTTTCAGTGGCATAAGATTGACATTGGGATAAATCTTTTAAGTGAACGGGTCACAAAGACCGAATCAATCGTGATTAACACAGCTCTAGAATACATCTTTTACATACATCCTTTTTGTACATCCTTTTTCTGAATGAAAAATCGGGAACGAAACGCATCAGGGCAAAAGTATCACAAGGATCGAAGTTAGGAGCATTTCTCTTCACCATTTATACTACAGATCAATCTTAGAAATCGTCAGGAATGAGGGTAATCTTATATGTTCTTGATTCCATAACCAGAGATTCCAGATCCTGGGTTACATGTCATTAACCTTCGGAATAACTAAATGATCTGCTACTGCCCATCAAAAACAAAAGCACAAACAAGAAATGCAACTAAATCCTAAAAGTCAAAAGTAATTCACACAAGACTAATTTTGAGTTGATAACATTTTTCTTTCAGACAGAACGTTCTAAGCAAGAAAGAGAAGCTTCTGAACAACAAGCGGTCAATCAGGCCTATTCATTATGTACATATATCTGTTGTGTTTCGTTCATCTTATCTCTATTTCGTAGCGTGTCGGAAGTAAGTGCGCTGGAACAGTGATGAGCTTACGTTTGCCGTCGGGACCTTGAGTCTGAAAAAGGCCTACATTTCAAAAAAAAAAAAAGAAACTTACGTTGGTTTTCCAGAGTTATCTGTGTCTTGCAAAAATCTTACAAAAATGTACACTTCTTGCTTAAAGAAATATCTATCAAAGACTATTACGTTAAGAAAATGTCAATTGGCATTAAAATTAATTGCGAAAATGGTGAAGATCACACGAAACTGTGTTCTATATTAAAATCAAAAATGTGGGAATTCTTTACCCTTGACCTCCCGTCAACCAGGTCTTTTAAAGTTGTGCTCTTTGGACTCGACGAACTTGAAACTGAAAAACTTAAAACTGAACTCATTTCTCTTGGTCTGAAGTGCGTTAACATAAAAATGATCAAAAAGCAGTAGAAGCAATTTACTGACATATTTTATATTGTGTTTCTTGAAAGTGGTACAGTGAGACTTGCCGATCTTAAAAAAAATATAAAATCATTATTTAAGACCCAAATTAAATGAGACTTTGCAAAAAAAGTTACTCAGTGTCTGAACTGTCAAATGTTCGGGTATGGAGAAAAAAATTGTAAAATAAAAACCGACAAGTGTACCTTTAAAAATATTAAGTGTGCCAACTGCAATGAGACACATACATCTATTGATCTTGATTGCCCTAGTCGAAAGAACTTTTTCCAAATGAGAGAAAAACTCTCCTCTAAAAACAATAGACAATCACAATCATTCGATGTAAAATAATTGAATTTTTTGATTTTCTAAGCAAACACAAAATAGATATAGGATAAGTATCCGTAACTTGGCTTAGTTCTGATGATAGATTATCAGCCCGATTCTCCCCCTTGTGAGGAGTCACAAGTCACAAGCTCTTGTGACTATTCCTTGTGAGGATTGTTGTGACTCGATAACATTTTGGTATTCTCCCCCTAATCGTCACAAGAAAGCTCACAACGAAACTCACCACAGCATGGTGAGATTTTTAAGTGTCATTATTTGTACAGCTGATTATTGAAAACGAAAAAATTACTTTACAAATGTATTGTTTTGGAGAGCGAATGGATCATTTGTATCTCTCAGAGTTTTTAAATGCCGTCGGCGCTGCAAATTTTTTGATAATTAGTTTTTTAAAAAAATGTTTGTTTATGTAAAAATGTTACTTTTCATTTTCGTGGGAAAGATCAGCAATTATATTCACTAGAACAAAGTCCACTTCCATTTTTGTGTACTCACAATTATTCACAAATCTAGAAAATTTTCTTACAAAATATACTGAATGTCAGTCCAAGAAACTTAAAAATTTATGAGTTGTGACCTGCTCTGAAGGAGTAGGAGATCACAGTTTCGATTGTTTTTGTGACTCTCACAAGTTGTGACTGAGCGGCAGAATCCGAAAAAGTCACAAAATCAATTTCACCTCTGCTTGTGACTTGTGAGGTATCACTGACTTTGGGGAGAATCGGCCTGTATATCAAATACTTACCCCGGTTACAAGAGGAGATTGAGGAATCGAATCGAATCCGAATTGAGATTTCGATCCAGGTATATGGTGGCACTGGATCGAGAGATCGAATTGAAATGGGATCGAAATGACAATATGGTTTTGTACATGCACTCGATTCTTCGATTCCTCGATTCAGGTATACATGCATATTTTCGATTCGATTCAGCTCGTTTAGTGGGATCGGATCGAGAAATCCTATTTCAATCCGATCCAGGTATACATGGACCTAAATCCTGATTCAATACCGATTCAATTCTCCATATAAACGTAGTAACTAATTATTTTTGTGTAGATTAGATAGAGATGAGAGAAGGGGTGGTGGTGTTGCCGTTGTTGTAAAAATAAATATTCGGCACAGAATAATTCCTATTATGATGGGTCCGCATTAAAAATTTTTGCTGCATACTTTCCGGGTAGTACTGCGACAACGCCTCAAAGTAGATTCAATTTGAATAATGACTTAAGGACACTAGTTAATATAAATGACATTTTTTTAATTGGTGGGGATTTCAATTGCAAGCATATGAATTGGGGTTGCCTGAGGGCAAACGCATGGGGAAATATACCTGCAAATCTTAATACAAGGCACTCTTTTGACATTTTATTTCCACCTCATCCCACTTTTTATCCTGCAAATAACAGTGCCAATCCTTCATCTATAGATTTATGTATATCTGACAAAAATATGCCGGGATTGTTTACAGAACCTATGGTTATAAATCAAATGAGCTCTGATCACTTACCCGTAGCTATTTGTAGCTTCACTTCAACTTTAAGTGGAAGAAGCGAAACAGTTAAGAGCCAAGTGAGAACAAAACTGGGTAATATTCCTGATATTTCAAATGAAAATGTCAATCAAACTCAAATTGATGAAAATATTGCATCCTTCACATTCACTATTGTTGAAAGCGTTGAACTTTTCGTACCTAAGAAAAAAGATTAAACTTGGAAGCAGTAATGTCTTACCAAGTAATTCACTAGAATTAATTAAAATAAGGAACAGCTACCAGTGGCGTGGCGTGGATAATTTTAAATGGGAACCCGTTATAAAATTTTGTCACAATGAGCTTAAAACATAATAAAAAAGGACTTCCTTTTAGACACCACCCCCTTCGTCCGACATAACTGCGGCACATTTCTAGGAATGTTCTATTAACTTTTCCTTGCAATCATATGTGTCAAAAATATAAAATATATGATGGGACAACTCATCTGCATTAAGACTCGCCCTAACGTCAAAAAATACAAGACATCTTTCTTGTATTCCATTCTCTGACAAGAACCGAAATATGGCTCTCAGTTGTCCCCTATGACTCAAATCTGATGTTTCGTCGATCATAATCGACACGAACCGAGCTTCTATGATTTCTGTTTTAATTTCAGATTTAATAACAGCCGCGTATCAAGTATCAAGTCATTTTGAATATCATTGCCCTATAACACTACTTATATGCTGATTTCATTTACATATTTATAAGAAATAAATTTCTGTGTGAAGATTTTGATCCCTCGCCAGATTTTACGTTCCTAAACACCCAACAAAAATTTATATTTTAAGAGGGATTAACATATGAAACACGCACACCAAACAAAAAATTTCGATCTGGGATCGAAATCCCTGGTGTGTAAACGAAAAAAGGATAAAATATAAACTATCAACTATCCTTACTAAAATTATTTGGTTTCTCCGATAGGTAATCTATTAAGCAGCAATCTACATTTTTATCAAAGACATTTCCAATACAAAATCTAGAACTGCACTAAAATTAAGAAGCTAATTTTTTTTATCACCATAGTGGGTAATAAAAGGAATTAAATCTTCACTTTAACATCTAACTTTTCACTATTTTTTATTAAGTTCAAATTGGCTTTTCAAAACATTAGATTTATTTGAAGTTATTGAACCTGTGCAACACAGTCTTTTATTAAATTCCAATTGAATCTAAATTTAACTTCCTATTAAAAAAAAGCAAATTCATTTTATTTGACCAGAAGTGCTCTTCAGCGATATGCTAAATTTACACTGCTGATAAATTGCCATATATTCTACCATGATTTATTTCATAATTCAAAATTATCACAGTAAATTTTCAAAAATATCAATCGTGCATTTTACATTAGCATGCAAATCAACATCAAATTCAAAATCAAGAATCAACAATACCCACATGCCATATTTATATTTATATGACATCTTAAAAAAAACAACAAATTAGTCGAAGAACACCGTCTTATTTCTTACAAAAGGTTGAAAAAAGGCTAGCACCTGAACTCCTGCAATGTATTATCTTCCTACTGAAATGCAATGCTAATTGCTAAAGGGAGAATAAAATACAAATAATTCCAACTCCTACTGGTATACATCGAAAATTTTATAATGTAGCGTTTTATTTTTTGAATATAAAAGCGGATGTTGAACAAAGAGGATCCGAAAAACAATGCTTGGGGAAGAAAGGGATATAAAACAAATAAATAAGACGGTAATTGAAAAGTTTAAGTCAGAGTATTTTTGTGGCTCTCTTGATTAATGTTGGTTGTGGATTGTGGAATGTGTTTGGATAAAGTATAAGATACAAACGAGAGGCAGAATGGATAACTTAAGTTTATTCGATGTTTATTTGGTAGATTGTGTTATTTGTGGATTTTCTAAAAGGGAAGACTATAGGAATCGTGTTATATGGACGCCACGCCGCCACTGACAGCTACAGAACCAGGTGGATAAGAACGAGAAATTGTTTTTATTTTACTGAAATGAAAGTTCTTGATTAAAGAAGGCATATCGAGCTTTAGAAATAATTCCTGGAACCAAAAATTGTTAGGAATGGACAAGGCTAGTAAGCCCTTTTGGAATGTAATAAAAATAATTAAAAAACGTAATTCCCATATTCCTGCACCAATTTATGATGTCGTGCACTGAAAAAGCAACTGCACTGGCAGAAACATTTTGTGGAAATCAATTGTCGGCTAGCAGTGCTCTAGGTAATATTTCTGTTAGAATCTTTAGTTTCAATTAATTTGATTAATACTAGTGCTGCTAATAATGATATAGATTTAGTTACAACTGAAGATAAAAAGGACGTTTTGATTTCCTTGAAAACTCGAAAGTCAGTCGGTTTTGACAAAGTGAAAAACTTGCATTTAAAACATCTTCCTAGGTCAGGCTTTAGATTTTTACAATCGTTGTTTAACTCGTGTCTGCAGCTCGGATATTTTCCTATTTTAAAACCTTTAAAGATGGCAAATATGCCGGTTCACTACAGGCCAATAAGTTTACTAAGCAAGTGCTTTGAAAAAATAGTAAAAAATAAACTAATGATCTTCATTGAAAGGAACAATATTTTACCCCCTGAACAGTTTGGTTTTCGGCCTTTTCATAGCACGATTCATCAAGTCCATCGTATTACTAACCATATTAAGACACATTTTTGTATTAGAAAAAGTACAGGTATGATATTGCTTGATGTAGAAAAGGCATTTGATTCCGTTTGGCATGACGGACTTCTTCATAAGATATTTATTTTAAACTTTCCCATGTTCCCATGTAAAGTCCTTTTTGTATTCGAGAAAATGTAGAGTGTCTGTCAACAAATTTGTATCTGATATGTTTACTTGTGTGGCAGGCGTTCCTCAGGGTTCAGTTTTGGCCCCGATTCTTTACACGGTTTTCACTCATGACTTTCCCAGATTCAATTGCTTCTATAATAAGAAATAATTTGCAATCTGCTCTAAATATAACTCAAATCTATTTTGTTGATTGCAAAATAAAGATTAATGCTTGAGACCCAGGCCATCTTTTTTACTCGAAAAAGAAAAGCCTTTTTTATTAATGGTATTGCAATCGAATGGAAATCTTCTGCCAAATACCTAGGAGTAACCCTAGATACAAAACTAACCTTCGGTCTACATATACAGGAAACAATCAAAAAGATAAATTTAACAATTAAAACACTATTTCCTTTTATCAACCGAAAATCGAAGTTGATTAAAGACAATACACTTTTAATTTACAAAGCTATCTTCCAGGCAACAATGTTTTATGGTTCACCTGCTTGGGGTAATTGTGCAATTACTCATATTCGTAGGCTACAAATATCGCAAAATAAAATTTTGAAAATGATGCTTAATCTTCCTTGGTGTTTTTCAACTAGTGAATTGCACGCATTAACAAATATTGAAATCGTATACGATAGAATTTCTAAATTCAAGGAAAGATATAACAATTCTTGCGTATCTTCTGACAATGCCTTGGTATCAAATCTAGCTTCATAGTACACCCAATTATTTATTTATTTATTATTTAATCTATTTATCTATATATTTATATAATTGTTTGTTAGTTTTTAGATTTATTTATTTATTTATTTAATTTGTTATTTATTCGTTTATTTTTATTTATTTATTTATTTATTTATGTATTATTTATTTATTCTTTTATTTATTTATTCATTCATTCATTTTGCTGTTATATATTTTGTTAATTATTTATTTTTGTAGATTAATATAATTATTTGTTATTTATTTATTAATTAATTGTTTTTTTTTTTCATTTGTTTCAATTTAAGACTGATATATGTATGTATGTTCATTAATTTATGATTATTTCGTTACATTTGTTAATTTATTTTTATAATTTATTTATTATTTGTAAAAGCTATTTTGTAAATGGCATTGTTAGATGTTTTGTTTGTGTTAACCACCCCTTCTCTCATAACACTTTTATTATTTATTATTTATTATTTATTATTTATTATTTGTTATTTATTATTTATTATTTATTATTTATTATTTATTATTTATTATTTATTATTTATTATTTATTATTTATTATTTATTATTTATTATTTATTATTTATTATTTATTATTTATTATTTATTATTTATTATTTATTATTTATTATTTATTATTTATTATTTATTATTTATTATTTATTATTTATTATTTATTATTTATTATTTATTATTTATTATTTATTATTTATTTTTTATTATTTATTATTTATTATTATTATCTATTTATTACTATTATTTGTTTTTTAATGAAGGTTTTTTAATCGTAGCTTTTCCTTCAATTGAAATTTGTTTATTAAAAAAACTCATTATTTGGCAGTAGTAACGTAGCGTATATCAATCTCTGTAAATTGTGCAATATACTCGTAGGTGTAGTACCCCTTGGCATAATGGTTAGTGCGTTGGACTGTCACGCGGAAGGTCTCGAGTTCGATTCTCAGCCGCTACAAGAAAGTTTTTTTCAGGGGTGTACTGCCTCTTGCGAGAAATTGACAAATTCTCCAAAAGTATCTCTTGTCATGAAAAGTGCTGCTCACTAGCCGTTCGGAATCGGCAGAAAATTGTAGGTCCCCTCTGTTCCTGGTAACACGCACACAGGAATGGTTGAGAGTTGTAAGTCACTAGGTCCTGGTTCACTCCGAGCTGTTGCACCACCAAATTTATTTTTATTTTTACTCGTAGGTGTAAGAAAAAAAAAAGTGATATTTTGGCTACAATAAAATATATGTATATATATATATATATATAAAAGCATTAATAATAAATATTTCCCAACCGAAACCCTTGGAAATCTGAGTTATGGACTTTTTTCACTATAATAAAAAAAAGTATGCGATGAAATACACCACCGCATGATGGCGTGATGGAGATTAATCTGAACTAATCGCAGCATTGCTACTTTTAGCCAGATCAACCTCCACCACTGTTTTATCGGCGTTTTCATCGTCTGAGGAGGAATGTAGTAGGGTTTCCTCACTCAGAGTGATGCGTAAGGTCGAGTCTTCAGTATCCATGTCGGAATTGCTGTCGACTATAGAATTAGCCTCCACGTCGGATGGCTTGTTCGGGGCTTTGGAGATCGGTGGTTCCTCGTGTGGTGTTGCATCGACCTCCATTATTTGGGGTTGTGAAGCGTTTCCTTCCGCTGAAGGGGCTTCTGTGGCGGGCGCGTTTAGCGAATCTTCATCTTTGTTATAGATGCGAACTATGACTTCGTCGAAACCATACCTAATCACGCCTTCGGTCGCGGCCAGTGGAGCTAGCGATTCCCTATTGATCACCAAGAGAGCTGATCTATAGCGACCCACTGTCTCCTTCTCAACCTTTGGGACTTTCCAGTCGTGAGTAGGCATGTTTGGATTGCTGGTTTTGATTAATTTCAAAATCATATCTGGGCAGTTATGTAGAGCCGGGACCATTATACGTGCTCTTGGTCGGCAAGGGATATTCTCCCTTGTAACAACTTCGAGCTTGGCACCCGGCCAGACTTCTGGCAAGCCATTGACAGCAGCCCTGTATAGATCGAAAGATCTCTGATCTCCACAGGCGATGAGTTTGATACGATTTTGGTACCATCCTGCATCGGCTGTGTCAGGGAGAGGCCCCGGATTCTCCTCGATGACAGATACAAATCTGAAACCAAGGTGAGCCTTGACGTCTGCCCATTGATCATGAGAGATGTTACCATCCACATGACTCCTGTCAATGACCGCGGCTATGATCTTGTCTTTGAGCGCGTCTCTAAAAAAAAGATTTCTATTGAAGGCTGTTGTGCTGCTGGAATGCACTTTCTGCCTTTTCGCTTCAGGCTTGTCGCCCTTAAGAGACCTATTACGCTTTGACGTTGAGTCGCTGCAGGTCGTTTTGGTTTTTCTGCTAAGGAAGCCACTAGCCCACTCGAGTTTTCGCGTTTGCTCCGGGGTTCTTTCCGCCGCCGGTATGACACCGACTGCGGCCAGAATCCGCGCAGCATTACGCTGATCTCGACTGGCCTGTGCCTTCATAGACCTCTTTCTGGCCGACCCAGAACTATGTCCGTGTGACACAGTTGTGGATCAACCTCCAGAGTTAATCGCTACCGATGCCAATCGGGGTGCGCCCTCATCCTTCGAGTCATTTCCACATGTCGTAGATTTTGCCTCTCCGGATGGAGTGTCCCTTCTTGGGGTCGCTTGCGACGTCCTAGCAGGAGCGGGGATGGGGTCACAGCTGTACCACTGACGGGTAGTTCCTTCATGTAAAGGTTGCGGCTAGTAGAGGGAGAAGGATTCCCGCCACTAGTAGCAACCACAGGGTTGGCAACCCGTTCGCACCCCTGAGTTGACTCGACAGCCTTTTCAGGAGATGTGACCGCAATACCGCATTGTCAGCCCTGGCTCGATTTATTTTATTTATTATTTTCCGATTTGATTGTTTTTTTTTTCATTTTTATTCCCACGAGTAGTGCGGAAAGACGGTCAGCCCCGGCAGAGCCGCTTACCGGGGCAAGGCAAAAAATATGACGGACCTTGCCACAGCATCCGAAAGAGCTCGTTAATGGCTGGTTTATCCCCCAGCCTTTCATTCTTCGGCACGGTTTAAAATACGCTCACACCACCACTGAAATTAGGAACCTCTAAACTATGATTGAATTGGGTTTCCGAACGTTGCACTATTGAGGAGTTATAACAATTCGGCGACCCAACTCAACCTTAGCTAATCACCATCCTGCCAAAAACGCACAGAACTACTGTGGTGATCATTGCCCGCCTGGCACCCACTTGGAGGGTTTGAATGAGGATTTTTGACGGGCAATATAAAGATAGAAAGTAACATTAAACTACAACAACAAAATACACTGATTAAAATCTAAAAGACTTTTGTTATTACTGTTGTGAACAGAGCTTTATACTACTACAGCGCCATCTGTTGGTAAACTGCATATCTAATTTATGGAAGAAACGAAAAGCTCTTTTCCAATGTCAAATGTATTTCCCCTTATTCCAAACATCCAGAACATTCCAAGACAAGAACTTTCGAGAACAACTAATTTGAGTATATAAGGGAATGTTCACGGTGAGCGAGACACAGTTAATTTTGGATTATGAAAGTGTGCAAAAGTATTGCTTATTGGATTGTGTTATTAAACAAGTGTGATTTAAATTTGAATAAAAGTATTCGAGTTGTTTATAAATTGAGATTTACTGTTTTGAATTGGAAAGTGTGAGTAAAGAAGAAATACTAAAAAGAGTAATAAGTTTTATTTAACGAACCTTAGTAAAATATTACATTGGTGTCAGAAAAGTGGAATAAAACTTATTGTGCAGTGAAGTGTGCGGAACAAAAAAATAAAAAATGAGCAAGTTACTGAAAGAGCTCAACTGTAATGAGCTGAAAAGTGAATTAGGCAAGCGAGAAATTTCTAGAGCAGGATCGAAAAATGAGCTTGTTCTGCGTTTGGCCGAATATTTGAAACAACAAAATGAAGACCCGGACATTTTCGTCTTTGAAGTTGACGCTGAGAAAGCAGACGTAAGTAAAAATGTAGATGTTTCAAATATGATTAGTCTTTTGCTTCAACAACAAAAGTATGTTCTCGAACATCTCGAAGATCAACGAAATGAACAAAAGAATGTTCTCGAACGTCTCGAAGAGCAACGAAATGAACAGAAAAACGAATAAAAGAATGTTCTCGAACGTTTCGAAGAGCAACAGAACAATATTCTCGAACGCCTTGAGAAACAACATAGCGAACAAAAAGACCTTCTCGAAGAGCAGAGAAACATGCTAGAAGGCAAGCTTGTTAACATCGAGAATAATGTATCTGCACTTGATGGACGTGTTTCATTGCTGGAGAATCAAGTCGACAACAAAATGGAGACGTTTTCAAAAGTGTTAGATGAACGTGTTTCATTGCTAGTCGACAACAAAATGGAGGGGTTCTCAAAGGAGTTAGAACGTGTTCGAAACATAAATATTCGGGAAAGTTCTGAGGAAGCTTTGAGAAAAAAAGAGATGCAACCTCCAACCTTTGATGGACAAACTTGTTGGTCAATATACAAGAAGCAATTTGAGGCAGCTTCCACAGCAAATGGCTGGGATGAGGCTGACAAATGTATAGCTCTAACCCTTGCTTTTAGAGGTGCAGCTGCTGAGTTATTGCTAACCATACTAGCAGATAAGAGCGGCGATTTTAATTACTTGGTTGAGGTTATAGACAAACGCTTTGGCAATAGCCATATGAAAGAAGTCTTCAAAGTACGACTCTATTCCAGAGTTCAGAAGAGGGGCGAAACTCTACAACAGCTACAAGCGGACATTGAAAGGCTTGTTCATCTTGCATATCCAGATGTTGGAGAAGAAACCAGTAACCAATTTGCAGTCGAGGCATTTGTTCGCGCCATTTCCGACATACATCTTCAAAGGCCCGTGCGAACTGCTGGAAAACGAACGTTTTCTGAAACATTAGCGTTTGCTTTGACAATGGAAGCAGAAGAGCAACCTTCTCACGGAGTACATCGACTTACAAAAGCCATTGTCGAAGAATGCTCATGCCGAAGAACTGATGTCAGCGTCAATGTCGATTACCACCAAGAAGAGCTTGTCAACATTGTGGACACGGAGTTTCAAACTCAGAACAAGGTAACAATAACACCAGTGTTACTTCCCGAACAAGTTTCCCAACAGAGAAACAAGTAAGAACCAACTTCGAGGGACAGAAGCTGGTTTCTGGTATCGATGGCCCTAGAAACACCATCCAGGTTTCTCAGACCAAACGAAACAATAAAAGTCTGACTATCGAGGCAACGTAAAATGGCAACAAACGCATGGTCGCCATCAACACACTGCGAATAAGGGTTGACGCCATTTGTGGATGGAGCAATGAAGAAATAAGATCTGCTCAACAAGAAGACCCCGACATTGAACCTCTTCTGGCATGGAAGAAATATGAAGAAAAACCCGCATGGAATGACATTTCCGATAGGAGTCCAGTTTTAAAGGCCTATTGGGCACAATGGGACTCACTTCATGTGCGAGAAGGTGTTCTTCGGCGAAAATGGGAATCCGCTGATGGTAAATCCTATGTGATGCAGCTTGTGTTACCTCAATCGAAAATCAAAGAGGTTCTTCGAGAGAAGCATGATGGACCTTCAGGAGGCCATTTGGGAATCAACAAGATGTTAGAAAAAGTAAGACAACGATTCTACTGGTTGCAAGAGACGACGTTAAAAAGCGCTTGTGCTGCAACCAAAGGACCTGGTAGAAAACTGCAAGGCAAAGTGATGCAATATAATGTTGGCTCATCGTTTGAAAGGATTGCTGTTGATGTGGCTGGCCCATTTCCGGAAACGAATGCTGGAAACAAATACATTCTGGTAGTAATGGATTACTTCAGCAAATGGCCTGAGGCATACGCTATTCCAAGCCAAGACCGTGGCCGACTAGAGCTGTGTCAATCGTGATTGATTCGGTCTTTGTGACCCGTTCAGCAAAAAGATTGATTGATTGCAATCAAAGTAGACCATGTTAAAGTATAACATAAGCCCGAAGATGGATATTTATATCCGAAACGCGTCGCTGTAAAACAAAAAGAATTATATGTTGTAATAAAAAGGTTAAACTATAAATAATAAAATAAAACGTCAATTTTAATTAATTAAAAAATTTTTATTTTTAACTTTATTTTATTTTTAATACATTAAAACAAAGTAGACCAAATCAATCAATCCTAATGTCAATCTCTTGCCACTGCAACCGATGAACGAAACGAACGAAAAAAAGTTTCGTTCATTCAACTTGTTCTCAATCATTTTACAATACCAAATAGGAATGAACACGAAACAGAATGTATATTCCTCATTTTATATACAATGGAAGATGGCGTGAACGAAACAACAAAGTAGAAAAAAGCCAAACACTCTTTCATTTTCACATTGTTTCGGTCTCGGTCTGAACGAAACGATTGGAAAAAAATACTTTAGTCGAATGAATGATTGAAAACATTTCGTGTCGGTCTATATCTCGTTCAGAACGAAACGGATGGATGAAAAATGATTGAATGAACGATTGATTGAAAGGACCGAATCCTTGAAACAATCAATCAATGATTGATTCGATCTTTTAAAATGAACGATTGGCACAGCTCTATGGCCGACCAGATTGTGTTTAACTGGGTAAGCAGGTTCGGTGTGCCTATGGAACTTCATTCCGACCAAGGAAGGAACTTCGAGTCGAACATATTCCAAGAGGTCTGCGCGTTCCTTGGCGTTAAGAAAACGAGAACCACACCACTTCACCCGTAATCTGATGGAATGGTCAAGAGATTTAACAGGACCTTAAAAGAGCACCTCACTAAGGTCGTAGGCGACTACCAAAGAAACTGGGATAGGCACATACCACTATTTTTGATGGCCTATCGAAGTGCAGTACATAGCTTAACAGGACAAACACCATCTGAAATCCTGTTCGGAAAAAGCATACGGCTGCCTAGTGAGATAAGGTTTGGACACCCACCACAAGAGTCTAAGGAAACAAGGGATTACGTGAGTGACCTACAAGAGAGGCTAATCGACATCCACGAAAGGACCAGGACTAGAATGAGCGCTTACAGCGATCGAATGAAGACAAGGTACGACACAAGAGCAAACACGATAGGATTCCAAGTAGGAGATCGTGTATGGCTGTATAATCCACATCGTCAAAAGGGATTGTCGCCCAAGCTTCAACAAAACTGGGAAGGCCCTTATACTGTCGTCACGAACATCAATGATGTCGTTTACCGAATTCAAAGAGGGCCAAGAGGAAAGTTAAAAGTTGTGCACAGCGATCGACTGCACCGATACAGTGGCGAATGTGGAGATAGAATTGTTCGGGACGAACAATCTTAAGAAGGGGGCAATGTTGTGAACAGAGCTTTATACTACTACAGCGCCATCTGCTGGAAAACTGCATATCTAATTTATGGAAGAAACGAAAAGCTCTTTTCCAATGTCAAATGTATTTCCCCTTATTCCAAACATCTAGAACATTCCAATACAAGAACTTTCGAGAAAAACTAATTTGAGTATATAAGGGAGTGTTCACGGTGAGCGAGACACAGTTGATTTTGGATTATGAAAGTGTGCAAAAGAATTGCATTGTGTTATTAAACAAGTGTAATTTAAATTTGAATAAAAGTATTCTAGTTTTTTATAAATTGAGATTTACTGTTTTGAATTGGAAAGTGTGAATAAAGAAGAAATACTAAAAAGAGTAATAAGTTTTATTTAACGAACCTTAGTAAAATATTACATTACTATACTTCATTGGTAATTGCTACGGAAAATCCAATGCTGTAAAATTTTTAATTTTGTTTGACACCTCATCAAATGTCATTTCATACCATCAACTGATACTCGCATGTCTAAGATTGTGTGAATAGATAATTTAGTTGCTGATTTTTCTTTAATGCCTGATATACATTGTTCAAATGCATGACAAGCATATGCAAGTGTATTGGTAATTTTGGATTGAAGTTGCATATACACATATCAAGCATAAGTTTTCAATCTTTTGTTTTTACATCGACGGTGTGATGAGAGGACGTTGTGCTTTGTGATTTTACGAATTTCTTTGGAATTTTTTCAATTCTATGCGAGTAATTTGTTTTATTTTGTCTGTCCATTTCATTATAAAATTTTTGTTTACTGTTTTAATATTTAAATCTGTGCTTATGTTGTGCTGTGCTCTCATCTGTTCAACGTACTATACGCAAATGAACCAATAAATGCATGATCAATCATCAATCTTGCATATACACTACTTCAATGCAGGACGCTAGATTGAACGAAAATCAAAAGATTTTGATTTTGCTTCAATCCAACAACCAATCTATACGTGTGACTTTTTCACTAATACAACTGCACATGCTTGTGATGCTGTGATGATGATGGTATATCCGGCATAAGAAATGGAAGTAACAAGGGTCCAATTTTGACATTTTCTTCAATGTTAACAAAGAGCGCGTTCATGATCCAGTAACAAAAAGTTAAACTTTACAATTTATCTAGACTTGTTGCACCAGATCGTGAACACCCAATCGGGAATTGTGAATAATCCAACAAGAATTATCTCCGCTAACGCCATCTACTTCATGAGCCATAAACGACGACATTTTACTTTTATGTAAAGTACGAAAACCTCATATGTGTTTTTTCCCAACTTTATTCTGATACTACTAATGCAAATTAAAAAAAAAACGGGTTGCTGTGGATATGTTTCTTACTGTACTTTGTATAAGATCCCAAAAAAACACGGCTATTCTTAAACATCTTTTTTTGTTTAAATCCCAAGTTTTTAATGAGCATTTTTACATCGAAACGTAAATTTTATAAGAAGTTTTACTTTCAAGTAATTTTAGTAGTCTTCTTCAAAAGCATTTTCGATAAATTGCAGTAGGGTATTTCAAATGCAAGCGAAAATATTATCGAAGCCAAGTAATTAATGACACCAAATCCACTAACCAGAAGGCACTGAAAATATTTAAATTTACTCAAAAATTTTATTTTCAGATAATGTTCATACCAATTGGACAGGATCCATACTTGAACTGGAGTTAGACAAGCTAAACACAAGTCCTATGATGAAAGGATTAAGGAGGTATATTGCATAAGAAAGTCGATGTGTGTGTTGGAATATTTTGCATTCCAGAATTCTTGACCACCAAGTTCCACGACCTCTTGTACTAGCAATAATCATCCAACACACTACCATGGCAATGGATATTCGTGATGCAACCAGTATAGTAATTGTGTAAAAAGGTGGCAAGTCCCTTTTCAAGTTGGAATAAACACAAGCGACAAATACCAATGCTGCCAAATTCCATATATATTTCTCCGTAACTGAACTGATTTTCAAATTTCCTTTGCTTTTGGCTAAATAGAAACCCCCCAACGATCCCACGAGGTAGGGTGTTATTCGAATGAAGGGGTTAATGTACAATTCCGTGCAAGTATACATAACTACATCAAACGAAAACTGATATTGATGTTTGATTGCCATAATGTAAGACCATACAATTGAAGCAATTACTCCGGTTACTGTTAATTTCTTAACAGTTTTTGGATGTCTGAAAGAACAAAGGATTAAAGTTAGCGGATATTTGTTTGAAACATTTTTAATACTTGGCATAAGCAAACAGCAATCCCTGTACGAGCAAAGAGTATTGCATCTCACAAGCCAGTGACCACGACCAGTTCAGGCAGAGTTCGCTCCAGTCAAAAAAGTTTTGAATGAAGAGAATATTGCGCCACCAATATTTCGAGCAAACTTGATCGTAGCGATCGCTTATGTGAAATACGGAAACGTCTTCAATGTATGATGTGACTAAGGCTACAATCACGGAGATAACCAAGTAGGGGGGTGCTAGTCTGTAATAAGAGAGATGGTACTTTAATATTTTTTTTTTTTTTTTAATTTAGTAAGAAAGTTTTTAACTATGGTAAAATAAGAGAGTAGACAAGAAATCTTCTTAAGCCCTACTTTTTACTTCGGCTAAGACAAAAAAAGCTGGAACTGTTTTTAATTTATTGATTGTTGTTTAGAAGTTGGCCATTTGGATGATTCCAGAAGTACTGGTGTCTGCCAATGGAGTTTCGGAGAACATTTTCCAACAATCCGCTTATCAGATCAACTTTAATGAGGCCGAGCACTGAAATCCTAGAGTTCGGATGCAGGAAACCATTGCTTCTCGTAGCTGCTGCCATACATGTCACTCGCAGCGTTTCGCCAAGGAATTTTTATTTAAAGTCTTCTACACTTTCGATTGTAAAGCAGTTCTTACTACAAACTTGATAATTAGTACATTCATACGAATGGAAAACTATGGGAATGTCAGGCGATATTTTACGAGTAAGACTAAAGAACATAAGTTTAGTTTTATTGCTGACTATAAGCGCATGTTTCGCAAACCAACATCTAAGCAGATGAACATCATGATTTATTTCACATATTTGATTTAAAGGACTAGATGAACAATAGGCGATTCCAAAGTCATTTGCAAAGGCTTTGATTCTCCCAAAGTGAGAAAAGAGAATTTATGTATAAAACTGGGCCAAGTACAGAACCTTGCGAGACTCCTAAGTGACTAATTTTAGGGTAACTGAAGCTGTTTTGAACTTTCACGAACTGCATTCTATTTTTAAGATAATACTCAAACCATTTTAAAGTGCACCCATGAAAACCAATTTTATCAAGCTTGTTCAGCAAGATTTTATGGTTTACCATATCAAATGCTTTAGTTATGTGCACGAAAAGTCCAGTACAGTGATATTTACGATCTAAACCACTTTGCAGAATACAAAAAAAATCTAAAAGAGCATCTTCCGTAGATCGTCCAGTTCTAAAACCAAATTGCATTGGACTAAAAAAATGTATTCTATTCGGATAAGCCAGCATTCTAGTTTTAATAAGTTTTTCGAATACCATTGAAATTGAAGACAGCAAGGATATTGGTCATATTTTAAATGACTAAAACAACTCTCTATTAGTAGTTGGAGCTAAAAACAGGATGCCATGTTCTTCAAGTTAATGTTAGTTTATGCAAGAACAAAAATTATGAGTCGTTGTAGTACTTTCTTAAAAAAATAAGCTTTTATATACATATTTGTAAGACATTTTTAAGAAAAAAATTTGGTACGCCAACTTTAAGTTTTATTGCTGTACGAATAAAAATTAAATTTCCAAGAAAAATATTGAGCGGTTTTTGAGATATCGGATTTTCCAAAAAAAAATAGATATTTTATTTTTAAAAATCCTGAAATGCAATGTTTTTTAAACTTTTAAGAAGCTTCTCTATAAGAAATTTCATTAAAACCCGTTATGCCGATAATTAAAAATTCGAAAAAATTGTTCAATTGTAGGAACAGTCAGTAGTATCTTAATTTCAATTTTTTGTATTAAATTATAGATCGTAAAAATTAATCGAGATAAAAAAAAAATTATCAAATTCTCGAAACCGTTTTCGAGAAAAATACGATTTTCTAAAACCATTTTTTAACATTTGTATGGTTGTAACCGTTATTTTTAGGTAAAATATTTTTTTTTATTTCACATCTTGTAGATTATTTAAAGAAACTTTTATTTATCAAGTTTAAAAAATCGAGCATGGGATTTTCGAAATATTGAGTTTTGAATTTTTTTTTTAATTTGAATACACAATACTATTCAAACTTTTAGGAAGCTTTAGCATAAAAGAAATGATCAAAAACGATTGTACCCTTCTTGTCTGTGGGACAGTTTTTCGAAAAAAAAATATATTTATAAAATTTCGAAAAAAAATCGTATGGCAGGTACCGTTATTTTTCGTCTTTTTTTATAATTTTCACGCACTAAAGGAATTCTGACTACCCTTGAAAGGTTTTAACACAGTGCGAGCGTTTTAGGAAAGTGGGAGCGGATTTAACAGGAGATAAAGCATTCCACATTCGTGTGGTGCGGCTAAAGGAAGAATCTTAACTGTACGTTCGAAGTTGGTCTCAAGGGTAAACTGATGGGCATTCCTTGAAGCGCGAGTATTACGGTTAAATTGTTTAAGGGGAGGAATTCAGCTGGCTATTTCACTAGAACAGTGTTTATAAAAACAACGGTAAAATAGTGAAAGACAAGAAATATTGTGACGGTGCTCAAGAGTTTCAAATGTTTCTGTTTTACTTTTATCACCAATCATTTCTTAAACGCTTTTTTGGATTCTATCCAAGAGGCTCTAGTGAGTTATTGGAGCACCTGCCCAAATATGGGAATTGTACTCGAGCTTTGGACAAATAAATGCCTTATAGATTTCAGCCAGATGTAAAAAATTTCTTGCAACATCGAAGGAAATCTAAGCACTTATCGGGGTTTTTGGCGACGTCGAATATATAGTCATTCCACATAATGTTTCCTTAATGCAAGAGAGCTTGATGCCAAACTCTATCAAATGCTTTCGAAATATCAAGTGCAATAATCTTACTTTCTCCAAAACGATGTAAAGATTTGTGCCACTGTTGCAGTAAATGTTCAGAAGTTTGGGCTGCATTTTCCCAAAGATGTAAGTTAAACTTGAGTTAAGGTAGATCAAAGATGGATACAAATGTCTAACACTGATATAGAAATCCTAATCATTTAGCATCTTGTTGGCTGTCTCGAGAATATGGTCATTCAAACTACCAGTTGTCCTTGTGTGAAAGCTTTAACCATGAAATTTATAAAATTATAAATTTTATGAAAATTATATCCGGTAAGTTTAAAAAAGTTTCAAGATTTCATTAAAGCTTCGAATTTTTTCTACACGAAACCAATTTTTGTACTATGATAAAGGAAAAATGTTTGTTATAAGGAAACCATTTTCTATTTCATGTTATAAAATAAATCAAACAGTAATGCAACTTCAACTCAACACCTTACCTCAAATATCTATATAAGGCCATTCGTCCAAATGCCTTTGCGTTCTGTTCAAATGTACTCACACGGATTTCATCCAATTGTTTTTCATTTTTGATAAATATGTATGTTTGCAGAAATCCACTGTAAATATGTTGTAAAATTTTACCAAATTAAAAATCAATGCAATCACAATAATATTTACCTTATTGAGAATAACAAATCAACAATCAGCGGAGAAATGCTTACAAATTGAAAGAGGGGCTGCTCGGAATAAGCAATCAAAAATGTCTTATTATTCAAGCTGAAGTACATGTAAAGAAACACATGGAACATCAATACCCAGAAGCAAGACACAGATCTCAAGCCATTTATTATTGAAATCGAATTAGATGCTGATTCTTTTAACGTAAAAAGTTCTTGGGCATTCTTTGTGACATCAAAACATTTTATTAATAAAAATAATTTTGAAGATGTGCTTTCGACTTTGAATAGTTTCGTATTGCCCAGTAACCAAGCCATGGTTGTCATTGCCAAAGTAAAGAAAACACAAACTGCCGTAATTTTAAAACTTTTCTGCTCGTAGAAACTGTCCTTTAATTTAAGGTCCTTAACGTACATTACGTCTGCATGAAGATCAAGTATTTTACTTTCTTCCAACTTGTTGTCATCCATTAAAGTCTGAGTCATGTTCTTAATCTCCGATAATGAACATGCTGACGGTAAGCAAAGTCCAACATGGATTATTCTTTCGGGCATGAACTTGATCTCAACTTGCCAAGGTGAATTGTGTTTCATGTAGACCACTCGGTAGTCCATCTTAAATGGAGCCATCTGATTGATGAGTCCTTCTTTCATTGTCCTTTCAAATCGGCCAGATAAGGTAAGCCGTACAGGATCTTTAACTGCAGCACAGCCTTTTGCACTTCCTAGCCAATAGTTATGACCCCAAATAAAGCCAGATTCTTTCCTTCCTGAAGAATCTAGAACTAAAAACCGAAATAAATTAGTTTTTGAAGTGCTTTAAACATTAATATACGTCTTCGAAGAATTACCTTTCATTGCCCATGGTTCGTTTCTTAAAATTCCACTTTCGATAGCCTTTAAGTCCTTGAAACACTGTTCGTTAAGTATACTTTTGTTGGCAATTTTCGAAAGTCCAAAAATAATCGAAGAAGATTCCAGAGACGGAGTGTTTTTATAAACATGTTTTAATATCTCTGTTTCAGAATTAGATTTGCTTGAGAAGTTTTGTAAGGAAACATCGTTTGCTAAGTTGTGGTTGCTTAAAAGCTCACCCTTGATGGAAGAAGTCAATCCAATGGATATAGCAACCAAGAATAAAACAGGAAAAATCATCTTACTCCTAACATACGGTAGTAAAACTGGGTCAGCTTCACCTAGAAGTTTAATAAAATTTTGTAAAACAACTCATATACGAGTATAACTAAAATTGAGAATTTGTTGCTCAGTGACCCGAATAGCGCCATTTTGATATGATGTTGTAATCAAATGAATAAAAATAACATAATATAAATATACTGATACCAGAAAAAAATAAATTTGGTAATTTAAAGCTACCAGCAGTCAATAACAGTTGAACGGAAAATATCGTCCACTGCAACATGCAGTACGTTAAAAGGTCAATTTCTTAAGTCCTTTTTAACTTTATTGTTCCAACTCATTAAGGCCAATTTGAAAAAGTCAATTGTATTTACGATATACATACATACATATATAAATGTAGAACAAAAAAAAATGGCGCACCTTCAAATTTAGAAATATTTTCAAGCAAGTTCCAAAAAACGTTTCTTTATACTGTTTTGTATACTACGAGTAACACCAAAATAAGCAATTTATGTTAAAAAAAAGGAAATTACTCAGAAATAAAACATAAATTAAAAAAAAGGGGAAAAACATTTTTTTTTTTTTTTTTTTTTTTTATAATCTACCCGCGCTCAAGGGATTATGATTACCCTTTAAATGTTTCAACACAGCGCGGGCGTGAAGTTAATAATCCTTCTATATTAATCTATCATTGTCCTGCATCAGCAAGAAGTTTTATCCAACAAATGATTCAAATGAAACCGCATATTTCTCCAGAATGTTGTTCATGTAATAACTGGAGTTCACTGATCCTTGCGCGATGCACAGATCGGTTTTTCAGCGAATGGACATTCGCGCCAAAGAAATCTCACAAGAAATTTTACGAACAGTATCTCTCACCTGATCGTCTTCACACATTGCTATACGTCCATCTATTGAGGACAGACAAAACCTGGACTAATCAGTGAAAAGAACTTAACTCCAGTCGAACTTGGTTCAATTTTGTTGCGGCCGAACAGATTCCGACGTGTCGTTTGTACTGTATCGTGTTTCTCGGTTCACAAGCTTGTCTTCGTAATCTCAAGCCACTCTCCACTAAATGCCGCCTCACCGTTTGAGCATTCACAGCTCTTCATCTGATGGGCCGAAGTGTGTGAGACAACTCAACCGATGTTTGGTGCCGACCTCGAAAGCTTTGAAGTACAAATATGGATCATCCCTTGCCGATATTGATTTAGGGTGACCTGATCCATGAGCACAAGTGCAGAAGCTGGTTTCCCTGTACATTTTAATGACCCTTCTTAGCCTCGTCTTCGGTTTTCCAATTATATCAAGTGTGCGGTATACACTTCTACCCTCCACAACCAAAGCCAACGTCATCTTTTGCAGTCTTTGGCACAAATTTTTTAAGTTTTTTTTTGTCAATAAGAGCGGCTAGATGTTGAAATAGAATAAAACAAGCTGTGTTTGAGTTAACACAGTTCTTTTTCTATTTTCAAGGCCCATCTACGACATTATGTATGAAATATGACATCGTTCAAATACAATACTCAGCTTCTTAGGGTGCCACCGATCCGAATGATCTAATTTTCATCATTTGTCTACCGTATAAATTCGGTTGATTTTGAGCGATGCGATGGTCTGTGTTGTATTCATCTTAAGGTCGATTGTGGTGTATTCAGTATTCGCATAAGCCTGCGACTTCCAAAATTGAGATCCTCTCCCAAACGCTCTGAAGCCCAGTAAGTGAAAAAACGGCGTTATTTATGGTCATAAAGCTTTGAGCTCCTGGATCAGTTGGATCTTGTAAGTTCCGACGCAAAATTAGCAAAGTTCAAGTCTGCGAAAGGCCGCGTACTTAGGCACGGTGAGGGTTCTACTGCACAATTTCACCAACCGGGGCGATGTTGTCGGTCGATCTTGCGTTCCTTTGACGTACTGATGTTGATTTTGGCCACTAAACGTTAAAAGTCGACTGTGAAGGTCCACCGCGTCTATAACAAAATGGGCCCATCGTTTGGGCTAACGAACACTCATTTTGATAAAAAAGTTTTATCATTTGGACGTCCTACTCAATCGTGTAACTTGACATATGTCACTAAAATAAAATGGACGACTGGGTCGCACGAACTTGCTCCTATGTAATAGACTAGGAATTTTAAAAACGAATTTTATTAGAGAAAACTGTTCATAAGGATAAAATTAATTTTTTAAATTCTTTTAGAGACAAAAACAGAATGCTATGCAAATATGAATTTATGCAAGAACAAAAATTATAAGTTCTTGTAGTGGTTTCTTAAAAAAAAAGCTTTTATATACAAAATTTTGGTATGCTAACTTTAAGTTTTTATTACTGTACGAATGAAAATTAAATTTCCTAAAAAAAATATTGCACCGTTTTTGAAATATCTAATTTTCCAAAAAAAAAAAGATTTTTTTTTTCAAAAATTCAAAAAATCTTTTTTTTTTAAGTTTTGAAATGCAATAGATTTTAGACTTTTTAGAAGTATCTCTACAAATTTTTTTATTAAAATCCGTCAAGTCGATAATGAGTAATTCAAAATTTAAAAAAATAGTCCTATTGTAGGTACAAACTGTAATACCTTAATTTCAAATTGTTTTTTATTAAATTAAAGATCGTTAAAATTAATTGAAACAAACAAATTTTTATCAAAATTCTAGGCTCCGTTTTCGAGAAAAATACGATTTTTGAAAGTCATTTTTTGACATTTGTATGGTGGGTACCTTTATTTCTAGGTAAAATAAAACTTTTTTTCATACATCTTGTAGACTACATATGTTGATAAACTTTAATTTATCAAGTTTGAAAAAAATCTAATATAAGGTTTTCGAAATATTGAGTTTTGAAAAATAAATTTTGACATTTTTTTTAAAAATCCAAAACTATTTTTTTTGAAAATTTGAATACATAATTCTATTTAAATTTTTGGGGAGATTTAGCACAAAAAAAAATGATCAAAATCTGTTGTACGGTTTTTGAGAAAATCAAAAACTAAAAAAATAGTTCTTTGGGGGGTACCCTCAATATCCATTTTTTGGAATAAATTTTTCATTCAGTACCTAGCTTTAACTAAATAAAATTTTTTTGTATCTTTTTTTTCAAATCTGTCGTGCAGTTTTTGAGAATACATTTTCGTGGTGAATCTCCCCATATATTTGAACCTTTAGATGCAGTTTTCTCAACCGTATGTGTTACTTTTTCAACTTAAACGCCTTTTCTGTTCCGAACTAGTGCTCCAAGGCCGTGATAGTTTATTGCACTTTGATAATAAATAATGTACATGTTTTATTTTATTGTATACATTTGTTAACTTATTATTTGTATAGTTTAATTAATTCAGATATTTTACTTAATGCTAATCACTAACACATGCATTCACAAATAGCCTCTCAATGTAGGTAGTGTTGAAGAAAATGCTAAAATTAATTATGTGGCACATTCAAATACATTTTTTTAAATGAGGATTTAGTTTTTCCGGGACGGTAGGATTCAAAGAAAAAAAGGTTTGTTGAACTCTCGATCTGGCTATATTCTACTATATTTGGTTGTAACAAATACTTTAATATAATATACACCGATAATGGCGAAAACTCTTAAACAACCTATTATTAAGGTATTAGCATGGTACTACTGAACTATTTGCTAACTTTAACGTACTTTACTAATTCATTCTTAATTTTAAACATTTTCTAACTAATAAACTGCTTCTGAACACACCTAAATCAATGACATTTCGTGTAAAAAAGTAAGTACACGAACCTTTTTTTGATGTTTGCAAATGTCAAAGAGTCATATGAAGCTAACACGATACTAAAATAAAATGCACGACTGGGTCGCACGAACTTGCTCCTATGTAATAGACTAGGAATTTTAAAAACGAATACTTTTTAAGAAAACTGTTCATAAGGATAAAATGATTTTTTTAAATTCTTTTAGTTGTAAGAGATAAAAACAGAATGCAATCCAAATATGAATTTATGCAAGAACAAAAATTATAAGTCGCTGTAGTGGTTCCTTTAAAAAATAAGCTTTTATGCACAAAATTTTTAAAATATTTTTTAAAAAATTGGTACGCCAACTTTAGGTTTTGGTTATTGCACGAATGGGATTTAAATTTCCAAGAAAAATACTAAGCCGTTCTTGAGTTATCGAATTTTCCAAAAAAAATGACTTTTTTTTCAAAAAATTGAAATATTTTTTAAGTTTTGAAATGCAATGTTTTTTAAACTTTTTAGAGGCTTCTTTATAAAAAATTTCATTTAAATCCGTTATGCCGATAATGAGAAATTCAAAATTCGAAAAAATCGTTGTATGGTAGGTACAGTCAGTAATATGTACAAAATTTTAGCAAGATTCTCGGAACCGTTTTCGAGAAAAATACGATTTTCGAAAATCATTTTTTACAATTTGTATGGAAGGTACCGTTAGTTTTAGATAAAACAAATTTTTTTCTCAAATCTTGTAGATTATGCTAAGAAACTTTTATTTATCAAGTTTAAGAATCCAAAAAATAAAAAATTGAAAATTTGAATATGTTAAAATATTCAAACTTTGGAGGAGCCTTAGCATAAAAAAAAATGATTTAAATCGGCTGTACCGTTTTCAAGAAAATTAAAAACAAAACAAAAATGGGGGGCTACCAAAAATAACAATTTTTTGTAAAATTTTTTTTCAACCATTACCTTGTTTTAACTAAATCAAATTTTTCATTTTACTTGCGATATAGGTACTATAGGGCAAGTTCTGCATTTGGAAAAAAAATCGAACTCGAGATTTTGATCAAAGTTGACATTACGATGATAGCGAAGACGAAAAAAGTGGGTCCGACAATTCCGTCTGTCTGTCTGTATGTCTGTATGTCTGTATGTCTGTATGTCTGTATGTCTGTACCTCGAACTACAGCCTAAACTACCGGAGGTATTTTCTTCAAACTTGGTAGTTAAGGCTCTTCGGTGATTCCCTAGAGGAGAAATTGAAATTTTTTTTTAGCTCCAAAACTAAGGGTACCCCCCATACACCCGTAATGCAAAATCTTATTTATCTCGAAAACGGCTCTAACGATTTTGATAAAAAAAATTAGGTGTGATATTATGGACATGGACTATATTTTGGTGAAAAAAAAATTTGGGGGGAAATGTTATTAGGGGTACCTGTCATATAACGGTTTTTTTGATTTTCGAATTTCTCACCAACGGCTCTAACGATTTTAACCAAAATTTTTATGCAGGAGCTGTTTTGCATTTTAAAAAATATAAACTAAAAATTTTTTCGAAAAAATAGTTTTTGGATTTTTAAAAAAATAATACAAATTTTTTTTTGAAAATTCAATATCTTGAAAACCGATACACGATTAAATTTTTAAATTACGTTTTAAAATGTATTTTATTAAATACTAACAATTTGCATATCAATTTTTTTTATAAAAATTTTAAGGAAAATTTAGTACACAAAAAACATGTTTCAGTGTGTCTGTATGTCTGTACCTCTCACTACAGCCTAAACCCCTGGACCTATTTCTTTCAATCTCGGTAGTTAAGGGTCTTCGGTGATTCCCTAGAGGAAAAATTGAAATTTTTTTTTTAGCTCCAAAACTAAGGGTACCCCCCATACACCCGTAATGCAAAATCTTATTTATCTAGAAAACGGCTCTAACGATTTTGATAAAAAAAAATTAAGTGTGATATTATGGACATGGACTACATTTTGGTCAAAAAAAATTTTGGGGCAAAATGTTATTAGGGGTACCTGCCATAGACCCGTTTTTTTGATTTTCGACTATCTCATTAACGGCTCTAAGGATTTTAACCCAAATTTTTTAGCAGAAGTCCCCTTAAGTTTAAAATAATATTGTATATAAAAATATTTGAAAAAATATTTATTGGGTTTTAAAAAAAAAAAAAAATTTAAATCAATATCTTCAAAACCTATGAACGATTATTTTTTGAAATTATTTCCTGAAACCAATATTATTAAATACTTAAAATTCGGATCCCACATTTTTTTCTTGAAAAATTTTAGAGAAGTTTCTTATATAAAAAATTTATTTAATAATAAAACGATTTTTTAAGGTTTATTTGCATAAATTCATACTTTTCCGGAAACCAGACGGCAATTTTATGCATTTGAACATTATTATCTCATTAAATCCATGTTTTATATTTATAAAATGTATCCTAAATTCCAAAGTACTTTTACATAAGAGCAAGTTCGTGCGATCCAGTCGTGCATTTTATTTTTTTTAATTCTGTGGGACAGTTTTTGAGAAAAAAAAATATTTATAAAATTTTGAAAAAAAACATCGTATGACAGGTACCGTTATTTTTGGTCTTAAAAAAAAAAAGAAAAAAACGTGTGGGGGAAAAAATTAAAACCCATATCTACCAAGTTTGAAGAAAATCGGCTGAGGCGTTTAAGCTGTAGTCGAACAGACAGACAGACAGAATTGCGAGACCCACTTTTTTGGTTTTCGCTATCATCGTAATGTCAACTTTGATCAAAATCTCGAGTTCAATTTTTTTTACGAATGCATAACTTGCCTTTTAGTATCTTTAAGTCCTAGTACCTATAAGTCTATAAGAGCTGAGGCAGGCGAAACTACTACTGGGCAATTACAACCAGCACCGTTTTGAAAACTGCATTAACTTAACCAAAATAACCAAAACTTAATAGCAGGTATCCTAACTGTATACTAAAAATTAAGAAGACACCTAAATCTACATACTTGGTTAGCCAAGTAGTGCAACACGTAGATTCTGCAACATACATGAGGGAAAACATACCAGGAAGATGTTATCCTATCATGCACCAAAGGAAGAACCATCTGGAAAAATACCAGGTGGAAGACAGCTGCCTATCAGGGTTCGGACTTTACTTTGATCGAAGAAGATCTACTTCGATTTTGAGAAAATAATAATCTACTTCTCTAATTCTTTTTTCTTTTTTTTTTAAATTCTTAATCAACATATTTAAAGGCAGTGCTGATCACTCTTTATTATATAAAAAACAAGTTTAGGAATCGTTTAATCGTAAGCACTATGGAAAATTTAATGTTTTCGAGATCGCTCACAGAAAAACGTAAAGATATTTAGGGGCCACCTTTTGAGTTGATAAAATTCATACAAAAATACAAGTTCGTAGATGGAAAATTTACTTTGAAATAGTTACATATAAAGGGTTTTCCAATAAGAGGTGTTATTTTGAATAGCCCGCTATTTCGGTAGCTGTCACTTTTGAAGCTGTCATTTTTTGACATTTGACAAGTAGAAACTACGCTATTAATAAAAATGGAACGATACACGCTTCAACAACGCATTGAAATTATTAAAATTCACTATAAAAATGGTGAAAATTTGGCAGAGACGGTTCGTAAAACTAAAACATTTTTGGGTCGTCGTGAAGCACCTTGTCGGACCGCAATACAGAAATTGGTGGACAAATTCGAGCTGTTGGGACAAGTTAGTGATGTGAAGAATAAAACCCGTGCACGTCGCTCAAGAACAACTGAGAATATTGCTGTTGTAGCCCAAAGTGTTGAAGAAAACCCAGGTTTGTCCATTCCTCGTCGTTCTTTGGAATTAGGCATTCCACAAACGTCATTACACCGTATTTTGCATAAAGACTTGGGTCTTAAGGCTTATAAAGTTCAGTTAACACAAGAACTCAAGCCGGCTGATCATCAACAACGTCGTGTCTTTGCTGATTGGGTCCTTGAAATGCATGAAAATGATCCGGAATTTCATCGAAAAATCATCTTGACTGATGAGGCCCATTTCCACCTCGGAGGCTACGTCAACAAGCAAAACTGTCGCATTTGGGGCTCGGAAAACCCAAGAGTTATTGTTGAAAAGCCTCTCCATCCTCAACGCGTGACTGTTTGGTGCGGTTTATGGTCCCGCGGGGTCATTGGACCTTACTTTTTCGAAAATGAGGCTGGAGCAACAGTTACGGTCAATGGATTGCGCTATCGAGAGATGATTAATGATTTTTTATGGCCTGAATTGGATGGTATTGATCTGGACAACGTTTACTTTCAACAAGACGGCGCTACGTGCCACACAAGCAATGAAACCATCGATCTTTTACGGGAAAAGTTTCCGGACCGTGTTATCTCTCGAAGAGGTGATCACAATTGGCCACCGAGATCTTGCGATTTAACACCTTGCGACTTCTTCCTTTGGGGCCACGTGAAAGATAAGGTCTACGCCAACAGCCCAGCGTCGATTCAAGACCTCAAAGATGAAATTCGTGAGGCTATCGAGGACATAGGGCAGCCACTTTGCGATTTGGTTATGGAAAATTTCATGAAAAGGATATGGTCCTGTAAGCGTGGTCTTGGCGGCCATTTGGCTGATGTTGTGTTCCATTATTAACGGCATACCTTCCTCTTTATAATGAAATAAACATCCGATCATTTATCTCCAAAAATGCCATTTTTCTTTGAATATCAAAATAACACCTCTTATTGGAAAACCTTTTATTTAATTACTATTTTTTTGCAAGTCTGAAGTCTGAATTTACTTTTATATGTATGTTATGTTTATATATATATATATATATATGTATATATGTATGTATACATATATATTCAAAGAAATCTTTATTTACTATTATATGTATGTATATTTAATTTGTTTCTATTGAAGTCTGAAATTAGTGTTATCTATAGATATTAGGGTGTCCCTTAGTTTTCAAAGTTCTTTTTTTCTAACGCATACGTCTTACTTTTGTTCATTTACTCTTAAAACACTCGAAAATAAATTTTTACTTAATTTGGAGTACGAGAAGATGTGCCGACTTGCATAAAATCAAGCTCATACAAGTTCATACAAGTTGCGGGGAAGTAGCGGCTTGTACTAGCGGTATTTGTCATTTGTTCTTTGTTATTCTCGTGAATAAGACGTATTGTTTTGTATTTAGAAGATGGCAGTGGAATTAAGAAGCAATAAAAAAAGTGTTTTCTTAGTTGGTGACATAAATTATCAAATAACAGGTGCAAAGCTGCCGTCTAACCGTCAAGTTCTTGAAGTACTTTTTTTAACATTCGCGAAGTTAAACTGACTGTTAGTGAAAACGCAAATCTAGTAATTCGAGAGTGTATTATTTTTTGGGAAAAGGCTAGAATTCCTACCAGAGCTATTCCTAACTGTGTAAGAAAACTTGTGGATCTTCACCGTGCTTGGAGGGAGTTGCAAAAAAATTCCAAAAAAATACAAGATGTTTACAAACGTCGAGAGGTGGACTTTCAAAACAATTTAAATAATTTATTCGATATAGCACACGCTGATGCTTTGGAACGGATGAAAATTAAAGAAGATAAATTATTTTTACAAAAACAAAGAGGACCAGGGCGTCCAGGGTGTTTAGCGGGTGTAGATAAAAAGCTTGCCGAGAAAGAAGAAAGGGCAAGACAGAGAAAATTAAAAGAAGAGAAAAAAGACATGAGAGTTTACCATCATCTTTAACAACACAAGATTTTATACAAATGCAAGGACATCATGATTAACCTACTAGCTCTGATGAAAGCCTTGAGGAACTCTTGCCATCTACTTCTCAAGCGGTAAGTTCTGAAACTACTACAAAAAGAGGAAGGAAAGACTTTGTCACGCCTAAGTTAGTTGCAGCTCTAGACAGATGTCAATTAAGCGTAAGAGATTCTGTTTATATACTTCAGGCTGTAGTAGAAGCACTAGCTGTGATGATTTCCCGATAAACAAATCATCCATTCAACGTATTCGCACTCAAAGTAGAGAAGATAAAGCCGAATCTATAAAATCAGATTTTCAGAATAATATGCCTGAAATGGTGATCGTTCACTGGGATGGAAAATTATTACCTGGATTGGACGTGAGAAGTTCTAAAGAAGAACGCATGCCAATTCTAATTTCATTTGGAGAAAAGGAACAACTTCTGGCTGTGCCCAAATTGGAGAGTTCTTTCGGTCAAGAACAAGCTAAAGCGGTTTTAAACGCACTTTATGACTGGAACCTCGATGACAAAGTACAAATAATGTGCTGTGACACAACTGCGTCTAACACAGGGCAATTGAAAGGAGCATGTGTACTTTTGGAACAAAAACTAGATAGGGAATTAGTACTCTTTGCTTGCCGCCATCACGTTTACGAACTGGTTTTAAAATGTGTATTCGAAACAAAAATCCACCAAATCTCAAGTAGCCCTGATATCACATTGTTCAAAAAGTTTAGAGACAACTGGAAAACTATTAATCCTGCTGATATTGAAATCTACACCGATATCGTCACACAACATTTTTGTTTTACAACAAAACAAGAATTATTGACATTTTATAATCAAGAATTGCAAAAAAACATTGTACGTGACGATTATCGGAAACTGATTGAACTATACATTCTTTTCTTAGGAGGAGATAATGAGAGCAAAATTAAAATCAGACCTCCTGGAGCTATGCATCAAGCTATGTGGATGGCTAGAGCTATTTACTCTTTAAAAATATGTTTATTACAATCTCAGTTCAAAATTAGCGCCAAGGATAAACGAGCACTTCAAGACGTTTGTTTATTCATTGTGGTTATATATGTGAAACCATGGCTTCAATGTAATCTGGCGGTAAAGGCACCAAACTAAGATTTGTGTTTTTTAAAGAGGCTTAAAGAATATGAAACTGTTGACAAGTTTATATCCAAAGCAGCCCTGAGTAAGTTTAGTCAACATCTTTGGTACTTGTCAGATGAAATTGCAGGCCTATCACTCTTTGATGATGAAGTAGATGAACAAACCAAAGGAAACGTTGTACTGAACTTACAAAGAGAGAGTTGTTATGATTCTGGGAAGAGATATATTCCATCGAAAGAAGATATGTCTGATTATTTGTATGGTAAGTGGGAATACTTTTATTTTTTTATAATATTTCCACTAAATTAATACTGCAACTGCCTTATTTATTGTTGCAGGAAAATCATTAAGTGATTTTGTGTCTGTCAAAAGTAGAAACTTATTTTCTCGATTAAAATTTGATGAGATCTTCCTCCAGAGACCCGTTTCTACGTGGGATAAAGATGTTTCTTATTTAGAAGCAAAGAGAAAAGTTCTTTCCTTAAGGGCAGTAAATGATACAGCTGAAAGGGCTGTAAAACTTCTGCAAGACTTTCATGGTTTGATCACTGCAAAGGAAGAACAAAAGCAATTTTTGCTACGCTGTGTGCAAGAGCACAGAAATCTGTATCCAGACTGCAAAAAAGAGACTCTCAAAAGAAATTATCCTGCTTGATCTATAATTGTATCTTCTTTCAATAAATAAGCACCTAATCTTTTCGATTATAATTTTTATAAAACATTTATTTCAATTGAGTTAGCTGCATAATGGAAAGGGTTAAAAAGCACAATTTTCGAAATATTCAGAGCCCTGTCGGCACGGGTTAACATACACGTAGTTAGATAAAATTTTGTATTTAAGTAAGTCTAATACTAAGATTCCTAAGAGTAATACATTAAGAGGAGGAACTGTATAGGATGAGGAAGCTCGTTCATTTTTAAGTGGGGGTACAGTAGATCTCCAGGTCGCAGTGCAATACCCCCAATACATAATTCATTCATTCATTCATACGCCCACGTCGAGTCGTTTAAGCATTTCTTGCCAGTGAAAATTTGGAATTTTTACTCTAGCTATAATACTCACCTGGGGCCTGTAACACAAAGCTACAAGTTCTACAAGTCAACAGCCACTTGTAGGATTATATTAATCTTACAATTGCAGATTATTTCTGTAACACAAAAAAAAACTTTACACTTGTAGAAATCAAAAATTTCCCTACACTTGTAGGCATTCTGCTTACAAGTGCTCATTGAAAGAAAGATAAGCAACGTGATAGCATCTTGTTACGTAGGTCGTCATATACCTCGTATATGTTTTATAATCCTTTATTGATATTATAAGATTTACCAATCAATCAATAGTAGATCTTAGATATAATAAAAGAAAGGAAATAGTACGAAAAGCAGAGCCTTCATACTTTAAATAACGCTTCGAATAGTATAGTATAGTTATAGTATATGAATTCATATAATAGGACTCAAAAGGTTGGACTTACAACATGACACCTACTAACTTGTGGACGGAAAGATTTTGGCGGTATTATGAATGTAGCACATTGAAGTGGAAAAGTTTTGTTGTCCTGAGTTTAATCTTGATTGTGATTTGCAGTAGTGGGTGGCTTCAGGTTGATATTTGAGGATCCGATAGGAGAACCTGAAATAAAAAAGAAAAAGAGAAAAATAAGAACAAATTAAAATTAGGATTTTTGTCGCTTGAGAGTGGTTCTTGGGTGGCTATGTTCATACATAGGTCGTTTCAAAATAAAAATGTCCCGAATCATTCTCAGCGACAAATAGTGACTTATCCTTATGGTTAGTTGTATCGCGTTTAGGAGGTATCTATGGAATGGGTAGCTAAAGAAAAAAGAAAAGAAAAGATAAGTTGTAGCCAAACAATAAATGGGTAAATGTAAATAAACCTACCCTTTGGTGTTTACATGTTTTTTTTGTTGCTCAAGGTCCTGTAGGGGTGGCCAGGGGTTCATTGTCCTAGCTGAGTTTCCATCTCAGGTTGTTTGTTTGATTTTTATTTGGTTTTTTTGCTAATTATTTGTTTCTTATTGTAATTATAAAATTTTTTTTTTTTTTTTGACACAATATTTGTTTGCACACTTTATAAGATATTATGAAATGTCAAACACAAGCCAAATTTGAACGACAACAACAAATTGACGAAGCTAGGTAACGCGATCGTTTGGCGAATAGAGGAAGCTTCTAGATAGGACACTAAAAAAGTACGAAATAGTACGTAGTAGAAAATCTGTGATAAGTTTTTGTGCAATATTAGTAGTGTAAGTAGGTTAAATGAGAGTTAGACTGATTAGGTTAGGTTTATTTATAATTTAGTTAATTTAAATAAGTTCATGGTAATAAAATAAGCATTATTTCAAATAGAAAATAGTACTAAGTAGTGGATTAGGCTTACGATATCCCGAAAGTATTAGTAAAATTCGAGGACGACAGCCATGACCAGTAAAGGTACTAGATTAGAGACTGGAAAAAGTTTAGTCTTTCCAGAAGAAAGAACGAAGAAAGAAAGTTTAAAAAGAAGATGGAAATTAGGCTAATAGGTCAATGAACTGCCTTATGTAATAGGAATTTTGCTGTCATACTGAAAGTGAAAGTTCTTATGCAATCTTCTCGAGATCTGTGTAACAGTACGGAGTAAAATTAGTGCGCTCGGAACAAAAATTTTTGTTTCTTCGGAAATTTTTTTTTGATTTTTTTGATTTTTTTGTGAAGACAGTGGTGAAAAAGAAAACTATTGCCATAAGTCGCAACAATTACCATAAAAGGTGAAAACTTGCAAATTCAATATAAGTCGACTGAAACTAAAATTTAATAATTTTAGATTACATTTATATATGTAGATACAGTGTACATAAGTGTATATCTATAAAATTTCTAAGGAAAGCAGAGTTAAGTCGCCTAATGAAGGATAGGTTGACGATAATCTGAATAAAGATAATATCTAACTGAATAAAATTTAAAGCAGAGGTAATTTTAGTTAAAGAATAAAGTGATAGTTATATTAAAGATATGAATTTTCTATAGGTTAACGGTTAGTAAGGTCTTTTGCGTATATGTATATATTATATATGTTCGTGACTGGCAGAAATATATAGATATACATATAGCTGTGTCATATGCCATTAGAGACGAACCTTGACCTCTGCTTGCGTATTGGAGAAGATTCTGTGAAAAAGGGATTTAAACTCCAGCTCCAGCTCCACGACAAAACGGGGTGTTCAATACTTTTGGAACTAGGCTGAACATTTTTTTTTAATTTTCTGAATTTTGTTCTATAGTTTAATGAATTTTTTTTGAGTAATTTTTGTTTTTAAATTTTAATTTTTTTTAAATCTCTTTTATCGAACTTTAATATTTGGTTTGCAAAAGAAGGCATACAAAAGAAAAAAGTGAAATCATAAGAATTTGAATAGTGATCAAGATCTGTGCGAAAGTGATAATTTATATATGTTTATAGTTATATAGATATATGTATTCTGATAAAGTAAAGAGTGTGTGAGTTAAAGGCCTGAATTTGAAAGCCGCTCTACTTACCATCATCAGGAATGTGCTGCCGGCAGAACTTCGTGGGATGAAGAAAAGTGAGTAACCTTTTTAACAACTTAAGTTTCTACACACACAATACCTATATATACATATACATATATATATAAAGTTGATCTGCGCGAAAAGAGGCAGATCCAGAAGAAAATTAAAGACCATTTTTGTTCGCTCTGTGATTTCATTTTTAACATCTTTTATTTTGATTCTTATATATTGAATTTCCTTTTTTTTTTTTTTTCCTTTTCTTTTATATCCTTTCTCAATTTTTTTATTCTTTTTATAAATTTTATTTTTACGGCCTATGGCCAAAATTAAAATAATTAAATTTTTGTACTTGGAATTTTAAAATTGCGTTTTTTTGATTGCCATAATGGTGTGCTAAGTTTTAATTGCTTCAGTGTGTAGAGGCCAGGCCAGGCCGGCTTTCTGGAAGAGTGTAAAAAGAGACAATATGACTTAATAAGACGAATCACGAACTTTTGGTACTAGTACGCAACGCTACGAACATTTACTATGACTTAACAACACGAATTACGAACTTTTGGGAACGACTACGAACATTAACCATGACTTAACACCTCGAAGTACGAACTTTTGGGACCAGGGACGCAACAATATACTAAAACTACTATGACATAAGGTGACTAGGAACATGTAACGATACATACTATTGACTACAATAGGATTATGACTGGAGGTTACGCTAGGGGCTATCTCCAGAGATTTCGGCCAAGGAGATAGCAATGGTTGTATCTTAGATACAAGGGTGGGATGGCTGACCTTTGACACCAACATCTGTCAATGCTTTTGACGATCGGACGAACCACTGTATGGGGGAGACAGTGGGGTTGAGTTCGAATCTTTTTTGGAGAGAAGATTGTTTTTGGTTAGATTTAGATTAGATTAGTTTAGGTTAAGAAACAAAAGACATTCTAATAAAGAATTTCTTTATATCCAAAAGGATATATATTTAGTGAGTAGGGTTTTAGATATAGTTAGATATAGTTATAGAATTAAGATACTCAATCTTCTGTCCCAAGGGATCTCGACTCAAGCCTCATCCTTTCTCACATATAGTGGCATAGGTCACTAGATTTGTGTATATCCTTTGTAAATATTCCTGTCATATACTATATCCTTTCCCCTTCCCTTCCCTTTTCCTTAAACAAGGCATGGAAATTTTGTTTGCTGAGTGAGAGATACTTGGAGAGGGGCAAGAACCACCCCCATCCTTCGAGCTAGGCCGAGCGAAGAGCAAGCATGCCGCCGCCCTTCTCCAATATCAAAGTAACACCCCCGTGGTAAAGCTCGACTCGCAACAATGGCGCCCAACGGATTCGAACGGCTTTGAGATACATTGTAACTTCAAGGAGATGATTTTGCTCTGTCAAGTTCATCCCCTTGGACTTATAATGATCTCCTCTCAATTTTTTTCATTAAATTTAAATTCCTATCCCTAGTTACACAAGTCTAGGTACCGTTCATGCTCTTTGTAGGCAATAGACGGAAAACGGCTGTCCAGTTCTACAGGACGAGAACCAGGGGACTTTGTGAGGTAGTTGGAAGTTTATCGTTTATCAAGGAGCGGAATAGGAGGAAAAGTCGAGCACTTATGGCTATCCATTTAGTCAGGTGCAGCCAGACAAATAGTGAGGTGTAAGTGGAAGACTTTGAAATCCTATTCGTGTGGAAGTTTATCTCGGATTCTTGGCTAGCCTATTGTCAGGTTTCATATACCAGACTTTACGATGTGGTAGGGAAAGAAGAGATAAACAGAAGCACTCGTCAGATCGCAAAGGCACCAGTCAAAATCTTATCGGACATTGGACATATACTAACTTACAGAACTAACAACTGACCTAAACGACACCTTTTTTTTGCTCTTCTATGAATGTTCAGGAAACTTGGCTGAACCTCTACACACAAAGCAGATTCATAAAACAAACAACACAACAAAAATACTATTAAAGATTTTTAGTTTTTCTGGAAACTTTAATTTTTTTTTCTCAAAATTTATACTAAGTATTGAGTTATAAGTGATTTTTTTTTATCTTTTGAATTCCTTTTTTTATTTTATTGCCATATTTTACATTTTTTTTTATTTTCTTTGCTATTAATTTTTTTTTCATTTTTTTTACAATTTTTTGCTTTTTTATACATTTTTTTTTGAATTCCTTTTAATTTTATTTCTATTTTTTTTTACTTCTTTTATATCTAATTCTTTATTTTTTTTGAATTTTTTTTTTTTGAATTAAATTTTCTTTTAAACTTTAAACATAAACATATTTTCGAAAACAACAATAAACATGAATGAGAAAAACTTAGGGGCAGTTCCAAAGGGCACCCAGTCTAAACGTGGGCGAGGAGCAGGAAGGGATCCCCATTTGCTTAGGTCGAGTGCAAGAAATGCACCACCTAACCCTTTAACGTCTAGTGCAGAACCGAACCTTTCATCCGCAGAAAATCCATTTTTAGGCAGGGAAAGAAGTGATTCGGTAGATGACGATTTAAGCTTCCAAATCGAAAACGTAGGGTTAGGCGAAAATCAAGATGAGGGGGCAACCGACTTGAGTCCTAAACAAAGAAATACGCAGCCTGAGTTGATTCACTTGGAATCGGAGGAAGAGAGTAGGGAAACGATACAAAGACAAACACGCGACTACGAAAAGGACTGCTTACAACTTACACTAACGGACCTTGAAAGACAAGAGGACGAATTAGAACAGACATCATACAAAAACATTGACAGAATAATTGAGGCTGCGGTATCTAGGTCGATACAAGAGGCGCAGTCAAAAACAATATCCTTGCTTGAAGAGCAAATGTCAAGCATGAAAACCATGCGAGCAATGGTCAAAGTCACTACTAACAATGTAGTGACGTTACACGAGAGGCTGAGAATAGTCGAAAAATCAACGTTAATGTTGCATAACAGTATAGATAAGGAAAAGGGACAATCCTCTTATGCTAACACCAAAAATAGGACAGCATCACCTCCAAATTTAGGCCAAAGAAATACAGATAGAGCAACTTTCTATCAAGATCAAGGTAGAAGAGTGGAAATCCACAAATGGGGGGTGAAGTTCGATGGAACACCGAAAACGATGAGCGTTGAAAGTTTCATCTTTCGCATTGAAACGCTTCAAAAAACTAATGGTGCTACTAATGAGCAAGTGTTTGCAAATTTTCACCATTTGTTAACCGGGCCAGCGGAAAAATGGTACTGGCAATTCCTTGAGGAAAATCAAGGGGATGAAATGTTAAATTATTTTGACCTAAAGACAGAATTATTGAGACAATATAGAAATAGCAAAAGAGATCACGAGATCCTGAGATCCATAATGGATCGAAAACAACAAGCGAGCGAATCATTTGATGAGTTTTATGAAGACGTTAGGGGTTTGACACTGCAAATGAGAAACAGACCAAACGAGAAGGACCTTGTTTCGATAGTTAGGACAAATATCAAAGATAAAGTCGCAAATTTGATATTTGGGTGTTCAATCAAAAGTATTCGAGACTTGAGAGAAGAATGTAGGCGCGCAGAGAAGCATCTAGCTACTAGAGAATTTAGATTTAAGAAACAGGTCAGTGAGTTAGAAGAGAGAAATAGATGCTTATTAGAGAGTTCAGAAGACGATGACGATGGACATGTTGCAGCAGTCCATTACAACCGAACTGACAGACCACAGACAAACACAAAACAAGACAAACGAAATACTATATACAAAAATAACGAACGAGACAAAAGAACAGAACTTACACGAGACCTTACGAACTCTGCTTGTCCATCGACATTCCACGCTTTAACCTGCTTTAGTTGTGGTCAGGGAAATATTTCATTTCACTGCGCAACCTGCCAGGGAAACCTGAAGGTCGGCAGTGCATCGGGAGTACCACCGCCGGCAAGAGTTCCCCTCCCGGAGAACCAGAACCAGAACCAGAAACTGGAAAAATAAAAATATTAAAAAGAGAACAAAATTCAAATGTGATACAACCTCTAGTTAGAGTCCAAAAGAGTCTCCACCAAAGATTAAAAGATTATGATGAAGCTCGTAAACGTATTTTTAATGAAGAAGTGACCTGTGATAAATTAGTAATAAGTAGTAGAAATTATAAAAAAATAGCTAGACTAAGGGAAAAGAGTGCAATATGTAGGAGTAGGAAAATGAGGATTGAAGCCACTGTTCTATCGGTCTGTGACGATAACAGACCATATGCTAAGGTAGTGGTAAACGGTGTAGAGATGTTAGGTCTCTTAGATAGTGGTGCTTCACTTAGTTGTTTAGGAAAGGGTGCAATGGATTTTATCGAAAACCAAAACATAGAAATGACGAACATGACTATAGACATAAAAACAGCGGACGGTAAAAACCAACAGATTAAAGGACGATTTAAGACTGACATCTCTTGGGGTAACGAAACACAAGAGATGGAGCTGTTGGTTGTTCCAAGTTTACAACAGCAACTCTATCTTGGGGTAGATTTTTGGAAGACGTTTAAGGTAGCTCCGAATGTGATTTGCGCTTTAGACATTCCAGAACCGGCGAGAGGGCAGGAGTCTGATCCTATGCGACAGCTTACCCCAACACAAACTGAAGAGCTCGAGCGGGTAAAGCTTGCATTTCCTTCGTTCGCACAGATGGGATTGGGTAAGACTCACGTCGAAGAACATGTCATTGAGATGGAAGACGACACAATTCCCATCAAACAACGACATTATCCAATATCACCTGTCGTACAGAGGCTAATGTACGCGGAGCTCGATCGAATGCTTGAACTTGGTGTTATCGAGGAGAGCAATAGTGCTTATAGCTCTCCAGTTGTGTTGGTACGTAAGCCAGGCAAAAACAGACTTTGCTTAGACTCGAGGAAAGTAAACGCGGCCACAGAGAAATTTGCATATCCTCTGCCGCATATTGAAGGAATTTTAAGTCGACTCCACAACACGCACTATATATCGAGTATCGATTTGAAGGACGCCTTTTGGCAGATTCCTCTGGAGATCAAATCAAGAGAGAAGACAGCTTTCACAGTCCCTGGACGACCGTTGTATCAGTTCACGGTTATGCCGTTTCGATTGTGCAACGCCGCCCAGAGAATGTGTAAGCTGATGGACAAAGTTATCCCCGCTCGTTTGAGAGAGAATGTCTTTGTCTATCTCGATGACCTTTTGATTTGTTCTCCAGACTTTGAAGCCCATATGGCCGTTCTCAAAGAGGTAGCGAGAAGTTTGCGTGAGGCGGGGCTGACAATAAATGTGGAGAAAAGCAAATTCTGTTACAAAGAGATCAAGTACTTGGGCTATTTCGTCGGTGATGGATGTCTGAGAACAGATCCAGAAAAGGTTTCGGCAGTGAAGGATTTCCCTGTTCCAAGGACTCCCAAACAACTCCGTCGGTTTCTAGGGATGACGGGTTGGTATAGGCGCTTTATCCCAAATTTTGCGTCGATATCAGCCCCAATGACAGACTGCCTCAAAAAGGGTAAGGAATTCTCAATGACAACCGAGGCTTTAGAGGCTTTTGAAAATTTGAAAATGACATTAATAACGGCACCAGTACTAACGAACCCTGACTTCACTAGACACTTCTACATACAATGCGACGCTTCAACTTCAGGCGTGGGTAGCGTTTTGTTCCAAATGGATGAAGAGAAAAACGAACGACCCATAGCATTCATGTCCCAGAAGCTTAATTCCGCTCAGCGAAATTACAGTGTTACGGAACTTGAGTGCTATGCGGCCGTTTTGTCGGTAAAGAAGTTCCGAGCCTATATTGAAGGATTACCCTTCACTATCATAACCGATCACGCGAGTCTCAAGTGGCTGATGACACAGAAGGACTTGAGTGGTCGACTAGCTCGGTGGAGTTTCAAGCTCCAGGGCTTTGATTTCACCATAGAGCATAGGAAGGGTATCCTGAATGTAGTCCCGGATACTCTCTCGAGAGTCCATATGGAGGAGATCATTGCCGAAACACCGGAAGTTGACTTCAATTCTCCATACTTTGCATCAGAAGAGTATGTGGAATTGAAGAAGACCATAAACGAGAACCAGGACAAACTACCAGACTTATGCATTTCTGACGGATACGTATACAAACGGACAGACAGACGAACAGGAGATCCTATACAAGAGGACAGGGCCTGGAAAATCTGGGTACCGAGGGAGTTGAGTGGGGGTCTTTTGAAAAGAGCACATGATTCCTTCACTGCTGGACACGGAGGAATCCATAAAACGTTGTCCAAACTTAGACAAAAATACTTTTGGCCGAACATGACCGTTGATGTTCGAAACTATATACAAAACTGTGATATTTGCAAGTGCAATAAACCGACAAATTTAACGTTACGACCACCCATGGGACAACAAACGATTACTGACGGACCCTTTCAACGTTTATACATAGACTTTTTAGGACCGTATCCGAGAACAAAGACTGGCAATACACATATCTTTATAGTATTAGATCATTTTAGTAAGTATGTGTTTTTAAAACCTATTAGGCGAGCAACAGCAGCTGAGGTAGTAAAATACCTTGAAGAAGGAGTTTTTCATATGTTTGGTGTACCCGAATTCATACACTCTGACAACGGAAAACAATTCGTTTCAGAATTGTTTTCCAGCTTCCTTAAGAAATACGGCGTTAAACACGTTCGCACGGCATTTTACTCTCCTCAGGCAAACGCTTCAGAGAGAGTGAATAGATCTGTGCTAGCCAAGATTCGATCCTACATAGATAGTGATCAACGAAACTGGGACACACACGTTAGTAATACTGCCTTTTCACTAAGAAGCGTAGTACATGACGCGACCACGTATGAACCATATTATGCTATCTTTGGCACTCAAATGATACAACATGGGGATACATATGAACTTCTTCGGAAACTTGATGTCCTTAAAGACACAAGTATCGAAATAATTAATAAAACTGACAAATTAGCATTGATAAGGAGAGAAATTTTCGAAAACCTGAAGTTAGCTCATAACAAAGGTACTAAAATATATAATACACGAAGCAGAGACATAACTTACAAGTCAGGACAAATCGTCTTTAGGAGAAATTTTAAGCAGAGTAGTTTACCTGATCACTACAATGCCAAATTAGGACCAAAATTTATAAAATCAATTGTGCTTAAGCCAATTGGGAATTCTCTATATGAAATTGGAAACTTAAGAGGCGAGAAAGTCGGAATCTTTCACGCTAAAGACTTACATACTTGATATATCAGATTTTGACGCACTCACGCTGCTGTTGCTATTGCTAGTGATAATAATCTGTGATATATTTGTATATGCTTGTATAGAGGTTTATTTATTATATTATTTATCTTTTATTTATTTTTTTTATTAATTTATTTATTTGTTTATTTATTTTCCTTAGGACATAATATATAGATAGGTATATATTTAATTATTTCTGTGATATTAGGTATATTTATTTATTTCTGTGATATTAGGTATACTTATTTGATTATTTCTGTGATATTAGGGATATTTGTTATTTCTGTGATATTAGGTATATTTGATTATGTCTGTGATATTAGGTATAGAGGATATACATATTATTTATTTATAGAGATTTATTTATTCTAGTATTAATCTTTAGTTTATAATTTTTTTTCCTTAGGATATAAAATGGTGATAGTTTATTTTTTTTGCATGTTATAGTTTATTTACATAGAGATTTATTTATGATAGTTATTTATTTATTTTCACTGTGATAATTTATTTTTTTTTGCATGTTATAGTTGATATATATATATAGATTTATTTATTATAGTTATTTATTTATTTCCAATGTAATAGTTTAGTTTTTTTTTTGCATGTAATAGTTTAAATTAGTATTATTGAGTTATTTCTTAGGTATTTTTTTTTTTCTTGCTGAGTTAGTCACTATCCCCAATAGTATAAATATTAAAGCAAAACCCTTATACTACGAGAAAAAGACTGCACCGTATAATAGGAAATTACAAAGACAAAACTACACAAAGACAAGAGAATACAATTCATTTCTTTCAAAAAAATAAATACCGAACCCGGGTTAAGTATACACAAGTCTACTCAGGGCGTGGACGTACCACACGTCATCGAACGGCGTTAAACCATAACTAATTTGCGTTAAAAATAAGAACATAGATACTGAACTTTCAAATAAGAATAAGGCGACGACCTTCCTATTTTTACGAGGCCAGTGTCCTCACGACCACTCAAACACTGTCATCGAGCTTGTTACGTAGGTCGTCATATACCTCGTATATGTTTTATAATCCTTTATTGATATTATAAGATTTACCAATCAATCAATAGTAGATCTTAGATATAATAAAAGAAAGGAAATAGTACGAAAAGCAGAGCCTTCATACTTTAAATAACGCTTCGAATAGTATAGTATAGTTATAGTATATGAATTCATATAATAGGACTCAAAAGGTTGGACTTACAACATGACACCTACTAACTTGTGGACGGAAAGATTTTGGCGGTATTATGAATGTAGCACATTGAAGTGGAAAAGTTTTGTTGTCCTGAGTTTAATCTTGATTGTGATTTGCAGTAGTGGGTGGCTTCAGGTTGATATTTGAGGATCCGATAGGAGAACCTGAAATAAAAAAGAAAAAGAGAAAAATAAGAACAAATTAAAATTAGGATTTTTGTCGCTTGAGAGTGGTTCTTGGGTGGCTATGTTCATACATAGGTCGTTTCAAAATAAAAATGTCCCGAATCATTCTCAGCGACAAATAGTGACTTATCCTTATGGTTAGTTGTATCGCGTTTAGGAGGTATCTATGGAATGGGTAGCTAAAGAAAAAAGAAAAGAAAAGATAAGTTGTAGCCAAACAATAAATGGGTAAATGTAAATAAACCTACCCTTTGGTGTTTACATGTTTTTTTTGTTGCTCAAGGTCCTGTAGGGGTGGCCAGGGGTTCATTGTCCTAGCTGAGTTTCCATCTCAGGTTGTTTGTTTGATTTTTATTTGGTTTTTTTGCTAATTATTTGTTTCTTATTGTAATTATAAAATTTTTTTTTTTTTTTGACACAATATTTGTTTGCACACTTTATAAGATATTATGAAATGTCAAACACAAGCCAAATTTGAACGACAACAACAAATTGACGAAGCTAGGTAACGCGATCGTTTGGCGAATAGAGGAAGCTTCTAGATAGGACACTAAAAAAGTACGAAATAGTACGTAGTAGAAAATCTGTGATAAGTTTTTGTGCAATATTAGTAGTGTAAGTAGGTTAAATGAGAGTTAGACTGATTAGGTTAGGTTTATTTATAATTTAGTTAATTTAAATAAGTTCATGGTAATAAAATAAGCATTATTTCAAATAGAAAATAGTACTAAGTAGTGGATTAGGCTTACGATATCCCGAAAGTATTAGTAAAATTCGAGGACGACAGCCATGACCAGTAAAGGTACTAGATTAGAGACTGGAAAAAGTTTAGTCTTTCCAGAAGAAAGAACGAAGAAAGAAAGTTTAAAAAGAAGATGGAAATTAGGCTAATAGGTCAATGAACTGCCTTATGTAATAGGAATTTTGCTGTCATACTGAAAGTGAAAGTTCTTATGCAATCTTCTCGAGATCTGTGTAACAGTACGGAGTAAAATTAGTGCGCTCGGAACAAAAATTTTTGTTTCTTCGGAAATTTTTTTTTGATTTTTTTGATTTTTTTGTGAAGACAGTGGTGAAAAAGAAAACTATTGCCATAAGTCGCAACAATTACCATAAAAGGTGAAAACTTGCAAATTCAATATAAGTCGACTGAAACTAAAATTTAATAATTTTAGATTACATTTATATATGTAGATACAGTGTACATAAGTGTATATCTATAAAATTTCTAAGGAAAGCAGAGTTAAGTCGCCTAATGAAGGATAGGTTGACGATAATCTGAATAAAGATAATATCTAACTGAATAAAATTTAAAGCAGAGGTAATTTTAGTTAAAGAATAAAGTGATAGTTATATTAAAGATATGAATTTTCTATAGGTTAACGGTTAGTAAGGTCTTTTGCGTATATGTATATATTATATATGTTCGTGACTGGCAGAAATATATAGATATACATATAGCTGTGTCATATGCCATTAGAGACGAACCTTGACCTCTGCTTGCGTATTGGAGAAGATTCTGTGAAAAAGGGATTTAAACTCCAGCTCCAGCTCCACGACAAAACGGGGTGTTCAATACTTTTGGAACTAGGCTGAACATTTTTTTTTAATTTTCTGAATTTTGTTCTATAGTTTAATGAATTTTTTTTGAGTAATTTTTGTTTTTAAATTTTAATTTTTTTTAAATCTCTTTTATCGAACTTTAATATTTGGTTTGCAAAAGAAGGCATACAAAAGAAAAAAGTGAAATCATAAGAATTTGAATAGTGATCAAGATCTGTGCGAAAGTGATAATTTATATATGTTTATAGTTATATAGATATATGTATTCTGATAAAGTAAAGAGTGTGTGAGTTAAAGGCCTGAATTTGAAAGCCGCTCTACTTACCATCATCAGGAATGTGCTGCCGGCAGAACTTCGTGGGATGAAGAAAAGTGAGTAACCTTTTTAACAACTTAAGTTTCTACACACACAATACCTATATATACATATACATATATATATAAAGTTGATCTGCGCGAAAAGAGGCAGATCCAGAAGAAAATTAAAGACCATTTTTGTTCGCTCTGTGATTTCATTTTTAACATCTTTTATTTTGATTCTTATATATTGAATTTCCTTTTTTTTTTTTTTTCCTTTTCTTTTATATCCTTTCTCAATTTTTTTATTCTTTTTATAAATTTTATTTTTACGGCCTATGGCCAAAATTAAAATAATTAAATTTTTGTACTTGGAATTTTAAAATTGCGTTTTTTTGATTGCCATAATGGTGTGCTAAGTTTTAATTGCTTCAGTGTGTAGAGGCCAGGCCAGGCCGGCTTTCTGGAAGAGTGTAAAAAGAGACAATATGACTTAATAAGACGAATCACGAACTTTTGGTACTAGTACGCAACGCTACGAACATTTACTATGACTTAACAACACGAATTACGAACTTTTGGGAACGACTACGAACATTAACCATGACTTAACACCTCGAAGTACGAACTTTTGGGACCAGGGACGCAACAATATACTAAAACTACTATGACATAAGGTGACTAGGAACATGTAACGATACATACTATTGACTACAATAGGATTATGACTGGAGGTTACGCTAGGGGCTATCTCCAGAGATTTCGGCCAAGGAGATAGCAATGGTTGTATCTTAGATACAAGGGTGGGATGGCTGACCTTTGACACCAACATCTGTCAATGCTTTTGACGATCGGACGAACCACTGTATGGGGGAGACAGTGGGGTTGAGTTCGAATCTTTTTTGGAGAGAAGATTGTTTTTGGTTAGATTTAGATTAGATTAGTTTAGGTTAAGAAACAAAAGACATTCTAATAAAGAATTTCTTTATATCCAAAAGGATATATATTTAGTGAGTAGGGTTTTAGATATAGTTAGATATAGTTATAGAATTAAGATACTCAATCTTCTGTCCCAAGGGATCTCGACTCAAGCCTCATCCTTTCTCACATATAGTGGCATAGGTCACTAGATTTGTGTATATCCTTTGTAAATATTCCTGTCATATACTATATCCTTTCCCCTTCCCTTCCCTTTTCCTTAAACAAGGCATGGAAATTTTGTTTGCTGAGTGAGAGATACTTGGAGAGGGGCAAGAACCACCCCCATCCTTCGAGCTAGGCCGAGCGAAGAGCAAGCATGCCGCCGCCCTTCTCCAATATCAAAGTAACACCCCCGTGGTAAAGCTCGACTCGCAACAATCTTAATAATAATAACATGCATGACTGGATCGCACGAACTTGCTCTTATGTAAATGTACTTTGGAATTTAAAAATTATGCATGTGTAAATATAAAACATGGACTTAATGAGATAATAATGTTCAAATGCATGGAATTGCCGTCTGATTTCTGCAAAAGTATGCCTTGATGCAAAACAAGTTTAAAAATCGTTTTATTATTAAAGTATTTTTTTTAAAACCCAAAATATATTTTTTTTCGAATATTTGTATATACAATATTATTTAAAGCTTAAGGGGGCTCCTGCTGAAAATTTTTGGTTAAGATCGTAAGAGCCGTTAATGCGAAAGTCGAAAATCAAAAAGCCGTTCTATGACAGAAACCGTTAATAACATTTTGCCTCAAATTTTTTTTGACCAAAATGTAGTCCTTGTGTGTAATATCTCATCTATTTTTTTTTATTAAAATCGTTAGAGCCGTTTTCGAGATAAATAAGATTTTACACTACGCTTGTATGGTGTACCGTTAGAGAGCTAACAAAAAATTCAATTTCCTCTCTAGGACTCTAGAGAATCACTGAAGAACTTTAAGAAAATAGCTCCAGTGGCCTAGGCTGTAGATCGAGGTACATACAGACAGACAAACGAAATTGTCGGACCCACTTTATTCGTCTTCGCTATCATCTTAATTCAACTTTGATCAAAAGCTCGAGTTCCATTTTTTTCCAAATGCCCTATAGTACCCATATCGCAAGTAAAAAGGATAAAGAATCCATTCGAAAATATGTTATTGCCGTCTTGGTAAAAATCCATGAAAAAAAAACATTCTTTTTGGTGCCTTTTTGGATTGGGATTGTATTTTTAATATAATTAAGCAAGTTCTGTTCCTGGATCATTTTGCTTAGATTTCATATGTTTTCCATTAGCACTAATTTTTTTAAATACATAAATCTTCTTCTTCTTCTTCTTCCTTTTCTTCGGGGCTGTTATGATCTCGATGTCGAGGGGATCATAACTCTCCCACGTATCTGCTTCACACTAGTGATCCGCCTGTGGGGTTCGCCGGGTTGACCTCAGAAATCGGCGGCAAGCCTCCCGGTTTTGTATTGTTCCATTTCTGAGGCCAATTGAATGCTGGTGTTTTTGCATTTGTTTGTACCAGGAGTGTTTAGGCCTACCTTTCTTTTTATTCCGAATTGGAACGTTGTATGATATTGCCTTTTTGACGGGGTTCTCAGGATCTCTCCTTTGAACATGGCAATACCAACTGAGTCGGTCGTGTTCAATTTTTTGGGAAATGGTATTCTTAACATGAAGGCTTCCTCGGATCTTCGTACTTCTTAAATACATAAATCATTAAATAAAAATTCAATTATTTCTAAGTAAATCTAAGAAAAGTAATAAAATCCATTATTTTGTGTTATGTTTAATTTTTTAGTTTACTGAGATTTAAAAATGTTTAACTTTTCAAAACCCTATAAAGTATAGGTACATATGTATATTAAATTACCTATAACACTTTTCTCTAATTATGCATAAGTATATATATTGTATAACAATTATTACCAAAATAATTTCCTATTGAAAAAAGATCACAAATATACACTTTACACAAAAATATATTCAGAATTTGACATTGTTTTTTTGGTTAAAAATTATGGAAATGGTAATTAGTTGAAAATATTGTTTTTTTTTTCGTACATTTAAATACATCTTCTTCATCCTACAAGTTTTGAATCACCTGTAAGATTTAGCTGATTATTCTACAAGTAGGATTTAGTTTTTTTCTACACTTGTAGCTTTGTGTTACAGAAAGAGGGAAATCATATAATTTCCCACTTGTAATGTTCACTCATTACACTTGTAGAAGAGCCAGCAAACTTGTAGCTTTGTGTTACAGAAATTTTTTACACTTGTATTAATTCACTTGTATTACAAGTACTTGTAGTTTTGTGTTACAGGCCCCTGATCTTTACATCATTAAAAACCCTTGGAGGTGACTCAGCTGTCAAATATATGAGTAAAGCAAACAGTATGAAAACTGTGAAGGGCTGATTGCCGCAATTAAAGAAGCCTGTTCAAAAATTTAATTAGATTATGTAAGAAATTTGTATGATTCTCTTAATTTTTTGATGTAATTTTAAATCGTGAAAGTTGTACAAAATATTGAAAACGTGAGAAATAACAGTATTATTACTCGTAAATAAAAAAGAACACACTCAAATTCTAATTTTTTCGAAATTTTTAGCAGATGCTAAAGTGAACCGATTAATTTGGGCATGTTTTGCATCAGTTGTAAGAAAGAGATCAAAATTACCGTTAAGCTCCCTCCCCGAATTTTGTTGAACAAATTCTGGTACGCGAACTTATTCAAATTATTTTTGGCACTACAGATACCTACATATGTACGAAGCTTAAACAGTATCATAAGAGACGCTTTTGAGAAAATTGAGAAAAAGACGTCCAAAATGCTTGCATTGCAGCTGTTCTAGATATTCTTTATCCATTCGAACAGTGACGTGCCGTGGTGGTTTCAGTAGGGTGTTCACTATAACTTTTTTTTTCTCTAATCATTTATCTATTTTAAGTTTTAATCCAGAATCACGACGAGGACGTAATAGACAACCATCGCATTACATTTTTTTTTCTTTTTATTTTTTTTTTATTTTGTTTTTGTTTTTATTTTTTATATTTTTTTGTATATTTATTTTTTTATTTTTTTTTTTTTTGTTTTTTTTTTTTTTTTTTTTTTTGTGTTGTTTTAGTTTTGTGTTAGTTTAGTAATTAGTAAAGTTAACGCAGTCCAACAGATATTTACTTGTATATAAAGGTCGATTCGACGGGATTTCTTCAAAAAAAAAACTTGTAGATCATAATCATAAAGAATATTTTTTGCTTTAATTTCCTTAAGAAATGATTTTTCTATTGAAATAATTGCCAGTTATGACAATCTGTTCTCTAGCATTTTATTTCTGGCATATGATTTTATGCACTTAAGGACAGAAAAAGATCGCTCGACAGAGCTACTTGATACTGGAATCGTCAAGATTAGTGAGCTTAGTTTAAAAATTTCCGAAAAAAAGTCTTTTAGTTCCATATTATCGAGTATTTTTGGAATGTCCTTAATGGAAATATTTTTGAATTGTTACTGAGTAAGTTTAAAAAACACAGTAAGTTCATTCTCAAGCTTCAGAAAATCAAAAAACGGACCATAGGAACTTTTACGGTATTCGAAGCCGTTGGGAAATTTTTTTACGGAAAGACCAGAACGATTCTTCAGATTTTGTTTGAATAGCAGCACTGATCATAGAAATAAATGTGCTCATAACAAAATGTCAAAATTCAAAAAGATTCTTGTCTCTTTAGTGCAGGTCTTGTCAGCTATATACGTTTTTAGTTCTACTATTCTTTAAATTGTTCTTGCTTCAAAAAGTACAAATTTGTAGATGGTAAATTTATTTTGATTACCTAGCTTCATATATTTTTGCTAAAACTATACATTTTCATTATAGAGTAAGAGTATATTTGTTAACAAATACTATGTAAATGAATCGCTGATTGTTAAAACAACATAACTGAAATTTTAGTTTTTTTACAGGAGATACAAGAAATCCTACATTTTTGGGCTTGTAGTCACTTTCATTTTTTTAACCCAAAAATCCTATTAGAGTGTTTCGATTTTTAAAATTAAAAAATTAAAACAAACATCACTTATATTGTTTTAACAATCAACGATGATTTAAATGTGAATTAACTATGGTTCCTTTGTTTATAATTTGTTGTTACCTAATCAAAAAAATATATGTATTTCTACTGCGAAAATTTTGGCTTTACTGCGATTTATTTGCCAATTTACTGCAATCTGCGATTTATGAAGTCCGAACCCTGGTTGTGTGTTGTTCTGTTGTACACTTGTGACCTTGTGTACAACAACAACTGGTATACAATGAATTCGCACTCCATAATGAAAATGAATCATATCAGAGTTCACTGTCTCTCTCGATGCCGGTCGAATTGAGGATGGTACGCTTAATGAAGTTGAACACCATACACCAAACCAATTTATCTTCTTTTCTGTAGTTTGAGTTGTTTCTGTATGTTGATTTGCTTTACGTCGCGTTGCCCTTGCCTTTCGTCGGTGCGTTGACATGGAGAGAACATTGTAGCGTGAGAATGAATTCTCTATCCATTCGGATGAAGGATCGTGGTTCGTGGTGCGCTGGATGAAGGTGAACACCAAGGAATATAGAATTTTGGATTTATATATACACATTTTGTCTCTTCTTTGCATTTTTTTGCGTGGATGTGGATGTGCTTTACCTTGGTTTCGGAGGTCGGTCGGTGCGTTTACATGAGGAGAACACCCTAGAGTACTATTTTTGTTATTTTGCTTGAAAATGTATTCTTCATCCATTGCATTTGAATGAATTGCCGTGGTGCGCTTGAATAAGGAGAACATGGAGAACATGAAATATGGAATGTGACTTATGTGATGATTTTGGTAGGGTGTGCGGTGAACACCTGCGTACCTTCGAATAAACGTCACTGCATTCGAATCACATAAAAATGCTCTTACCCACATTTTCAGCTTAATGTTCACATCTTCGCACAAAGTGAGCGATTTTTTGACATCAAACCAACACTTAGGATAGGCGCGCACATTCAATTTTTAGTTTCGCAACTGCTTGGTTCGAGCAACTAAAAAGTTTATGTTTTGACACAAACTTAACGATTGCCTAAAATGATTTCGCTATTTTGTGTAACATATAATTATATGCACCTGCGCGGACATTCAACCAAATAGTTCATCTGTTTTCTGTAAGTAACCAAACAGTTGTGCAACTAAAAATTGAATGTGCATGCCTAGCATTATGCTATAGAAAAAGTTAAAAACAAGGAACACACAATTTAACAGTTTTTACAGCTATTTTAAGCTTAAGGTGAATTTCTTTAGCAAATGCTCACTTTTGCTTACATAAATAAACGACCGAATGTAAATATTGACCAAAAAAAAAAAACAGTTGACAAACAAATACACTCGTTTGTTCTAAAAAGGTATAAATTAACTATGGCGCGTGTGGAGGAAATAATTTCTTACTTTGTGTTAATTTTATAATAATTATTCTTATTCACAACCACTGCAGTCAGTGTCTTGATAATTCTCAATGCAATATGCAACTAAAGCAATTGTGACCGCATCTTTTACTTTTATATAAAACTTCTGCTTTTAATATATATATATTAAACGATAGTTTAACAGATTAACAAACCATTTTGAATAAAGGCAAGGTAATTTTATTAATTGAATATTATATTGATTGTTATTATTGTTTATTCTAGCACAAAATAATTGCTCATTTTACTTGCGATTAAGGGTTAGTTTTCAATATCACTTGGAAAAAAATTGAACTTGATAATCAATTACTTTAAAATAAGAAAGATCACATAAAAAGTGGGTCCCGCAATTCTGTGTGTCTGTATGTCTGTAAAGGGTAGGCCAGATACGAGTTTCTTTTTAAGAATGCAATTAAATGAACAAAAAAAATGGCTTCATTAGTAAGAGCAAACATTTCCATTAATTATGGAACACAACTTTGTGCTTCGGCTGGTTATGCGCCTTCAATTGCGAAGTCAATTGGACCTTGTAAGCGAATAATCCGAGATCTTTGTGCAGAATCCTTCTCAGGCTAGTGCGTGAAATGTTGAGCTTTTGAGATCGATGGCGAGTTGATGTTCGTACATTGAGTCTCACACTCTCGGGTACAGCAGCTACTTCCTCGTCTGTGCGTACTGTACGACGACGACGGGGACCATGAATGTTGTCCACTAGCATAGATACCAGTCTCACTAATTTTTTGCACAAACTTCCGTGCAGCAGGCGTGGTGGGTGATTCATTTCGGCCAAAACTTCTTTACAAAAAATGCACTATTTGGGCTACACAGCACTAACCTTGGAAATAAGTTAAGATCGAAAATTATTTCTGTTTAAGTGGAGTGATTGAATGAAATTCAATTAAAAACGCACCTTGGAGTTGAGGTCACTTGAGCTTTTAATTGAACTTGGAAATAAGTTTTCAATATTTCCGCACGTTGTTCAAGCAAGGGAAAATAAAAGCTGAAATATATGCCTACAAAATAATGAAGTTTAGGGATGCGTTGGAAAAGAATACGTTATTGTATTATGCCGAGTTGAAATAGAGTTGAAATTGATGGTTATATGTTTGTAGATGAAATATAAAATTCTTAAAAAAATTGCTTAAGCTATAAATTCGTTTTAGATAATTTTTGATAAAAAAAATGTTAAAATCATTATTTCACTCTAAACGTAAAGATATGTTTTGTCCTGGACTTGGACCACTGACAGAAATGTCAAAATACAAATTCAAATAAAGACTCGGTGTGAGACAAAATCAGCAAGATCATTCTTCCTTACATAATGTGATGATTTGCTATATGGTGGTCATATAATATTAAGTGTGTTTGGTATCCTGAAATTTCTCACAAATTTTAACTAAACTTGGTGAAAATTTTAGTAACTGTATTTTAAAATGAAGCCAGTTTCTTATATCGAAAATAATGGCAGATCCAAAAGAATTTACACGATAAAGTCACAAATCACAATAAATGGAAAAAAACTTCTGATTCGTTCAAATCCGGCATTAGTATTTTCGCCAGAATTAGGAATGATATTTCGGTTATTTCTTAAAAAAGTCTCTCACAGCACTTATATTTAGTTATTTGTTCTTAGGAAATTATCATGACCTATTGATCAATATAATTACATAATCACATAATAAAATAATACATTAGGACTGCGCCAAACGTTCATTTTGAAAGATCGAATCATTTAATGATTGATTGGTTCAAGTTCAAGGATTCGATCTTTTCAATCAATCGTTCATTCAATCAAAATCAGTTTTTATCCAGCCGTTTCGTTCCGAACGAGACCAAGGCCGGTTCGAAATGTTTTTAATCTTCATATAACTAAAATACATTTTTCCAATCATTTCGTTCTGACCGAGACCGAAGCAATGTGAAAATGAACAAAAGTTTGGGCTTATCTACTTCTTTTCGAATTCGTTCACGTCATTTTCCATTGTATATAAAAGAAGAATATACATTTGGCTTCATTTCCATTCCAATATTTGGTATTGTGAAATGACTGAGAACTCATGTTGAATGAACGACACATAACTGTTTTTCATCCGTTTCGTTAACTTTATGTTCATCGGTTTCAGTGGCAAGAGATTGACATTGGGATTAATCTTTTTGGTGAACGGGTCACAAAGACCGAATCAATCGCGATTAACACAGCTCTAGGATACATCTTTTACGTACATCCTTTTTGTACAGGTTCTGAATGAAAAATCGGGAACGAAACGCATCTCTTCACCATTCATTCTACAGATCAATCTTAGAAATCGTCAGGAATGAGGGTAATCTTATATGTTCTTGATTCCATCACCAGAGATTCCAGATCCTGGGTTACATGTCATTAACCTTCGGAATAACTAAATGATCTGCTACTGCCCATCAAAAACAAAAGCACAAACAAGAAATGCAACTAAACCCTAAAAGTCAAAAGTAATTCACACAAGACTAATTTTGAATTGATTACATTTTTCTTTTTATCTGCTTCATTTTCTAATGAGAAGACAGAACGCCCTAAGCAAGAAAGAGAAGCTTCTGATCAACAAGCGGTCAATCAGGCCTCTTCATTATGTACATTATATCTGTTGTGTTTCGTTCATCGTATCTCTATTTCGTAGCGTGTCGGAAGTAAGTGCGCTGGAACAGTGATGAGCTTACGTTTGCCGTCGGGACCTTGAGTCTGAAAAAGGCCTACATTTAAAAAAAAAAAAAAATGCACGACTGGGTCGCACGAACTTGCTCCTATGTAATAGACTAGGAATTTTAAAAACGAATGTTATTAGAGAAAAGCTGTTCATAAGCATAAAATGATTTTTTAAATTCTTTTAGTAGTAAGAGACAAAAACAGAATGCTATCCAAATATGAATTTATGCAAGAACAAAAATAAATTATAAGTCGTTGTAGTGGTTTCTTTAAAAAAGAAGCTTTTATATACAAACTTAAGAAAAAATTTTGGTACGCCAATTTAAAGTTTTTATTATTGTTCGAATAAAAATTAAATTTGCAAAAAAAATATTGAGCCATTTCTGAGATATTGAATTTTCAAAAAAATTAAAAATAGATTTTTTTTTCAAAAATTCAAAAAATATTTAATTAAAGGTTTTGAAATGCAATGTGTTCTAGACTTTTTAGAAGCTTATATATAATAATTTTTATTAAGATCCGTTATGTGAATAATGAGAAATTCAAAAATCGAAAAAAATGGTTCTATGGTAGGTACAAGCTGTAATATCTTAATTTCAATTTTTTTTAATTAAATTAAAGATCGTAAAAATTAATTGAAAGAAAAAAAAATTTAGCAAAATTCTCGGAACCGTTTTCGAGAAAAATACGATTTTTGAAAACCATTTTTTTTTTAATTTTTAGCATTTGTATGGTAGGTACCTTAATTTTTAGGTAAAATAAATTTTTTTTTATCACATCTTGTAGATATTATTGAGAAACTTTTATTTATCGAGTTTAAAAAAAATCTAGCTGGGGGTTTTCGAAATATTGAGTTTTGAAAAAAAAAAATTTGAAGTTGTTTTTTAAAATCCAAAAAAATTTGAGTACACAATTCTATTTATGTTTTTGGGGAGCTTTAGCAAAAAAAAATTATCAAAATCGGTTGTACTGTTTTTGAGAAAATCAAAAACAAAAAAAAAGAGTTCCTTGGAGGGTACCCTCAATAACCATTTTTCGGAAAATTTTTTTCACCTAATACCTAGCTTTAATTAAATGAATTTTTTTTGTGTTTTTATTTTTAAAATCTATCGAACAGTTTTTGAGAAAAAAAAATGTTTTTAAAATTTCGAAAAAAAATCGTATGGCAGGTACCGTTATTTTTGGTCTTAAAAAATCAAATCAAAAAACATCCGGGGGTAAAAAATTAAAACCCATATCTACCAAGTTTGACGAAAATCGGCCGAGCCGTTTAGCTGCAATCGAACGGACAGATAGACAGACAGACAGACAGAATTGCGAGACCCACTTTTTTGGTCTTCGCTATCATCGTAATGTCAACTTTGATCAAAATCTCGAGTTCGATTTTTTTTACGAATGCATAACTTGCCTTATAGTACCTATAAGTCGCAAGTAAAAAAAAACAAACTTACGTTGGTTTTCCAGAGTTATCTGTGTCTTGCAAAAATCTTACGAAAATGTACACTCCTTGCTTAAAGAAATATCTATCAAAGACTATTACGAGTACATTAAGAAAATGTCAATTGGCATTAAAATTAATTGCGAAAATGGTGAAGATCACACGAAACTGTGTTCTATATTAAAATCAAAAATGTGGGAATTCTTTACCCTTGACCTCCCGTCAACCAGGTCTTTTAAAGTTGTGCTCTTTGGACTCGACGAACTTGAAACTGAAAAACTTAAAACTGAACTCATTTCTCTTGGTCTGAAGTGCGTTAACTTTATGTTAATGATCAAAAAGCAGTATAAGCAATTTACTGACATATTTTATTTTGTGTTTCTTGAAAGTGGTACAGTGAGACTTGCCGATCTTAAAAAAAAATATAAAATCATTATTCAAGACCCAAATTAAATGGGACTTTGCAAAAAAAGTTAATCAGTGAAAAAATTGTAATATAAAAACCAACAAGTGTACCTTTAAAAATATTAAGTGTGCAATAAGACACATACATCTACTGATCTTGATTGCCCTAGTCGAAAGAACTTTTTCCAAATGAGAGAAAAACTCTCCTCTAAAAACAATAGACAATCACAATCATTCGATGTAAAATAATTGAATTTTTTGATTTTCTAAGCAAGCACAAAGTAGATATAGGATTAGTATCCGAAACTTGGCTAAGTTCTGATGATAGATTATATTGTTGTAGATTAGATAGAGATGAGAGAAGGAGTGGTGGTGTTGCCGTTGTTGTAAAAATAAATATTCGGCACAGAATAATTCCTATTATGATGGGTCCGCATTAAAAATTTTTGCTGCATACTTTCCGGGTAGTACTGCGACAACGCCTCAAAGTAGATTCAATTTGAATAATGACTTAAGGAAACTAGTTAATATAAATGACATTTTTACTTGCGACTTATAGGTACTAAGTATAAGGCAAGTTATGCATTCGTAAAAAAAATCGAACTCGAGATTTTGATCAAAGTTGACATTACGATGATAGCGAAGACTAAAAAAGTGGGTCTCGCAATTCTGTCTGTCTGTCTGTCTGTCTGTCTGTCTGTCTGTCTGTCTGTCTGTCTGTCTGCCTGTTCGACTACAGGCTAAACGACTCGGCCGATTTTCTTTAAACTTGCTAGATATCATTTTTAATTTTTTCCCCCACACGTTTTTTTCTTTTTTTTTTAAGAACAAAAATAACGATACCCCCCATACGAATTTTTTTCGAAATTTTATAAACATTTTTTTTTCCAAAAACTGTTCAATAGATTTTAAAAATAAAGATACAGAAAAATTTCATTTAATTAAATCTAGGTATTGGGTAAAAAAAAATTTCCGAAAAATGGTTATTGAGGTTACCCCCCATGGAACCATTTTTTTTGTTTTTGATTTTATCAAAAACGGATCAACCGATTTTGATCATTTTTTTTTGCTAAAGCTCCCCAAAAACATAAATAGAATTGTGTACTTAAATTTTCAAAAAAAAATTTTTTTGGATTTTTAAAAAAAACTTCAAAATTTTTTTTTCAAAACTCAATATTTCGAAAACCCTATGCTAGATTTTTTTTAAACTTGATAAATAAAAGTTTCTCAATATAATCTACAAAATGTGAAACAAAATTTTTTATTTTACCTAAAAATAAAGGTACCTACCATACAAATGCTAAAAAATTCAAAAAAATGGTTTTCAAAAATCATATTTTTCTCGAAAACGGCACCTAGAATTTTGATAAATTTTTTTTTTTTTTCAATTAATTTTTACGATCTTTAATTTAATAAAAAAAATTTTGAAATTAAGATATAACAGCTTGTACCTACCATAGAACCATTTTTTTGAATTTTGAATTTCTCATTTTCCACATAACGGATCTTAATGAAAATTTTTATAGAGAAGCTTCTAAAAAGTCTAAAACACATTGCATTTCAAAACTTTAAAAACAATATTTTTTGAATTTTGGAAAAAAAATCTATTTTTTTTTTTTTTTTTGAAAATTCGATATCTCCGAAACGGGTCAATATTTCTTTTCGTAAATTTAATTTTTATTCGAACAATAATAAAAACTTTAAACTAGCGTACCAAAATTTTTTCTTAAAAAGCTTTTAAAAAGTTTGTATATAAAAGCTTCTTTTAAAGAAACCACTACAAGGACTTATAATTTTATCCTTATGAACAGTTTTCTCTAATAACATTCGTTTTTAAAATTCCCAGTTGATTATATAGGAGCAAGTTCGTGCGACCCAGTCGTGCATTTTATTTTAATTGGCGGGGATTTCAATTGCAAGCATAGGAATTGGGGTTGCCTGAGGGCAAACACATGGGGAAATATACCTGCAAATCTTAATACAAGGCACTCTTTTGACATTTTATTTCCACCTCATCCCACTTTTTATCCTGCAAATAACAGTGCCAATCCTTCATCTATAGATTTATATCTGACAAATATGACGGGGTTGTTTACAGAACCTATGGTTATAAATGAAATGAGCTCTGATCACTTACCCGTACCTATTTGTAGCTTCACTTCAACTTTAAGTGGAAGAAGCGAAACATTTAAGAGCCAAATGAGAACAAAACTGGGTAATATTCCTGATATTTCAAATGAAAATGTCAATCAAACTCAAATTGATGAAAATATTGCATCCTTTACATCTACTATTGTTGAAAGCGTTGAACTTTTCGTACTTAAGAAAAAAGATTAAACTTGGAAGCAGTAATGTCTTACCTAGTAATTCACTAGAATTAATTAAAATAAGGAACAGCTACCAGTGGAGTGGCGTGGATAATTTTAAATGGGAACCCGTTATAAAATTTTGTCACAATGAGCTTAAAACATAATAAAAAAGGACTTCCTTTTAGACACCACCCCCTTCGTCCGACATAACTGCGGCACATTCCTAGGAATGTTCTTTTAACTTTTCCTTGCAATCATATGTGTCAAAAATATAAAATATATGATGGGACAACTCATCTGCATTAAGACTCGCCCTAACGTCAAAAAATACAAGATATCTTTATTGTATTCCATTCTCTGACAAGAACCGAAATATGGCACTCAGTTGTCCCCTATGACTCAAATCTGATGTTTCGTCGATCATAATCGACACGAACCGAGCTTCTATGATTTCTGTTTTAATTTCAGATTTAATAACAGCCGCGTATCAAGTATCAAGTATCAGGTATCAAGTCATTTTGAATATCATTGCCCTATAACACTACTCTAAATAGGATTCCAATAAAGTGTCATAGGTACTTATATGCTGATTTCATTTACATTATGTACAAGAAATCAATTTCGGTGTGAAGATTTTGATCCTTCGCCAGATTTTGCGTTATTAAACAATCAACAAAAATTGACTTTGAATTATGATTTGTTTAAAATAAAGTTTAAATTAAATTGAAAATGGTTTTTGGTTTACTTGCAAAAGTAAAATGGCATACCAGTATGCCATTTTACCCAGGCAATTTTGATCGTTGGAATTTGAAGAGTTTTTGAAAATTAAATACTTTAAATACTTTTTGAAACTTTTTAAACTCGCAAAGCAAAAAAATGTAAGCGTTATTGATTTAGCTTTGCAAAGAATATAACATTTAAGTTTAAATGTCGCATTTTTGCGAGATATGACACATTTTCCTTAAGGGGGCCATTTTAGGCCACCTTTCCCTACATGTTGTGATTTGAGTGTTTTCACAATGTATTTGTCTACTGTTCAAAAAACCAATCTTCTTGCGTTCTTTTTTATATATTTTAACCATTTTTTTTCCTTCGGCAGCAAAGACACAAAAAATCAATTCATTTTTAGCTCAAACTTCCTTTTTTGAAATCATAAATTTATTTCATCTAACAACTAACATACACACCAAAGTAATTTGATATTTATCTATGGTTAAAAAAAAACACATTTTTCTTTCCTGTTCTGTCAAAAGATCGATTTTGAAGATTTTTGACTTCCATTGGTCAAACTGAAACCTAATTAGATTGAACCCGGATTTAATTTCTATATTTCAATCAACTTCATCAATTAATTAATGAAAAATCACACACAATTCAAATAACGCATCGAAAGGGGTATTCACAATCTGGTGTAACTGGTCTAGTATTGTTATAAAGATAGAAAGTAACATTAAACTACAACAACAAAATACACTGATTAAAATCTTAAAATACTTTTGCTATTACTATACTTCGTTGGTAATTGCTGCGGGAAATCCAATGCTGTAAAGTTTTTAATTTTGTTTGACACCTCATCAAATGTCAGTTCATACCAACTGATATACTCATGTCTAAGATTGTGTAAATAGATAATTTAGTTGCTGATTGTTCTTTAAGAAAGGAAGTAACAAGGGTCCAATTTTGACATTTTCTTCAGTCTTAACAAAGAGCGCGTTCATGATCCAGTAACAAAAAAATTAAACTTTACAATTTATCTAGACTTGTTGCACCAGATCGTGAACACCCAATCGGGAATTGTGAATAATCCAACAAGAATTATCTCCGCTAACGCCATCTACTTCATGAGCCATAAACGACGACATTTTACTTTTATGTAAAGTACGAAAACCTCATATGTAGCTACATATGTGTTTTTTCCCAACTTTATTCTGATACTACTAATGCAAATTGAAAAAAAAAGCGGGTTGCTGTGGATATGTTTCTTACTGTATTTTATATAAGGTCCCAAAAAAAAACACGGCTATTCTTAAACATCTTTTTTTGTTTAAATACCTACTAAGTTTTTAATGAAGTTTTACTTTCAAGTAATCTTAGTAGTCTTCTTCAAAAGCATTTTCGATAAATTGCAGTAGGGGATTTCAAATGCAAGCGAAAATATTATCGAAGCCAAGTAATTAATGACACCAAATCCACTAACCAGAAGGCACTGAAAATATTTAAATTAACTAAAACATTTTATTTTAAAATAATGTTCATACCAATTGGACAGGATCCATACTTGAACTGGAGTTAGACAAGCTAAACACAAGTCCTATGATGAAAGGATTAAGGAGGTATATTGCATAAGAAAGTCGATGTGTGTGTCGGAATATTTTGCATTCCAGAATTCTTGACCACCAAGTTCCACGACCTTTTGTACTAGCAATAATCATCCAACACACTACCATGACAATGGATATTCGTGATGCAACCAGTATAGTGATTGTGTAAAAAGGTGGCAAGTCCCTTTTCAAGTTGGAATAAACACAAGCGACAAATACCAATGCTGCCAAATTCCATATATATTTCTCCGTAACTGAACTGATTTTCAAATTTCCTTTGCTTTTGGCTAAATAGTAACCCCCCATCGATCCCACGAGGTAGGGTGTTATTCGAATGAAGGGGTTAATGTACAATTCCGTGCAAGTATACAGAATCACATCAAACGACAACTGATATTGATGTTTGATTGCCATAATGTAAGACCATACAATTGAAGCAATTACTCCGGTTACTGCTAATTTCTTAACAGTTTTTGGATGTCTGAAAGAACAAAGGATTAAAGTTAGCGGATATTTGTTTGAAACATGTTTAATACTTGGCATAAGCAAACAGCAATCCCCGTACTAACAAAGAGTACTGCATCTCACAAGCCAGTGACCACGACCAGTTCAGGCAGAGTTCGCTGCAGTCAAAGAAGTTTTGAATTAAGAGAATATTGCGCCACCAATATTTCGAGCAAACTTGATCGTAGCGATCGCTTATGTGAAATACGGAAACGTCTTCAATGTATGATGTGACTAAGGCTACAATCACGGTGATAACCAAGTAGGGGGGTGCTAGTCTGTAATAAGAGAGATGGTACTTTAATATTTTTTTTTTTTTTAATTTAGTAAGAAAGTTTTTAACTATGGTAAAATAAGAGAGTAGACAAGAGATCTTCTTAAGCACTACTTTTTACTTCGGCTAAGAGAAAAATAGCTGGAACTGTTTTAATTTATTAATTGTTGTTAAGAAGTAGACCATTTGGATAATGATTCCAGACGTACTGGTGTCTGTCATTTTAGTCCAAATGGAGTTTCGGAGAGCATTTTCCAACAATCCGCTTATCAGATCAACTTTAATGAGGGCGAGCACTGAAATCCTTGAGTTCGGATGCAGGAAACCATTGCTTCTGAAGCGTTTCGTCAAGGAATTTATCTGCTAAAAAGAGTATTAGCAAGCAGTAACTATAGATAATTAAGCACGCGCCGCTTTGAAATTGGTCGCTTGTTGTAGCTTGCTTTAAGATCTCTTCTATATAGATGTGATAGTGTATTCAAATAAAATTGTTTACTTGTAATGTTCAATTTGCAAGTAAATTAAACCCTGCAGACCTGCCATTCTGCTCTGAGTATACCTAGAAACTCCTTCAGACGGTGAGCGAAGATAATATCATGTTGCAAGTCAGTTTTTGACGCGAATGGAGAATGGTATTAAAAGATTATAAAAGAATTAAATGGGAAGACCATTTTTAAAATAAAATGCACGACTGGGTCGCACGAACTTGCTCTTATGTAAAGGACTTAGAATTTTAAAATTGTATGTTATTAGAGAAAAACTGTTCATAAGCATTAAATTCATATTTTAAATGACTAAAACAACTCCTTTAGTAGTTGGAGCTAAGAACAGGATGCCATGTGCTTCAACCTAATATTATTTTATGCAAGAACAAAAATTATAAGTCGTTGTAGTGGTTTCTTAAAAAAATAAGCTTTTATATACAAAATTTGTAAAACATTTGTAAGAAAAAATTTTGGTACGCCAACTCTAAGTTTTTATTGCTGTACGAATAAAAATTAAATTTCCAAGAAAAATATTGAGCCGTTTTTGAGATATTGAATTTTCCAACAAAAAAGAGATATTTTATTTTCAAACATCCTATAAGAAATTTCATTAAAATCCGTTATGCCGATAGTAAAAAATTCAAAATTCGAAAAAATTGTTCAATTGTTGGTACAGTCAGTAGTATCTTAATTTCAATTTTTTTTATTAAATTATAGATCGTAAAAATTTCAGTGAACAAAAATTTGGGGGGAAATGTTATTAACGGTACCTGTTATAAAACGGTTTTTTTCGATTTTCGAATTTCTCATCATTGGCTCTAACGATTTTTACCAAAATTTTTATGCAGGAGCTCATTTGCATTTGAAAAAAATTTAATCTGAAATTTTTTTTCGAAAAAATAGTTTTTGGATTAAAAAAAAATAATACAATTTTATAAGATGTATAAGATGTTATAAGATGTATTTTATTGAAAACTAACAATTTGCATATCAATTTTTTCATAAAAATTTTAGGGAAAATTTAGTACACAAAAAACATGTTTCAGTGTGTCTGTATGTATGTACATCTCCCTACAGCCTAAACAACTAGAACAATGTTCCTCAATCGCGGTAGTTAAGAGTCTTCGGTGATTCCCTAGAGGAGAAACTGATTTTTTTTTTAGCTCCAAAACTAACGGTACCCCCCATACACCCGTATTGCAAAATCTTATTTATCTCGAAAACGGGTCTAATGATTTTGATACAAAAAATATGTGTGATATTATGGACATGGACAAGATTTTTGTAAAAAACAAATTTTGGGGCAAAATGTTATTAATGGTACCTGTCATGGGTTTTTTTTTTGATTTTCGACTTTCTCATTAACCGCTCTATAGATTTTAACCAAAAAGTTTTTTTTTTAAATCAATATCTTTAAAATGTGTGAATGATTATTTTTTGAAATTGTTTCCTAAAATCTATACTACTAAATACTTAAAATTTGCATCCCAAATTTTGTTTTCGAAAAATTTTAAAGAAATGTCTTATATAAAAAATTACTTTAAAACGATTTTTAAACTTTGTTTGCATAAATTCATACTTTTCCGGAACGGCAATTTCATGCGTTTGAACATTTTTATCTCATTAAATCCATATTTAACATTTATACAATAGCCGTGTTGTTTCGGAAAAGTTATCCGTAGTACAGTAGGATTTTATATGAATAACAAATACAACATCCGCACTAGGATCACTGCCGATACTCGAATAAACGTCAAATCTCTATCCGCAGCAGGATTTCACTTCTCCTTTTATCGGCAGTGATCCTATTGTTATTCATATAAAATCCTACTGTACTACGGATTACTTTTCCAAAAAAACATGTCTAATGTATTTAAAATTCTAAAGTACTTTTACATAAAAGCAAGTTCTTGCGATCCAGCCGTGCATTTTATTTTTATAATTTTCACGCACTAAACGAATTATGACTACCCTTGAAATGTTTCAACACAGTGTGCGAGCGTCTTAGGAAAGTGGGAGCGGATTTAAGAGAGATGCACATTGGTTTTGAATGTCTGAACATTATAATGGAGGGAAATAAGAGTCGTGTAAAACATTCCACATTCGTATTGTGCGGCTAAAGGAAGAATCTCTGAATTTAACTGTACGTCTGAAGTAAACGTCAAGGGTAAACTGATGGGCATTCCTTGAAGCGTGAGTATTACGGTTAAATTGTTTAAGGGGAGGAATGCAGAGCGCTATTTCACTAGAACAGTGTTTATAAAAATAACGGTAAAATAGTGAAAGACAAGAAATATTGCGACGGTGCTCAAGAGTTACAAATGTTTCTGTTATACTTTTATCACCTATCATTTTTAAAACCCTTTTTTGAATTCTGTCCAAGAGACTCAAGTGAGTTATTGGAGCACCTGCCCAAACATGAGAATTGTACTCGAGCTTTGGACTAATAAATGCCTTATAGATTTCAGCCAGATCAGAAGGTGTAAAAAATTTCTTGCAACATCGAAGGAAATTTAAGCACTTAGCAGCGTTTTTGGCGACGTCGAATATATGGTCATTCCACATAAGGTGGTCTGTGATGCACATACCGAGAAGTAGAATGTGGGGG